>CM055077.1:15435493-15539792 GCA_029204045.2 Tillandsia leiboldiana | reverse complement strand
ACCTCCGAGTACTCCGTTTCAACAAACGCTACGAATCTCCAAAGATCATCCGGAATCGAATATTATTGGGGATCCACAAGAAGGAGTTAGAACTCGGAGGCAGTTGGTTTGTGGATTCGCTTGCTACGTATCTTTAATCGAACCAAAGAACATAGAAGAAGCTCTTCAGGATGACTACTGGATTAAAGCAATGCAGGAAGAGCTCCATCAATTTGAGCGAAACAAAGTCTGGGAATTAACGAAGCCTCCAAAGCAACATAATGTGATAGGTACCATATGGATTTTCAAGAACAAGAAAAATGAGGATGGTACTATCATCAGGAACAAGGCACGATTAGTTGCTCAAGGCTACTCTCAAGTAGAAGGTATAGACTTTGATGAAACATTCGCCCCTGTAGCTAGACTCGAGTCCATTCGTATACTATTTGCTATTGCTTGTCATTTTAAAATCAAATTATTTCAAATGGACGTTAAGAGCGCGTTTCTAAATGGGTTTTTAAATGAGGAAGTTTATGTGGCTCAACCGAAAGGTTTTGTAGACCATAAACAACCTAACCATATTTTTCGTTTGAAAAAGGCTCTTTACGGTCTGAAACAAGCACCGCGAGCATGGTACGAAAGGTTGACAAAGCACCTTTTGGAGAAGGGCTATACTCGAGGGGGAGCTGACAGGACTCTCTTTGTGAAGCATTATCAAAGCAATTTCATTGTAGCACAAATCTATGTCGATGACATTGTATTTGGCGCAACAAGAGATAATGATGCTTCTAAATTCGCGGAGACCATGGAAAGCGAATTTGAGATGTCCATGATGGGCGAATTGACTTATTTTCTTGGATTGCAAATTAAACAAAATGATGAAGGTATTCACTTGAGTCAATCCAAGTATGCAATGGAGTTGGTTAAAAAGTTTGACTTAGAAAATTCGAAGGATTTTCCGACTCCAATGGGAACTAGCCACAAGGGACTTGGAAGTGAATCACAAAGTGAGAATGTAGACGAGAAACTGTATCGAAGTATGATTGGAAGTCTACTTTACCTCATGGCTAGTCGCCCGGATATATCCTTTAGTGTTGGGATTTGCGCGAGATATCAATCAGCACCAAAGGAGGTTCACCTGAAAGCGGTGAAAAGGATCATCCGGTACATCAAAGGATCAATTAATTTCGGAATTTGGTATCCTATGGGAACAAGTTTGGATATTGTTGGATACTCAGATGCCGATTGGGCAGGATCAGTGGATGATCGGAAAAGCACGAGTGGTGCATGCTTCTATCTCGGCCATTGTCTTGTTGCATGGCACAGTAAAAAGCAGAATTGCATAGCACTCTCGACTGCCGAAGCGGAATACATTTCAGCGGGTAGTTGTTCAACCCAACTCATATGGATGAAAAGTGTGTTGAGCGACTTCCGGATTTCAGCATCTTCGGTAACAATTCTTTGTGACAACACAAGTGCAATTAACATTTCTAAAAACCCTGTGTTGCACTCTAGAACAAAACATATTGAACTTAGATATCATTTTCTTAGAGAGCTAGTTGAATCAAATACTCTTCAACTTTCATATATTTCAACTGAGGATCAATTAGCTGACATTTTAACAAAACCTTTGGATCAAAAACGTTTTATTCATTTGCGAAAAGCAATTGGAATGCTTTCCTTGAAGTAAACTTCTTTTTGAAACCTTTGCTTAGGTTAGGTTTTGTTTTTGTTTTGTTTTGTTCATTATCTATGTTTGTACATAGGACATTAATTGAGCATAGATCATAATTGACTTTAATTGCATCTTTTCGCACATTTAGAAATTTATTATGCTTTTGCCATCATAATATTTCACTATTGCAATGATCATTTATGTTAATTAAATCATCTTCTAAGTGATCAAAGTCAATTTCTCTCTCAATGATCTCTTGGTATAGTCATTATCTTATTTGACTGCTTAGTCGAGTATGAAATCGAGATTAATTTTTGGTTGAATACTTTATATCTTAAATAATTGATAGCCAATTGAGGGGGAGTCAAAGAAATGTAAAATGCTCAAAAGATGTGGAAAGAGTTACATCCCAATGAGGAGTGTGAAAACTACCACCACATGGAGGAAAGAGCTACCACCTCGGTCGTCCGAGTATTGTGTGCAGCTACCACATGTATACCAAGCATGGTTGTTCAATTTTTGATTAAGTAAAATGCATGATTGAAATTCTTGACTCCGTCAAATTTCAAGGTTGGTATAAGGTGGGATTTTAAAGAAAGATGCTCAAAGAGCCACTCTCTTCAACAGATTGTCTAGAAAAATTATCTACCATATTTGGAATTTCAAACATCTATTGATCTTTGTATTTCATTTTCTTTACCGAACCGATGATTTGATAAAGGCATTACTCATAAGATCAAGTTAGATGTAATTGAAGGTGTTCAACTTTAAGGGATTTAATTCTTGTAAATTCTCGTTTCATTTTTGGATATTATTGATAGATTTGGCATAATCTAATTCTTGTTGTATGAAACGATGATTTTTGTTTAAAGTTGATACACAATTGTGCTTACAATCTTTTTCTGGTTTTTCTTGAATTTCTCTGAAATTTTTCTGAAGAAAAAGTTGGAGCCGATCCGGATCGGGCAAGATGATCCGGATCCCGAACGCAGGCTTTTTCCTGCGGCTGGCCGATCCGGATCGAAATCTCGATCCGATCCGGATCACGGCTAGGGTTTTAATAAGAACAAGAGGGTTTTGATTTCTTTTACCTTAATCTTTTGTTCTCAAGTCTCTAGAGCCTCTCTCTCTAGAACTATTGCACCTTGGAGCTTTCCAAACTCAAGTTCTTCGAATACAAGTAAGTTTATTGATCAAAATCTCGGTTTTTCACCGTTTTTTCTCTTCTCCTCCTCAAACGTGATGAATTTCTTGGATCAATTTTGTTTGTGGATGGTTTTTGGTCAAATTTCTTTTGAAATAAGAACTCTGGGTAGATTAGTTTTGATTATATGCTAGGTACTCTCCTGATTAACGGATTTTTAGGCTTCGATTTCTAAAATTTTGGTTTTAGGGCATATAATAAGGATTTTCGAAAATCATGCAATTGATCTATTTTTAAAAAGTCTTTTTGCAAAACTAATTTGATTCTTAGTCTCTCTACATGATTATGATTGTTTGGGTACAATTTTTTTTAAAAAAAAAATCTTTGAAAATTAACAATTTTTCATGTGTTCTTGAGTCGGTCTTCACAGGATTTCAATCTTCTTAAGGCACTTGGATCAATGGGATTCTCATGGATCATTCTTTTGTTGGTCACAATGGTGCACACTCGGGCCACAAACAAATTAAAGAGAGCTAAGAAAACACAACAGAAATGTGAGTTTCTTATAATCAGCGACACAGAAGTGGAAGCAGATTGTCAAGAGATAGATTGGACTGAATTAACAGATGATGATGACTCATTGCCTGAACAAAAGGCGTCTGAAGGTTCAAAAGGAAAAGCTTCCGATGGATCAAAAGGAAAGGGACCCATGGACACAGGAAAAGCGCCTATGGCTACACCAACCATCTATGTGAAAAGAAAACGAGTGACTAGACGTTTTGGACTACGACGAGACGCTGATATTGACACGCCAATAGTTCCTGACTCTCCACGTCGTGAGGAACAAGTGTTCGTTAATGCGGATCGCCTAAGGGCATTTGAGAATCGTGAGTGCATTGGCGAGAGGCATGTTAATATTGAGGCTCTACGAGATCACTCCCCCGAGTTTGGTGTTCTGATTGAACAAGCAAACCTTATTCAAATATGCCGATTCCCAGAAGTGCTTGGATACTGTCTGCATCACGTGAGGACCTTCTATACAAATGCAAGGCACCTTCGAGAAAATGAAAATGGTCCGATGGAGTTTTACACGAATATCCAAGGCACAAGGTTTAAAATCACTCCACAATTGATTGCCGAGGTATTGGGAATGCAAGCCAGCAAGACAGGAGTTAATTACCTGAAGGGAAAGGTTTTGACAAACACGATGTGGCAAATGGTCATTAAGGGAATATGTTTGGAGGGAACTCAATCAACGGAGAAGTCTATCAAATCCAAAGAACTTCGTCTTGAGTACCGGTTTCTAAACTTCATCACTTGTTACAATATCCTTCCAAATATGCAGACGAAAGTCTTAAGATGGGATCGAATGTTGTTTTTGTATCTCTTAGGACATCCGTCAGAGGCAATGGGTTTAAATATCAACATTGTCACGCCCCGGGTGTAAACCGGAACCCGGGCCCGCCAACAGATCCGCCGTGCACACAGAATTTTCTATGTGCACGAAGCGCTGGTAACCTGCTCAGATATATAATATACAATAAAAGAGCATAAACAGAGCTGAACTAATAAAACTAAAAGTAATCTCAGACTGAAATAAGCTACAAGCAGAAATAAAAGTACAATATACTCCCAGCTCACCAAAATATACAACCAGCTGGCCAAAGCCAGACCCAAAAGGAAACTACTAAAGTCTGAGATACAAAAGGGGTACAATAAAAACCTCGCTAGTCTCTCACTTGGGGTAGACGATCTAGCTAGTCGGCGATCCTCTTACCTCGATCTGCCGCTGAAGGCCCAGCAGCTCCCACAGATGACTCTGCAAAACAAAGGGGAAAAGGACAGGAAACAACAATGGGGGTGAGAACTACTAGATAAACCAGTAGCCTCCCCTAGCGGGTAAAACCTCTAATGCTGACGCACCCACTAGGAATAAAGAGGCAAAAGGAAGAACAGTGGTATGCAATAAAGACTGCTGAAACAGGAACTACCACTACTATGCCTCTAAATGCAGTGCCAAAAGATAACTGTATATATGCAACTATAAAGCTGACTGCCCAAAGAAACCCAATCAGAGGGCCAAGAAAAACTGGCACTGCCTGCTCTGTCATCACTCACAACTCACCAACTGACCGGCACCCATCACGGTCAAAAAGCCTACTCCGGAGTGGCACTCGAGGGGAGCGACCCACACGAGTAAAGTATCTCTGTATCAATCATCTCTGTAACCGATGTCTCACAATAGCAGGACTGGATCATGACCATGATCAAAGTGGGAATACTCCATCCACTAATGCAACCCTGATCCCCAATCTGATGTGATAATAACATCCGGTCAACCGCCCAAAATTCGCGGTTGCCACTATCTCCCACAATCCCCAAGAAGAGTCTAAACTGTCCCAGACTCAAGATCCAACTACACTATCTCAAGATCCCGATCTGACTCGACCGTCATGCATCGTTAGAGAAGAATAACAATAAAACATGTTTTCTCCTAAGTCAAATCCCATGGTATAGTGCTGCAGTAAAATAGTGGCTTAACTAGTTGTCCAAATAAGCATGCAAGTGTTTTCTTTTAAAGCATTTCAAAAAAATGACTAAGGTTTCATATGAAGGATCATTTTAAAATAATATTGGGTTACTTATTTGCATGCGGTTTAGGATATAGCAAATGTCCAACTTTATTGTCCCAGATTTATCATATAGAAGCTATCAATTAATTTAGGGGGGCCCAATGCAATAGGTTCATATACCACAAGTTATCTATCACATGTATAATTTGGAAACTCCACTATTCCTAGTGTGCAAGTCAACAAGGAGGGAAACGCAACCACCCACCTCGAAAAGCGTGCACAATACACCCAGAGAATACCCGCTGTCCTCTAAACACACCGTCAGCTGAAACAGTATCCTACAACATCACACAAGTGTACACGGTGTAAAAACTACAAGTTCCAAACACAAATTGCTGTTTTTTACAATCAGCACGCAAAACGAAGAATTTCACCTCTGTCTCGAGCTCCTAAAATCTCAAAAAAATAACGGTTGCGTTCCTCGCGAAAAGTAGCCCAAACTCGACTCTTGAATCGCCTCGATCTGATATTCCTACGCTGAGAAACAATTCGTCGAAGTCGCCGCTGTCCAAAAACCCAAACAGCAAAAGAGGGGGTCAAAACACCTCGGGAATCGTGCCAAGGAATCGGAATCCAGAGAAACCACCAACACGGAAAACGAAGCCCTACCTCTTAGGAACACACTGGCGAAGAAATCGTCGAAAGAGGACTCCTGTACTGCGCAGGGGACTCCTCGGACTGAAATGCGACGATAACGGGCCAAGATTGGGGAAAAACGAGGCACACTGTAAAATCCGGATCGCCGCTGTCGAACTTCCAGAAAATCTGGAAACGCACCACGAGGTAGAAAATAAGAAGATGAAAAACTTCTCTTAAGGCCCCTCCCACAGATTCTCTCTCTATCTCTCGGAAAACAGAGAAAAAGAAGGGAGGGGAGGCCTTTAAATAGGCCCACAAAAACAATTGGGATAATACCCAACGTGTCCCCAGATTCGGGCTGCTACAGTGCGGCCCGGCACTTTCGGGCGGCTACAGTGCGGCCCGGCCCAAGGATTTCCGGGCGCGCACAGTGTAGCCCAGCCCAGCCCATCCCGCGCACGGGATCCAGCCGCGTCCAACCGGCCGTCCGACCCGGCCAAGGGCCCGACACGTGTCCGCCGAACAGGCGGCAGCCGTGCGGGCCCAACGGGGAGGCGCCACGTGCCCCCCTCCCCTGGTCAGCACGCGTGCGGCGCCAGCCACTGGCGTGGTGCCACGTGGGGCGGCGCCGCCCCCCGACACGGGTGCCGGTCGGTCAACGCGCCGCCCACGTGCGCGTACGGCCGCAGGCGCGGGCCCGCGGGTGCACCGCGCGCACCTGCGCCGTCCAACCCGGGGCTGCCACGTGGCGCGCCCCGGTCCACCGTGCACCGCGCACAGCCCCGCCTCTGCCCGGCCTGCCCGCGCACGCTCTCGTGCGCCGCGCGCGCTACACCGGCCCAACCAGCGCCTGCCACGTGGCCCGCCGGTCCACCGTGCACCGGCGGTCCACCCCGTGGACCGAGAGCCGTGCGCCGGCCCAATAAGAGCCTGCCACGTGTCCCCGGCCGGTCCACAGCTCCCCCCGTGCACCAATTTGCGCAGAAAACTTCCGGGGGTCCGTTTTTGGGCATCCGGACTCCAAATTAAATAAGTAAATAGCCGTTTTCAAGCGTTTTTCCGCGCTGAATTCAAATACGGCCTCCGATTAGCCTGATTCCACTCCTAAAATTCGGCAAAGGCAGCCGAAGGTCAGGCTTGCTCCCAAATCCTCTCTGGTTCCAAACAATATATCACTTTGACATGTTGGGGCCCCACACACCAATAATAGGTGTTCTACACCCCGAAACAGGGGCAAAACCACCGAAAAACCTAGGACACTACAAACATTCCATACATTATTTGGAATAGAATGACGAGATATGTTGAGCATCCTCATCCCACTGAAAGGATCCCATTTCCATTGATTATAATGAGGATCTTAAAGAGATTTCAAGTTGATATTAGTTCAACAACTTATCATCACTGCTTGGGCATGATCGATGAATCCACCATTGTCAAGTCCCTTCACAAATTGCCTCATGTCACTCCAGTTCCTCCATGCGGAACGCAACCTACTACCGGCACTTCGGTATCACCATCACAACCAGCACCCACACCAGCAGATGAAGCATCAGTCTCATCCATCTACAAAGAACAACAACGATTATCTGTTGAGTAGGAACAGATTTCGAAGGCACAGACGAGAATTTCAAATGAGCTGGAGCTCATCACGGCAGCTCATATTACCATAACTAAGAAGGTCAATTCAATGAACAAGCTGGTGAAAAAGATGTTCTCTAAGATGGGCTGCACGAGCTCTGAAGACTCCGAATCTGATGACTGATTCCTTCCTTTTATTCTTTTTCTTGTGCAGATTTTTAATCTTTTCTTGTGCAGGTTTTTCAGTTTTTAGGACTTACTCTTAGTTCTAGTTCTTACACTTCGAAACAATTTTTGAACTTTTTAACTCTCCTTAAATTTTTGGTAATTTTGGCTTTGTTTGTGACAAAAAGGGGGAGAGAGTTTCGAGAAAACTTGAACAATGATTGAACAATGATGATGTGAATGAGTGAACATCAAGGTAAGTATCACTTCAACTTTGACTTTGGTGAAGGGTAAGTATCACAACTTTGGTTTTTATCTTGTGATTTGTTGCATGTTCCTACTAACTATTCGACTCAGAGTGGAAACATGAAACACATCATGGACACCAGCAAGTCTCGGGGGAAGTGCAAGTCGGTAAGCAACTGGCCCGATACGCTCTAATACCTCAAAGGGTCCAATGTATCGGGGACTGAGTTTCCCGCGAATGCCAAACCTCCTTATCCCTTTGGACGGTGAGACTTTCAAAAATACATGATCTCCAACCTGAAACTCTAAGTCTCGCCGCCGAACATCAGCAAAGCTCCTCTGTCGACTCTGAGCGGTCTGAAGATGTTGTCGAATTACCCGGACCTTCTCCTCCGCCTCTAGCAATATATCTGGTCCCAGAGTCCGCCTCTCCCCCACATCACTCCAATATAGCGGTGATCGACATTTGCGTCCATACAACGCTTCAAATGGAGCCATTCGAATGCTTGCTTGAAAGCTGTTGTTGTACGCAAACTCAGCCAGTGATAAGTGTCGAATCCATCCACCGCCGAAATCTAGGACACAAGCCCTCAGCATATCCTCAAGGATCTGAATCGTCCGCTCTGACTGTCCATCAGTCTGTGGGTGGAAGGCTGTACTGAATCTGAGCTGAGTCCCCAAGGTAGTCTGTAAACTCCTCCAGAATCGCGAAACAAACCTCGGGTCTCTATCTGATACTATAGAAGCTGGCACTCCATGTAATCTCACTATCTCATCCAAATATAACTGGGCTAGTCGCTCGAGTGGCCAAGTAGTCTGTAGAGGTAAAAAGTGCGCTGACTTGGTAAGTCGGTCCACAACTACCCAGATAGCATCTGCACCTCCCTGTGCCCTCGGCAACCCGACCACAAAATCCATAGTAATGTGGTCCCATTTCCACTCGGGAATCGGGAGACTCTGTAGCTTGCCAGCTGGCACTTGATGCTCAGCTTTTACCTGCTGACAAGTTAAACACTGCGACACAAACCTCCCAATATCCCTTTTCATGCCATTCCACCAGAAGTGTGCCTTGAGGTCCTTATACATCTTAGTCCCCCCAGGATGAAGGGTATAAGGTGTATAATGGGCCTCCTTCAATATCTGTTCTCTGATCTCAGCATCCACTGGCACACATGCTCGGTCCCTGTACCTCAGTACTCCCGAAGCATCCACTAAAAAATCCCCTGATCGAACACTCGGAATCTGATCTCTAATCCTGGTTAAATGGGGGTCCTCGCTCTGTTTTTCCCGGATCCTCTCCAGCAGAGTGGGCTGCACGACCAAAGACATCAGTCTAGCAGAGACCCCAGGGGATACAACCTCTATCTCGAGCCGTCTAAATTCCTCTAACAGTGGCGCCTGATTTGTAATCAACATGGACAAACTCTGTACTGCTCTCCGGCTTAATGCGTCAGCAACCACGTTAGCCTTGCCTGGGTGGTAAAGGATGTCCACATCATAATCCTTTAGTAGCTCTAACCATCTGCGCTGCCTCAAATTCAGTTCCTTCTGCGTGAACAGGTACTTTAGGCTCTTGTGGTCGGTGTAGATCTCACAATGCTCCCCATATAGGTAATGGCGCCAAAGCTTCAGTGCAAACACCACGGCAGCAAGTTCCAAGTCATGGGTAGGATAATTCTTCTCGTAATCCTTAAGCTGTCTCGATGCATAAGCAATTACCCTCCCTTCCTGCATCAGCACGCATCCAAGCCCACTATGCGATGCATCACTGTAGATCACATATCCTTTCCCCATAACAGGGAGGGAAAGGATAGGAGCGGTCATCAATCTATCCTTTAGCTCCTCAAAGCTCCTCTGGCAGTCCTCACTCCAGATAAACTTAACTCCTTTACGCGTCAACCGAGTGAGGGGTGTGGAAAGCTTCGCAAAGCCTTCCACAAACCGACGATAATAACAAGCTAACCCCATGAAGCTGCGCACCTCAGATACAGTCGTCGGTCGGGGCCAATCTCGAACTGCCTCAATCTTCGCCGGGTCTACTGCTACACCGGCGGCGGAAATCACATGGCCCAAGAAAGCTACCTCCCGAAGCCAAAACTCGCACTTTGACAGCTTGGCATACAACTTCTTATCTCGTAGAAGTTGTAGCACAGTCCTCAAGTGCTCCACGTGCTCGGCCTCGCTTCGGGAGTAAATAAGGATATCATCAATGAACACCACCACAAAACGATCCAGAAAGGGCCGAAATATCATGTTCATCAAGTCCATAAAGGCGGCAGGGGCATTAGTCAATCCAAACGGCATAACTGAAAACTCGTAATGCCCGTACCATGATCTGAAAGCAGTCTTAGGAATATCCTCGGCCTTCACCTTCAGTTGGTGGTAACCAGACTGTAGATCAATTTTGGAAAATACACAAGACCCTTGCAGCTGATCAAAGAGATCATCGATGCGCGGCAGAGGGTACTTGTTCTTAATGGTCACTTTGTTCAATTTCCTATAGTCCACACACAACCGAAGTGACCCATCCTTCTTTTTCACGAATAGCACCGGTGCTCCCCAAGGCGACACACTTGGTCTAATAAAGCCCTTATCCATCAGGTCTTGCAGCTGTGCTTTAAGCTCTCGCAGCTCAGCCGGTGCCATCCGATAAGGAGCCTTAGAGATTGGCGCAGTTCCTGGAACTACGTCAATCACAAACTCAATCTCTCTGTCTGGCGGCATACTAGTCAGCTCAGGTGGAAAAACATCCGGAAACTCGCGGGCAATAGGAATATCCCCGAGTCCCGGTGTCGCCGTAGGCCCCTCAACAACACTAGCCAAAAAGGCTACACATCCTCGATGAATCATCCGCCTCGCTCGGGAAGTCGAAACCACAGAGGCAAAGAAAGCACTCTGACATCCCCGATATACAAACATCTCCTGGCCTGGCTCTCTAAAAGTGACAGTCCTCGCGGCACAATCAATAGTCGCGAAAAACTGAGCCAGCCAGTCCATCCCAAGAATCACATCAAAGTCCCTCAGCTGTCTCAAGACCAACAGGTCTGCTGGCATAATCCAGGACTCGATCTGTATCGGGCAGGACCAACAACACTCCTCCACGTGCAAAGTGTGTTCGGGAATCTGAACCTCTCGTGCACGTGGCAAAAATCCTACCTCTAACCCATGTAATGATGCAAAAGATCTACTAATGAAAGAATGCGATGCTCCAGTATCAAATAAGGTACGAGTCCTAATGCCAGAGAGTAAGGTGATACCTGCCACCACATGGTCCGCTGCTGAAGAATCCTCTACCTGTGCAGCATACACTCGCCCACTCTGAGCTGGAGGGCGATAATCGGTGGGATGGGAAGAAGATGGCTTGCTCGCTAGAGCATAAGGCCGCTGAGCCGTCGACCGCTGCTGCGATGATGCTGGGGCAGATGCTGAAGAAGGAGCGGCTGAAGTCGAAAAGGGGCACGCAGCTCGAATGTGCCCTGGCTGTCCACATCCGTAGCAGCGACCCCACCGCTGGTCGCAAGTGCCGGGGAAATGCGGACCTCCACAGAAGATACAACTGCTGGGAGCCCGTGACTGTCGGGACTGCTGCTGCTGAGACTGTCGCTGTCGCTGCGGCTGCCGCTGAGACCCGCGCTGCGACGAATGAGATCCCTGCTGCTGCTGCGGGGGCCTCTGGGACCCACTAGGCCCTCGCCGCTCCGAACGCCCACGGCCTGGGAACTGAGGCGGTGGCGGTCGGGGCGGCCTCCAAGTACTGGCCTGTCCCCCCTCGTCATGGGCTGGTCGCTTTCTGTCGGAGCTCTGAGCGACCGCGGCCCTCTGTCTGGCCACCACCAGATCACCTCTCTCCACCCACTGTGCATGCTCTGCGGCTGCCTCCAGAGTCTGAAATCTCTGAGCATGCACCAGTGTGTAAATCTCTGGACGGAGGCCTCCCTCGAACAACTCAACCTGGTGCGGACCATCACGAGCGACGAAGGGCACACAGTTCAGCAACTCCGTGAACTCCTGGAAATAGGCATGAGCCGATCGATTGCCCTGCTGCAGGTTCTTCAAGTCGTCCTCCAACTTCTTCTTCACACTGGTCGAAAAATAGGTGTCCAGCACCATCCGTCGGAACTCCTCCCAAGGCAGCTGCCGAGTAATCCGGAACTCCAGGGGCTCTACCCGCTGCCACCAAAAATCAGCATCTCCGTCCAAACAGTGCACCGCCATGTGCACTCGATACCTCGGGTCGATGAAGAAGTCCCGAAAAAGCTTCTCCATCGCAGAAAGCCATCTCCCAACAGCCCAGGGCTGCGCATCCCGCCCTGAGAATCTAGGGGGTCCCCGCTGAACAAACTTGGAGAGTTTGTTAGCGATATCCTGCTCCTCCTCCGCAGTCAAAGGCTGAATAGCTCCAGGAGCCCCGCTACTCGAAGATGGCGCTGACGGCACGAAAGGTGCAACAGGAGGCACAAGGGCCTCAGGAACAGCTGGGGATGGTGCCTCTCTCTGGGCAAGGAGCTGCTCAAACCTCTGCTCCTGGCGGCGCTGACCCTCCGCCAATTGAGCCACCAAGGCCCTCAACTCAGTAAGCTCGGGGGGTGTAGGCTGCCCTGGCTCATCAGGGGGTAACGGGACACCCCGAGTAGGGATCCGACGTCGGGGAGGCATCCTGCCACAAGAAATCACGAATAAGTAACATAACCCCACACGACCCAATCTAGCGAAAGTCAAAGACATCCCCCAATTTCTGCGACTTTATGTTGTCTGCAGCCAACATAACGGTCCACCAGAAATTGGGTATGTCGATCCCTCTTCACTCACTGGAAGAGTTCAAAAAAATAAATCAATGACTTTCGCGAAGTGTCACGCCTCTCGCGCCCTATCATCCTAGGGTCTGCCAAAAGCCTAGGGTTTCCTAAGTCCCAACTGACCTATCCCTAAGCTCTGATACCAACTTAATCTGTCACGCCCCGGGTGTAAACCGGAACCCGGGCCCGCCAACAGATCCGCCGTGCACACAGAATTTTCTATGTGCACGAAGCGCTGGTAACCTGCTCAGATATATAATATACAATAAAAGAGCATAAACAGAGCTGAACTAATAAAACTAAAAGTAATCTCAGACTGAAATAAGCTACAAGCAGAAATAAAAGTACAATATACTCCCAGCTCACCAAAATATACAACCAGCTGGCCAAAGCCAGACCCAAAAGGAAACTACTGAAGTCTGAGATACAAAAGGGGTACAATAAAAACCTCGCTAGTCTCTCACTTGGGGTAGACGATCTAGCTAGTCGGCGATCCTCTTACCTCGATCTGCCGCTGAAGGCCCAGCAGCTCCCACAGATGACTCTGCAAAACAAAGGGGAAAAGGACAGGAAACAACAATGGGGGTGAGAACTACTAGATAAACCAGTAGCCTCCCCTAGCGGGTAAAACCTCTAATGCTGACGCACCCACTAGGAATAAAGAGGCAAAAGGAAGAACAGTGGTATGCAATAAAGACTGCTGAAACAGGAACTACCACTACTATGCCTCTAAATGCAGTGCCAAAAGATAACTGTATATATGCAACTATAAAGCTGACTGCCCAAAGAAACCCAATCAGAGGGCCAAGAAAAACTGGCACTGCCTGCTCTGTCATCACTCACAACTCACCAACTGACCGGCACCCATCACGGTCAAAAAGCCTACTCCGGAGTGGCACTCGAGGGGAGCGACCCACACGAGTAAAGTATCTCTGTATCAATCATCTCTGTAACCGATGTCTCACAATAGCAGGACTGGATCATGACCATGATCAAAGTGGGAATACTCCATCCACTAATGCAACCCTGATCCCCAATCTGATGTGATAATAACATCCGGTCAACCGCCCAAAATTCGCGGTTGCCACTATCTCCCACAATCCCCAAGAAGAGTCTAAACTGTCCCAGACTCAAGATCCAACTACACTATCTCAAGATCCCGATCTGACTCGACCGTCATGCATCGTTAGAGAAGAATAACAATAAAACATGTTTTCTCCTAAGTCAAATCCCATGGTATAGTGCTGCAGTAAAATAGTGGCTTAACTAGTTGTCCAAATAAGCATGCAAGTGTTTTCTTTTAAAGCATTTCAAAAAAATGACTAAGGTTTCATATGAAGGATCATTTTAAAATAATATTGGGTTACTTATTTGCATGCGGTTTAGGATATAGCAAATGTCCAACTTTATTGTCCCAGATTTATCATATAGAAGCTATCAATTAATTTAGGGGGGCCCAATGCAATAGGTTCATATACCACAAGTTATCTATCACATGTATAATTTGGAAACTCCACTATTCCTAGTGTGCAAGTCAACAAGGAGGGAAACGCAACCACCCACCTCGAAAAGCGTGCACAATACACCCAGAGAATACCCGCTGTCCTCTAAACACACCGTCAGCTGAAACAGTATCCTACAACATCACACAAGTGTACACGGTGTAAAAACTACAAGTTCCAAACACAAATTGCTGTTTTTTACAATCAGCACGCAAAACGAAGAATTTCACCTCTGTCTCGAGCTCCTAAAATCTCAAAAAAATAACGGTTGCGTTCCTCGCGAAAAGTAGCCCAAACTCGACTCTTGAATCGCCTCGATCTGATATTCCTACGCTGAGAAACAATTCGTCGAAGTCGCCGCTGTCCAAAAACCCAAACAGCAAAAGAGGGGGTCAAAACACCTCGGGAATCGTGCCAAGGAATCGGAATCCAGAGAAACCACCAACACGGAAAACGAAGCCCTACCTCTTAGGAACACACTGGCGAAGAAATCGTCGAAAGAGGACTCCTGTACTGCGCAGGGGACTCCTCGGACTGAAATGCGACGATAACGGGCCAAGATTGGGGAAAAACGAGGCACACTGTAAAATCCGGATCGCCGCTGTCGAACTTCCAGAAAATCTGGAAACGCACCACGAGGTAGAAAATAAGAAGATGAAAAACTTCTCTTAAGGCCCCTCCCACAGATTCTCTCTCTATCTCTCGGAAAACAGAGAAAAAGAAGGGAGGGGAGGCCTTTAAATAGGCCCACAAAAACAATTGGGATAATACCCAACGTGTCCCCAGATTCGGGCTGCTACAGTGCGGCCCGGCACTTTCGGGCGGCTACAGTGCGGCCCGGCCCAAGGATTTCCGGGCGCGCACAGTGTAGCCCAGCCCAGCCCATCCCGCGCACGGGATCCAGCCGCGTCCAACCGGCCGTCCGACCCGGCCAAGGGCCCGACACGTGTCCGCCGAACAGGCGGCAGCCGTGCGGGCCCAACGGGGAGGCGCCACGTGCCCCCCTCCCCTGGTCAGCACGCGTGCGGCGCCAGCCACTGGCGTGGTGCCACGTGGGGCGGCGCCGCCCCCCGACACGGGTGCCGGTCGGTCAACGCGCCGCCCACGTGCGCGTACGGCCGCAGGCGCGGGCCCGCGGGTGCACCGCGCGCACCTGCGCCGTCCAACCCGGGGCTGCCACGTGGCGCGCCCCGGTCCACCGTGCACCGCGCACAGCCCCGCCTCTGCCCGGCCTGCCCGCGCTGCCCGCGCACGCTCTCGTGCGCCGCGCGCGCTACACCGGCCCAACCAGCGCCTGCCACGTGGCCCGCCGGTCCACCGTGCACCGGCGGTCCACCCCGTGGACCGAGAGCCGTGCGCCGGCCCAATAAGAGCCTGCCACGTGTCCCCGGCCGGTCCACAGCTCCCCCCGTGCACCAATTTGCGCAGAAAACTTCCGGGGGTCCGTTTTTGGGCATCCGGACTCCAAATTAAATAAGTAAATAGCCGTTTTCAAGCGTTTTTCCGCGCTGAATTCAAATACGGCCTCCGATTAGCCTGATTCCACTCCTAAAATTCGGCAAAGGCAGCCGAAGGTCAGGCTTGCTCCCAAATCCTCTCTGGTTCCAAACAACATATCACTTTGACATGTTGGGGCCCCACACACCAATAATAGGTGTTCTACACCCCGAAACAGGGGCAAAACCACCGAAAAACCTAGGACACTACAAACATTCCATACATTATGTCACGCCCCGGGGGTCGAACTGCGACCCGGGCTCGCCAACAGATCCGCCGTCTGTACGGAAACTGCCGTACAGACGAAGCGTCTAACCTGCAAAAGAGATCTAAAGCTAACAAGTATCAGAGCTGAAAGGAAGCTGAAACACTAAGCGGTGAAAAGTCCAAGTACACCAGTCCACTAGCACCCCCAACACAAGTACAAAAGTGGAAACTGAAAAGTACAAGAGACACTACACCGACACCACCGACTCGGGTAGGAGCTAGCCAGCCACGCGCAAACCTCGGTCAGAAAGCTCCGAAAGAGCCAAACCTGGAACGGTCGCCTCAGGAACACCTGTCATCACAGCGGGTGTGAGATCTACTGCAACAGTCAGATCTCAGTGGGCACCAAAGCTAACCCCACGGTACACCCACTCAGTCTGCTGGAGACAAAAACACAAATAGATAGATAGATAGATAGATAGATAGATAGATAACTGGAAATGAATCTATCGCTACATGTCTCAATGCAATGCTGGAAGTAAGTTCTCAGTCTCTCTCACGGGAGGCCTGGAAACTACGAACGTCTGCGCCCCCTACAGCCCTTATCAAACAAGAACATGCTGTAGGCTTAGGCGCCCATAGTTTCCGCCCCCGCACTGGGACTGCTAGAACTCTACAAGACACTAGAAGGTCACCACAATCCCTTCTAGTAACCGCCTGGTGACTCGGCCAGGGCATAACTATCTATCTGGTAACTCAGCCAGTGATATCTACACATCTGGTAACTCAGCCAGTGATTTATACCCATCTGGTAACTCTGCCAGTGGTATCTACTCATCTGGTAACTCGGCCAGTGATTTATACCCATCTGGTAACTCCGCCAGTGGTATCTACTCATCTGGTAACTCAGCCAGTGATTTATACCCATCTGGTAACTCCGCCAGTGGTATCTGCTCATCTGGTAACTCGACCAGTGATTTATACCCCTCTGGTAACTCCGCCAGTGGTATCTACTCATCTGGTAACTCGGCCAGTGATTTATACCCATCTGGTAACTCCGCCAGTGGTATCTGCTCATCTGGTAACTCGGCCAGTGATTTATACCCCTCTGGTAACTCCGCCAGTGGTATCTACTCATCTGGTAACTCAGCCAGTGATTTATACCCCTCTGGTAACTCCGCCAGTGGTATCTACTCATCTGGTAACTCAGCCAGTGATTTATACCCATCTGGTAACTCCGCCAGTGGTATCTGCTCATCTGGTAACTCGGCCAGTGATTTATACCCCTCTGGTAACTCCGCCAGTGGTATCTACTCATCTGGTAACTCAGCCAGTGATTTATACCCATCTGGTCTCGTATACTCTAACGATGCGACTAACACTCGTGTCCAAGTCGGAAACGACAACCCTCGACTTGCACGACTGTTCCGCAAATACCTGATAGTAAGGATACGATACCTTTGCATTCGGAAGCATAAAAGGGCATTCCGTAGTTCATTGGGAGAAACCAACCCACCTGCGATCCATCCGCGAAAACCGTGCGCCAAACGGAGGTCCCGATGCGATCCCGCAGCTCCACGCGGCAAAACACTCGCCACCGGCCACGTGAGATGCTAACACTATGCCACAACTGCGAGATAAGAAGAGGGACCGGGATCAGAAAACATGCGGCTAAAACCGCGCTCACAAAGGCGAAAGAAACCCATCCGGCGACGAGAAATGCCGCGCGTCGCCGAGTCGCAGCCTGCGCGGCCAATGCGGCGCAGCTGCACGGCCCCCAAAACCCAGCCGCGCGGCGCTGGCCCAGCCGCCCGCGCGGCGCCCAGCAAGCCCGTGCGGCACAAGGCCGCCCGCGCGGGGCCCCTGCAGGGCCGCGCGCCCACGGGCGCGGCATGCAGGCCCGCGCGGCACAAGGCCGCCCGCGCGGGGCCCCTGCAGGGCCGCGCGCCCACGGGCGCGGCCTGCAGGCCCGCGCGGCACAAGGCCGCCCGCGCGGGGCCCCTGCAGCGCCGCGCGCCCAAGGGCGCGGCCTGCAGGCCCGCGCGGCACAGGGCCGCCCGCGCGGGGCCCCTGCAGGGCCGCGCGCCCACGGGCGCGGCCTGCAGGCCCGCGCGGCACAAGGCCGCCCGCGCGGGGCCCCTGCAGCGCCGCGCGCCCAAGGGCGCGGCCTGCAGGCCCGCGCGGCGCAGGGCCGCCCGCGCGGGGCCCCTGCAGGGCCGCGCGCCCACGGGCGCGGCCTGCAGGCCCGCGCGGCACAAGGCCGCCCCCGCGGGGCCCCTGCAGCGCCGCGCGCCCAAGGGCGCGGCCTGCAGGCCCGCGCGGCACAAGGCCGCCCGCGCGGGGCCCCTGCAGCGCCGCGCGCCCAAGGCGCGGCCTGCAGGCCCGCGCGGCGCAGGGCCGCCCGCGCGGGGCCCCTGCAGCGCCGCGCGCCCAAGGCGCGGCCTGCAGGCCCGCGCGGCGCAGGGCCGCCCGCGCGGGGCCCCCGCAGGGCCGCGCGCCCACGGGCGCGGCCTGCAGGCCCGCGCGGCACAAGGCCGCCCGCGCGGGGCCCCTGCAGCGCCGCGCGCCCAAGGGCGCGGCCTGCAGGCCCGCGCGGCGCAGGGCCGCCCGCGCGGGGCCCCTGCAGGGCCGCGCGCCCAAGGGCGCGGCCTGCAGGCCCGCGCGGCGCAGGGCCGCCCGCGCGGGGCCCCCGCAGGGCCGCGCGCCCACGGGCGCGGCCCGCGGGCCCGCGCGGCACCTTGCAGTGCCGCGCGCACAGCGCGCGGCCTGCAAGGTCGCGCGGCACAGGGGTTGCCCGCGCGGCACCCCTGCAGTGCCGCGCGCCCAGCGCGCGGCCTGCAGGGCCGCCCGCGCGGCACCCCTGCAGGGCCGCGCGCCCCGCGCGGCCTGCCAGGCCGCGCGGCACAGGGGATGCCCGCGCGGCACCCCTGCAGTGCCGCGCGCCCAGCGCGCAGCCTGCAGGGCCGCGCGGCACCATGCCGCCCCTGTGCAGCCCGGCGCCCTGCTGACCCACTTTGGCAGCAGGGCGCAGCTGTGCGCGGCGCCCAAGCGCCCCCTCCCGGCCACGCGCCGGACGACTAGCCGCACGGCTCCGGCCACCGGGGAGAAGAAAAGAGTGAAAAAGGAAGAAATAAAATAAAATAAACCAACCTCCTCGCGGCACGCCGGTCCTCGCTCGGCTCACGTCCACGCTCGGAGAAGAAAAACGCCCAAGAGCCCTCTCCATTTCCTCCATCTTCTTCTTCCTTCTTCTCTTTTCCTTTCCTTTCTTTCTCTTTTCCTTTCCTCTTTGCTACAGAGGTGGAGGGGGAGGGGTTTTATAAAGCAACAGCTTTATATAAATTAATTAACTTAATTAATTTAATTCCAAAACCCAACTCCAACTCACTTTTGGTCTTCGGGCTCTCCGCCGCTGCCCGGAACCTCCCGAGCTCCGCTGTAATTCCAAAGTACACGCGCTCACAGCTTTTTCTCTTCAAAAAGCTCAACCGTTGAGTCGGGGTGCTCAAATCAAATACCGGCTCCAAAAATGCCAGTTCCGACTCACTTTTTGCCTCCGGGTCCTCCGCGTCAGTCCGGAACCTCCCGAACCTCGCTGTAAATCAAAAGTACGCGTGTCCACAGCTTTTTCTCCTCAAAAAGCTCGACCGTTGAGTCGGGGTGCTCAAATCAAATACCGGCTCCAAAAATGCCAGTTCCGACTCACTTTTGCCTCCGGGTCCTCCGCGTCAGTCCGGAACCTCCCGAACCTCGCTGTAAATCAAAAGTACACCTGCTCCAAGTGTTTCCCAAATTTTCTGCAACCCATAGCGGTGTCGGAGCTTCCCGTACCAGTCACCTAACGCGTACAAAGCCCGAAACAAGCAGAGGCCTCCGCGGGGATCCAAATCAACCCGAACTCCTCTGAAAACACTAGTGGGACTCATCCAAGGCAAATTCCTCCGCACCACACCATCCTGCAAGGTCGGTGCGTCATCCAAATCCCGGTGTTCTACACTCTCCCCCCCTTAAAAAGGGTTTCGTCCTCGAAATCCAACAAAATCCATACTTAGGAGGGTAAATCAAAAACAAAAGGGATAGAAGATCCTCAGATTGCCCAAGGCTCTCAAGTGGTCACTCACATTCCTCATGCTGACAACACTGAACCTTCCCCAAAGGTATGATTCGACTGCAAAATTCTTTGGTTTCACCAACAAGAATCGCATCGGTCGATGAGGATAACGCAGTCCTCGTCCATCACCAAGGAAGGGAAAGCAAAACAAAACTTTCGGGGTTCAAATAGGCCTCATCCAGCCTGATCACAGCTCGAGGATCCTCACCTCGCAAAACTCATTTCTATAAATAACCCTCAGGCTGGAAGTTTCCCCGATTCGAGATCTCAAGGACCGAAGTTCAAGCCTCCTTAAGGCAAAACTCCTCAGATGCTTCATAGCCACCAAAGCTCCAGTCTATAAAACATACATCACCTCCCTTAACAGGGAAAAAAAAACTTACAACCTCGAGAACCTTCTTCCAGTCCTGGCACTCAAAACCTAGGGTTACACTGCTCGCCCAAAACAGGGCGTAGACGAACAAAAAGTCTTCGCCGGGATAAAGCAATCATATAACTTGCGCAACTTATCCACCGGCGTTACCTCAACCCGACCTCCTGAGTGCCCAAGTACTTTAGGTTCGAGGATTTAAGAATAATTCCATGACCTCACTATCACGGCAATATCCGGATCAATGCTGGTATCTTCCTCAGCTTTGCCTCTCGCAAGTTACACTGGCCTTGCCTAGTCCAAGAGCTTCTGATCTCTGACTTTAACATGGGTCCAGGCCCGACCCAAACGGTATCTCACCTCGTTGGGTCCCCCGTCGCTCACGCGGCTGAATCGCAAGGCCTAAACACAAAAATTTCGATGCCCAAGTGCAACTCTCAAAGCTAGGCAACCGACTTCTTCCTCCATAGAAGTTGTAGCACCATCCACAAGAGCCCCTCAAGCTCCAAGTCGCTTCGGAGGTAAGCAAAAACCCACGACGGTAACACCACCAACCCGTCCAGTGAAACAGGAAAAAACACAGCTCCCAAATCAGTAGGGCATTAGACAATCCACTTGACCACACAAACCGCTCAAACTGCCCTACTGGTTCCCGATCAGTACCCAGGCACAGCCCTTGGCTGCAAGGTTCCATAAAGATATCAATCACCCGAAGGCATCTGCCCAAGCACAAGGTGAGACTAATCAAGTTCGAACCTCACAAGAACTCACACGGTTGTGTACCCACAACGTGACATCACCACGGTGTAACAACCGCCTGGATCCTCACTGTCGTATTCCCACGACGAGGCACTAGGTCTCAGAGACCTCTCGATCCGTCAAAACTCGCAGCTGCGCTCACAGCTCTCCCTGTCTCACGGTTGATACTCCACGAGGTGCTGTCGAAGTTGGCGCGGTTACCAAACCACGACAATGACTGTCTCGATCTCAGTCCCAATCAAGTAACTACCTGGTAACTCGGCCAGGGGCATCAACCACCTGGTAACTCGGCCAGGGGCAAGTAACCTCCTGGTAACTCAGCCAAGGGCAGGTAACCTCCTGGTAACTCAGCCAGGGCATCAAATATCTCATCGCATGCTATAAAAATACACTCCTCCTGACCAGGTCTACGGAGGGTCAATGTCTTCTCTTTCGACAATCCATGATAGCATAAATTGGGACGACCGATTCCTATCCAACCTCGTATCAACACCCCAGCTCTGGTGTAGGACTAACATCTCGATGATCAATCCAAGGTCCTAGTTGCACTGGCAGGACAGGCAGCACTCATCCACGTGCTTCACGTGATCTGAAAATCGATCCAAACGTGCCAAACCATCAGTCCTGACACTGGCCCACACGAAGGTACCCCCGCTTTACCAAACGCACACACGGCGTTGGCATTAAGCAAGCTCTAACCCGACGGCCACACCAGGTGAAACGCGATCCTCAACCCTGACGAAGAATGCGGCCCATGCAGCAGGGAAACTCACATCCTGGCACTGCTGCTGAAGCGAGCACTGTCGAGAACCTCCTGGTCTCTGTCTCCTCTGAGACCCCTGATCCAAAGGGTGGAAACACGGCAACCTCGAATCACGCGACTATCACAAAATCGGCGATGCCGGAGCTCTCTCTCCGAAGCGGGTCCCCCGCTCACCGTCTCCCTCGGACGGGATCACTGATCCTCGGTCAAACCATCGAGCATGCACGCTCACTGCATCCACGGTCGGCAATCGCCGAAAATGCACAAAGAGATAGGCATCTTGAGGCGGTTCCCACTCGAACACAACCAACCTCTAAGCCTCATCCTGGGCGTCCAGGGATACCCCGCTCAACTGTCACAGAAACTCACCCCAGAACATCAACTGCGCTCCCGATGGTCCAACAAGACGAAACCGACGCCACCAGCTCTCTTGGCGTCCCAAAGAAAAGTACATAACCAAGCGCCCTGATGCTTATCCTGGATGAACAAATCCTCGAACAAATCTTCCATAACAGCGTTCCAGTTCTCGGCCTCTCACGGCTCCAACTCGGTCCCGAAATCTTCAAGGGATGGAACTGGATGCGGTACACAACCTATCAGTAACCTCTCGCTGCATCCGCACCATCAATGGTGCGATCCCGAAACAGAAATCGACAAAGTCGCGGCCGGAGGTACTACTGACGATACTCCGGGAGATGCTCTCAGTCCAAGCATGTGCATCACTCGCTCCATGCTCTCTCTTCCTGGCGCCGTAACGCCTCAAATACCAGAACTGCTAGGGCCTGGATCTCTCAAGCCTTTCTCGGCTCTATCCATTTAGCTTTCCGCTATACGAGCCCCTCATCCCAGGTCAAACATGCCCTCGCCGTTGCACGGCGTCTCTGAAGCATCCAAAAACCACTGCAACAGAAAAAAAAACATTAGGACCAAGACTCTCTCGTCCCAAACAAACGAAAGTCTAAACATGTTAACCTTTCTAAAGCATTATGTTGTCTGCAGCCAACACAATCACCTTTAGAGAAATAACATGCGAGGTCACTCACCCCAATCGTCTGGGGGAGGTACACCCTCAGACAAGACTCTCGCTAAGGTCACGTCTCACACGACAGTCTTCCCACTGTCCAACCAAAAGCCTAGGGTCTCTAAGTCCCCAACGACCTATATTCCTAGGCTCTGATACCACCTAATCTGTCACGCCCCGGGGGTCGAACTGCGACCCGGGCTCGCCAACAGATCCGCCGTCTGTACGGAAACTGCCGTACAGACGAAGCGTCTAACCTGCAAAAGAGATCTAAAGCTAACAAGTATCAGAGCTGAAAGGAAGCTGAAACACTAAGCGGTGAAAAGTCCAAGTACACCAGTCCACTAGCACCCCCAACACAAGTACAAAAGTGGAAACTGAAAAGTACAAGAGACACTACACCGACACCACCGACTCGGGTAGGAGCTAGCCAGCCACGCGCAAACCTCGGTCAGAAAGCTCCGAAAGAGCCAAACCTGGAACGGTCGCCTCAGGAACACCTGTCATCACAGCGGGTGTGAGATCTACTGCAACAGTCAGATCTCAGTGGGCACCAAAGCTAACCCCACGGTACACCCACTCAGTCTGCTGGAGACAAAAACACAAATAGATAGATAGATAGATAGATAGATAGATAGATAACTGGAAATGAATCTATCGCTACATGTCTCAATGCAATGCTGGAAGTAAGTTCTCAGTCTCTCTCACGGGAGGCCTGGAAACTACGAACGTCTGCGCCCCCTACAGCCCTTATCAAACAAGAACATGCTGTAGGCTTAGGCGCCCATAGTTTCCGCCCCCGCACTGGGACTGCTAGAACTCTACAAGACACTAGAAGGTCACCACAATCCCTTCTAGTAACCGCCTGGTGACTCGGCCAGGGCATAACTATCTATCTGGTAACTCAGCCAGTGATATCTACACATCTGGTAACTCAGCCAGTGATTTATACCCATCTGGTAACTCTGCCAGTGGTATCTACTCATCTGGTAACTCGGCCAGTGATTTATACCCATCTGGTAACTCCGCCAGTGGTATCTACTCATCTGGTAACTCAGCCAGTGATTTATACCCATCTGGTAACTCCGCCAGTGGTATCTGCTCATCTGGTAACTCGACCAGTGATTTATACCCCTCTGGTAACTCCGCCAGTGGTATCTACTCATCTGGTAACTCGGCCAGTGATTTATACCCATCTGGTAACTCCGCCAGTGGTATCTGCTCATCTGGTAACTCGGCCAGTGATTTATACCCCTCTGGTAACTCCGCCAGTGGTATCTACTCATCTGGTAACTCAGCCAGTGATTTATACCCCTCTGGTAACTCCGCCAGTGGTATCTACTCATCTGGTAACTCAGCCAGTGATTTATACCCATCTGGTAACTCCGCCAGTGGTATCTGCTCATCTGGTAACTCGGCCAGTGATTTATACCCCTCTGGTAACTCCGCCAGTGGTATCTACTCATCTGGTAACTCAGCCAGTGATTTATACCCATCTGGTCTCGTATACTCTAACGATGCGACTAACACTCGTGTCCAAGTCGGAAACGACAACCCTCGACTTGCACGACTGTTCCGCAAATACCTGATAGTAAGGATACGATACCTTTGCATTCGGAAGCATAAAAGGGCATTCCGTAGTTCATTGGGAGAAACCAACCCACCTGCGATCCATCCGCGAAAACCGTGCGCCAAACGGAGGTCCCGATGCGATCCCGCAGCTCCACGCGGCAAAACACTCGCCACCGGCCACGTGAGATGCTAACACTATGCCACAACTGCGAGATAAGAAGAGGGACCGGGATCAGAAAACATGCGGCTAAAACCGCGCTCACAAAGGCGAAAGAAACCCATCCGGCGACGAGAAATGCCGCGCGTCGCGCGGGAAAACCATCGCGCACACACGCCGCGGCGCGTCGCCGAGTCGCAGCCTGCGCGGCCAATGCGGCGCAGCTGCACGGCCCCCAAAACCCAGCCGCGCGGCGCTGGCCCAGCCGCCCGCGCGGCGCCCAGCAAGCCCGTGCGGCACAAGGCCGCCCGCGCGGGGCCCCTGCAGGGCCGCGCGCCCACGGGCGCGGCATGCAGGCCCGCGCGGCACAAGGCCGCCCGCGCGGGGCCCCTGCAGGGCCGCGCGCCCACGGGCGCGGCCTGCAGGCCCGCGCGGCACAAGGCCGCCCGCGCGGGGCCCCTGCAGCGCCGCGCGCCCAAGGGCGCGGCCTGCAGGCCCGCGCGGCACAGGGCCGCCCGCGCGGGGCCCCTGCAGGGCCGCGCGCCCACGGGCGCGGCCTGCAGGCCCGCGCGGCACAAGGCCGCCCGCGCGGGGCCCCTGCAGCGCCGCGCGCCCAAGGGCGCGGCCTGCAGGCCCGCGCGGCGCAGGGCCGCCCGCGCGGGGCCCCTGCAGGGCCGCGCGCCCACGGGCGCGGCCTGCAGGCCCGCGCGGCACAAGGCCGCCCCCGCGGGGCCCCTGCAGCGCCGCGCGCCCAAGGGCGCGGCCTGCAGGCCCGCGCGGCACAAGGCCGCCCGCGCGGGGCCCCTGCAGCGCCGCGCGCCCAAGGCGCGGCCTGCAGGCCCGCGCGGCGCAGGGCCGCCCGCGCGGGGCCCCTGCAGCGCCGCGCGCCCAAGGCGCGGCCTGCAGGCCCGCGCGGCGCAGGGCCGCCCGCGCGGGGCCCCCGCAGGGCCGCGCGCCCACGGGCGCGGCCTGCAGGCCCGCGCGGCACAAGGCCGCCCGCGCGGGGCCCCTGCAGCGCCGCGCGCCCAAGGGCGCGGCCTGCAGGCCCGCGCGGCGCAGGGCCGCCCGCGCGGGGCCCCTGCAGGGCCGCGCGCCCAAGGGCGCGGCCTGCAGGCCCGCGCGGCGCAGGGCCGCCCGCGCGGGGCCCCCGCAGGGCCGCGCGCCCACGGGCGCGGCCCGCGGGCCCGCGCGGCACCTTGCAGTGCCGCGCGCACAGCGCGCGGCCTGCAAGGTCGCGCGGCACAGGGGTTGCCCGCGCGGCACCCCTGCAGTGCCGCGCGCCCAGCGCGCGGCCTGCAGGGCCGCCCGCGCGGCACCCCTGCAGGGCCGCGCGCCCCGCGCGGCCTGCCAGGCCGCGCGGCACAGGGGATGCCCGCGCGGCACCCCTGCAGGGCCGCGCGCCCCGCGCGGCCTGCCAGGCCGCGCGGCACAGGGGATGCCCGCGCGGCACAGGGGATGCCCGCGCGGCACCCCTGCAGTGCCGCGCGCCCAGCGCGCAGCCTGCAGGGCCGCGCGGCACCATGCCGCCCCTGTGCAGCCCGGCGCCCTGCTGACCCACTTTGGCAGCAGGGCGCAGCTGTGCGCGGCGCCCAAGCGCCCCCTCCCGGCCACGCGCCGGACGACTAGCCGCACGGCTCCGGCCACCGGGGAGAAGAAAAGAGTGAAAAAGGAAGAAATAAAATAAAATAAACCAACCTCCTCGCGGCACGCCGGTCCTCGCTCGGCTCACGTCCACGCTCGGAGAAGAAAAACGCCCAAGAGCCCTCTCCATTTCCTCCATCTTCTTCTTCCTTCTTCTCTTTTCCTTTCCTTTCTTTCTCTTTTCCTTTCCTCTTTGCTACAGAGGTGGAGGGGGAGGGGTTTTATAAAGCAACAGCTTTATATAATTTAATTAACTTAATTAATTTAATTCCAAAACCCAACTCCAACTCACTTTTGGTCTTCGGGCTCTCCGCCGCTGCCCGGAACCTCCCGAGCTCCGCTGTAATTCCAAAGTACACGCGCTCACAGCTTTTTCTCTTCAAAAAGCTCAACCGTTGAGTCGGGGTGCTCAAATCAAATACCGGCTCCAAAAATGCCAGTTCCGACTCACTTTTGCCTCCGGGTCCTCCGCGTCAGTCCGGAACCTCCCGAACCTCGCTGTAAATCAAAAGTACACCTGCTCCAAGTGTTTCCCAAATTTTCTGCAACCCATAGCGGTGTCGGAGCTTCCCGTACCAGTCACCTAACGCGTACAAAGCCCGAAACAAGCAGAGGCCTCCGCGGGGATCCAAATCAACCCGAACTCCTCTGAAAACACTAGTGGGACTCATCCAAGGCAAATTCCTCCGCACCACACCATCCTGCAAGGTCGGTGTGTCATCCAAATCCCGGTGTTCTACACATTATTTGGAATAGAATGACGAGATATGTTGAGCATCCTCATCCCACTGAAAGGATCCCATTTCCATTGATTATAATGAGGATCTTAAAGAGATTTCAAGTTGATATTAGTTCAACAACTTATCATCACTGCTTGGGCATGATCGATGAATCCACCATTGTCAAGTCCCTTCACAAATTGCCTCATGTCACTCCAGTTCCTCCATGCGGAACGCAACCTACTACCGGCACTTCGGTATCACCATCACAACCAGCACCCACACCAGCAGATGAAGCATCAGTCTCATCCATCTACAAAGAACAACAACGATTATCTGTTGAGTAGGAACAGATTTCGAAGGCACAGACGAGAATTTCAAATGAGCTGGAGCTCATCACGGCAGCTCATATTACCATAACTAAGAAGGTCAATTCAATGAACAAGCTGGTGAAAAAGATGTTCTCTAAGATGGGCTGCACGAGCTCTGAAGACTCCGAATCTGATGACTGATTCCTTCCTTTTATTCTTTTTCTTGTGCAGATTTTTAATCTTTTCTTGTGCAGGTTTTTCAGTTTTTAGGACTTACTCTTAGTTCTAGTTCTTACACTTCGAAACAATTTTTGAACTTTTTAACTCTCCTTAAATTTTTGGTAATTTTGGCTTTGTTTGTGACAAAAAGGGGGAGAGAGTTTCGAGAAAACTTGAACAATGATTGAACAATGATGATGTGAATGAGTGAACATCAAGGTAAGTATCACTTCAACTTTGACTTTGGTGAAGGGTAAGTATCACAACTTTGGTTTTTATCTTGTGATTTGTTGCATGTTCCTACTAACTATTCGACTAACTATTTGGACATGTATTATTACTAACAAGTTGTGTGATTACTAACAAAGCAAAGTTATGACATTTGGAATTTTATTGCTTAGAAGATATGTCAATATTTGATTGTGATCTTATTACATATCTGAATTACTCAATGTCATGGTGAGCATAAACTCTATCTCTGTTAGGTTTTGAATGCTAAATATTCTTGAGGTATCTAACGATCTCTTTTTGTCAAGAATGATTTCTTTGTGCAGAGAGTACAGATGTCTAAGTCTAGAGTCTGTTTTAGGAGTTTATCTCATGTTTTTAAATTTTTGGATCTCCATTGTAAATTTTTGTTGTATGGTGATAGCAACAAAAATATCTTTTTGAATTTTCTTTAGTGGATCTGTGTTTTGTCACGAAACCGCCAAAGGGGGAGATTGTTACGGAATTTGAGTTGGCGTAGTTTCGTGAAAGGTTCAAGTCTTGAAGATTGAAGGTGAAGAAAGTTGGATCATTTAACTCAATCTCAAGAAAGAAGAATTCAAAAGGATCAGGTATGTTTAACTAAAGTTTATTGGTGATCCGAATACTTCTTGTAGTGTAGAAACACCTGGAAGAATTTTTAATGGCATAAAAATCAAAAACTGGTGTTCGGACATGTTCAGGATCCGGATCAGAGCCAGCGATCCGGATCCCGAAGGTTGTTGTTTCATACATTACTTCAATCCGGATCGCAGCATCTCACGATCCGGATCCCGAACGTTGAGTTTTCTGAAATGTATGAACGATCCGGATCAGGCATTCCGATCCGGATCCCGAACGTTTGTTTTCTGGAAACCGTCTTTATTGCTACTGCAATCCGGATCGCCCAAATCCGATCCGGATCGCCGTCCGTCAAAATTCCAGAAATGTTAGATTTTTTATTCTTATCTCCTTCCAAATGTTTCTAACCTATAAATAGACCCTATGATTCATTTTTCTAGGGCAAGCCGATAAAAGCGAAATAGCCGTCATTATAAAATATATTCTTTTATACGACCCTAGATCCACATATAGAGAAGAAAGGAAATCATTAGATAATACTCTATCTTTCTTCATCTATATTGATTAGTTTGATTCTAGGTTTTCATACTCACATCTTGAGTTGAATCAAACTAATGAATACTTAGATGGTATTTCCGATCTATCTTTGATCTAAGTATTTGGCGGATCATCACCACCCAAAAACAACGATTTACCCCAAAATCGGCGCGTGGATTCGCGTGTCCTTGTGGATTCAAGGTTCAACCGCTCTCGTAGATTCGGAGCGAGGCACGTTCGTGGATTCGAAGGGTGCTACTGGGTGAAGACCGTGGATTCGGTCGGACGTCGTGGATTCGACGTTGGACCCCGTGGATTCGGCGTTGGGCGCAGATCGTGGATTCGAGAAGCGTCGTGGAGCGAGCGGAGAAGATCCTCTAGGAGCGTATGGAAAAGGTTGAGTCGTAAGTGTGTACGGTAAATCACCTTGTACGTGTTTTAATTCTAGTGGATTTCGCCGTGTTATCGGTCCCGTGGTTTTTTACTCCGGTTTGGAGTTTTTCCACGTAAAAATCTTGCGTGTTATTTTTATTTCCGCATTGGGTTTTTATCGCAACGATTTTTGAGTGTTTATACGTTTACACCTATTCACCCCCCTCTAGGTGTTTCTTCCCCTATTTAGATCTATTTTATATATTACCCAACATATGTTAACCCGGTTAATCCTTATGGTACGACATTATTGTTCTTATGGCGACCGAGTGTCGCGGTGCTTGGTTACGATGCTCGAGGCTACAACACGCACACCGACGGTTTGGCCACCGCGAGGGTGTGCTTTTTCGGAAAAGTTGTATGTTGACCCGTGTACCCCACGAGGTGACGTAGTGGGGGCCCCCATAGGTGGGGGGTTAGAGGCGCCAAGGTGCGAGCGGTGCGACCCGCCGAGATAGGTGCTCGGCGTGGTTTACCGAGGTAGGTGCTCGGTCTGGTTTCCCGAGATAGGTGCTCGGCGTGGTTTTCCGAGGTAGGTGCTCGGTCTGGTTTCCCGAGATAGGTGCTCGGCGTGGTTTACCGAGGTTGGTGCTCGGTCTGGTTTGCCGAGGTTGGTGCTCGGCCTGGGTTGCCGGGGCAGGTGCCCGGTTTAGGTTATGCAGGGGGAGGGGATACCGTCGATTGCACGATGAGGATGGCGGTTGCTCTGGTCTTCTTACGGTTTGCTTTAGCTATAGCCCTTCATGCATTTCATACTTTATATCATGTGTCGCTGACTTCCCACTCTGTGACAGGTTCAGTCAGGGGTGAGAGCTAGGGCGACGGTGAGGCCGCACGAGAGATCTTTTGGCCCTTCGAGGCTGCAGACTGGGTTTACTCTCTACCTTATGCTCATTTCATTATCTGCTAGTAGCTATAAGGGTTTGATGCCTTGTGGGCTCGATGTGGATGTTGGTATGATTATTACAGTACTCTGTGGATGAATGTTTAGTTACTATCTGATAGTTGGCCGTTTTCAAACTAAAAAGAAAAGAAAAGAAAATATTGCGAAAATGATTTGAAAAACATTGGTGTCGAGTGGGCACCGTATTCAAAACTCTGTGGATTTATGGATTTCGAAATAGCTTTGCAAAACATAGTGTCGAGTGGGCACCGTTTTCAAAACTCTGTGTATTTATGGCTTTCGAAACGGCTTTGAAAAACCTGGGTGTCGTGTGGGTACTGTTTTTAAAAACCTGTGGTTTTATCCTTTCAAAGTTAGTCGGCCTCCTTATTACTTATGAAAAAAAAATGGTTGTATGCACTCGACTGTTGAACTAGTGTGGTTAAAGTGATGATTGTATGGATATTGTAGTCAAGACGCCGTGCATATACAAAGGAGACTCTGCCCGTTTGCAGAGTGAATTTGTATATGCGGCGGGTCTGGGCACGCACCGGGGAAAAAGGACTTTCAAAAAAAAAAAATATACGCAAATTCAACTCTTTTCAGTGGTCGTCTTCCGCTTAACGAAACCCCCGGGGCGTGACAGTCTTGGTCAAACGAATCGTTTGGGCCTTGGATACAATCGAACTGGAGACAGTCCTAATTCGAGTAAAACAGTTTTTGTGCCCCAGCCGGCGTCTCCTCCTCCGACGGAAATCAATGCATTCAACAACGACAAGCCTACCTCACCTACTTCGGGTTCAACAAGTACAAAGGTATGTTTTCGTTGTGGTTTTGCAGGGCACGTAAGAAGATATTGCAAGATTGGAGCAAAACGATCAAATCAAGCCCCTCTTGCAACAACTACCAACAAGGCCATTCCCCGGAAATCAAAGGAGAATTTTTCAAAAGAAAAGAACCTTGGTAGTACACCCCACAAGACGACGTCATCAATGAAAAGCAATCAATCAAACAAGACGCATTCACCAAGAAGAATAACTTCACAATCATTGCCGACGTACTCCAAAACTCAAAAGGTTTGGGTGCGCAAAGGTGAATTCTTCCCTTGTCTTGTCGTACATACTTCACTGCATGCTTATGACAACTCATCTTGGTATCTGGATAGTGGATGTTCCCGTCACATGACCGGTGACAAAAATTATTTTCAAACTTTAGAGAAAATCTCCGGAGGACTTGTAGTTTTCGGAGACGGTCGTTCTTCTAAAATTGTTGGAAAATGGACAATCACTATTCCAGAAGGCCCGGTTTTGAACAACGTTTTATTTGTTGAAGGCCTTAAGACTAACCTCATTAGCATTAGTCAATTATATGATAATGGCTTTTCAGTTAACTTTTCCTCTGCATAATGCATTGTGACTGATAAGGATTATTTATTCTTTTTGAAAGGGGTTAGGTCTGAAAATAATTGCTATGTAGTTTCTAACAAATTTTCTGAACATTGTAACCTAGTGTCACTTGATAACGAAACTCTTTGGCATGAAAGAGTAGGTTACATTAATTTTAAGGAACTAGCTAGAATTTCTAATAAAGACGTGGTTAAGGGAGTTCCTAAACTTTCTTTTAAAGAAAACATTGTGTGTGGAGGTTGTCAAAAGGGAAAACAATCGAGGCCCGCGCACAAGAATTTAAACCACGTGGGAACCAAACGGCCATTAGAATTATTGCACATGGACTTAATGGGGCCGACTCGTCAACCAAGTTTGGGAGGTAAATGGTATATTTTTCTTTTGGTTGATGATTTCTCTAGATATTCATGGGTAACATTTTTAAAAGAGAAAGCGGATACTTTCGATTCTTTTCATGAGATATGTCATCGTGTTATGATTGAGAAAAATGAAAAGATCGTTCGTGTTCGAAGTAATAGAGGTGGAGAATTTTTAAATTCAAAATTCGTTGATTTTTGCACTTCCAATGGCATAAAACATGAATTCTCTGCACCCTATACACCTCAACAGAATGGTGTAGTCGAGCGCAAAAACAGGATAGTACAAGAGATGGCGCGTGTTATGCTTCACAGACGGAAACTCCCGTTACATTTTTGAGCTGAAGCAGTTAACACCGCGGTCTATGTAATTAATCGAGTTTATTTGCGCCCGGGTACTTTAAATACACCATATGAGCTATGGTTTTGTAGAAAACCAAATATCAAATATTTTCATATCTTTGGGAGTCGCTGTTACATTTTACGTGATTGCGAAAATCTTGGAAAATTCGACTCTCGAAGTGATGAAGGAATTTTCATGGGTTATTCTACAAACAGTAGAGCATATCGGGTTTTTAATCTCGAATCTAAAACGATGGTAGAATCTTTTAATATTAAAGTAGATGAAACTTTTCATTTTTCATCTGATAAATCTACTCCTGATATCTCTATTGATGATGATACTCCTGTAAATGCATCTTCTCATAATAATTCCTCCGATAATGTTGATGCATCTAATGGTTCTTCTAGTTTATCTGATATGCAGGAATCATCACATATACCTCCGAGCACTCCGTTACCTCAAACGCTACGTATCTCTAAGGATCATCCAGAGTCAAATATTATTGGAGACCCACAAGAAGGAGTCAGGACTCGGAGACAGTTGGTTTGTGGAGTTGCGTGTTACGTCTCCATGTTGGAACCAAAGAACGTTGATGAAGCTCTTCAAGACGATTATTGGATTGAAGCTATGCAAGAAGAGCTCCATCAATTTGAAAGGAACAAAGTCTGGGAACTAACGAAGCCCCCAAAGCAACAAAACATCATTGGTACTAAGTGGATTTTCAAGAACAAGAAAAACGAGGATGGTACCATCATTAGGAATAAAGCACGCCTAGTTGCTCAGGGCTATTCACAAATTGAAGGTATAGACTTTGATGAGACGTTCGCCCCGGTAGCTCGTCTCGAGTCAATTCGTATCCTTTTTGTGATTACTTGTCATTTCAAAATTAAGCTTTTTCAAATGGACGTTAAGAGCGCCTTTTTAAATGGTTTTCTAAATGAGGAAGTTTATGTGGCTCAACCGAAAGGTTTCATTGACCATAAACTACCTTACCATGTTTTTCGATTGAATAAGGCTCTTTACGGTCTAAAACAAGCACCGCGAGCATGGTACGAAAGGTTGACAAAGCACCTTTTGGAAAAGGGCTATACTCGAGGGGGAGCAGATCGGACACTCTTTGTAAAGCATTTTTAGGATAACTTCATTGTGGCACAAATCTATGTCGATGACATTGTATTTGGAGCAACAAGGAATAACGATGCTTCAAAATTCGCTGAAACCATGGAAAGCGAATTTGAGATGTCCATGATGGGCGAGCTAACGTATTTTCTTGGATTGCAAGTCAAACAAAGTGAAGAAGGCATTCATTTGTGCCAATCCAAGTATGCTAAGGAGTTGGTCAAGAAGTTCGGATTAGAAAACTCTAAAGACTTTCTGACTCCAATGGGAACTAGCAACAAGGGATTAAGAAGTGAATCTCTCAGTGAAAGTGTAGACGAGAAGCTTTATCGCAGCATGATTGGAAGTCTACTCTATCTCACGGCTAGTCGCCCGGACATATCCTTTAGTGTTGGGATTTGTGCGAGATATCAATCAGCACCATAGGAGGTTCACCTGAAAGCGGTGAAAAGGATCATCCGGTACGTCAAAGGTACACTAAATTTCAGAATTTGGTATCCTATGGGCACAACTCTCGACATAATAGGATATTCAGATGCCGATTGGGCAGGATCAGTGGATGATCGGAAAAGCACGAGTGGTGCATGTTTTTACCTTGGCTATTGTCTTGTTACATGGCATAATAAAAAGCAAAACTGCATTGCACTCTCAACTGCCGAAGTGAAATATATTTCAACGGGTAGTTGTTCAACCCAATTGATTTGGATGAAAAGCGTGTCGACTTCCAAATTTCTGCAACTTCGGTAACTATTCTTTGTGACAACACTAGTGCTATAAATATTTCTAAAAACCCTGTGTTGCACTCAAGAACAAAACACATTGAACTTAGATATCATTTTCTAAGAGAGCTAGTTGAATCAAGTATTCTTCAAATTTCTTATATCTCAACTGAAGATCAATTAGCTGATATTTTAACAAAACCTTTGGATCAAAAACGTTTTATTCATTTACGTAAAGCAATTGGAATGTTTTCTTGAAATAACCTCTTTTGAACCTTTGCTTAGGATAGGTTTTTTTTTTGTGTTTGTGTTCTTTCTTATTGTATGTACATAGAACATTAACTGAGCATATGTTATTGACTTTAATTGCATCCTTTCATAACTTAAGAAATTTATTATGATTTAGATATCTTGATAATTCATTTGATGCAATGATCATTTATATCAATTAGTTCATCTTTAATTGATCAAAGTCAATTTCTCTCTCAAATGATCTCTTGGAATAGTTTTTATCATATTTGAAAATTGAGTTAAGTATGAACTCAAGATCAATTTTTGGTTGAATACTTCATATCTTAAATAATTGATAGCCAATTGAGGGGGAGTTTATTAAAATATTTATGCTCAAAAGATGTGGAAAGAGTTACATCCCAATGAGGAGTGTGAAAACTACCACCACATGGAGGAAAGAGCTACCACCTCGGTCGTCCGAGTACTGTGTGCAGCTACCACATGTATACCAAGCATGGTTTTTCTTGTTGATTAAATAAAATGCTTTTTGGAATACTTGACTCTGTCGAATTCCAAGGTTGGTATAAGGTGGGTATTTTTATTGAAAGATGCTCAAAGAGCCACTCCCTACAATAAATTGACTAGATATATTATCCAACTTATTTGGGATTTCAAACATCTATCGATCTATGTGCTTCATTTTCTTTGCAAAATTAATGATTTGATAAACGCATTACTTATTAGATCGTGATTGATGATTTCAACTTGTTCAACTTTAAAGGATTTAATTTTTATAAATTTTCGTTTCATTACTTGGATACTATTGATAGATTTAGCATAATCTATTTCTTTTGATATGAAACGATGATTTTTGTTTAAAGTTGATATACAAAAGTGCTTACATACTTTTTCTGGAATTTCTGGAATTTTTGTAAATTTTTCAGAAGAAAAAGTTGAAGCCGATCCAGACTGAAAATTCTGTTCCGGATCCCGAACGCAGAAATTGTCTGCGGGTAGCCGTTCCGGACTGGATTCACGAGCTGATCCGGACCGCGGCTAGGGTTTATAAGAAATGAAAGGGTATTTGATTTCTTTTTACCTCAAGCTTTTGTTTCTAAATCTCCAGAGCTTCTCTCTCTAAAATACAACTGATTTGAAGCCTTTCAAACTCAAGTTCTTCCGATTCAAGTAAGTTTCTTTGATCAAAACTTAGATTTTTTCACTATTTTTGTATTGTTCTTCAAAACGTGAGGAAATTCATGACTCCAATTCGATTTTAAACGGTTTTTGGTCAAATTTCTTTTGAAATAAGAACTCTGAGTAGATTAGTTTTGTTTATATGCCTTGTATTCACTTGATTAACGGATTTTTGAGCTTCGATTTCTAAAAATTCGATTTTAGGGCATATTATGAGAATTTTTGAAAATCATGGAATTGATCTATTTTTAAAATTCTTTTTGCAAAACTAACTTGATTCCTAGTCTCTGTGCACGATAATGATTGTTTAGGTACAAATTTTTAAATTTTTGAAAATTAAACAATTTTTCGTGTTCTTGAGTTCTTGCTCGCAGGTTCTTCATTTTCTGACGCACTAGCCAAGATGGTCTTTGCATGGATTCTAGTGTTCATCGCAGCTTTGGTCGGGACTCGAGTGACGAACAAGCTCAAAAGAGCTAAGAAAACTCAAGAAAAAGGTGAGTATGTCCCTGTGGACGACTCCGAGACGAAATCCGAGACGGAATCTGTTGATTGGGACGAGCTGATGGAGGAAGGAGCAGCACATGCTGCATCGACTGCATCAAAGGGGAAAGCCCCTGCAGCTACTTCAAAGGCGAAGACACCGCCAACTGCCGCAGAAAAAGGGAAAGCCCCAATGGAACAAACTCCGGTTACAATGAAAATAAAGAGCGTTGCTCGAAAGAGAGGTAGTGCTCGAGGAATCTCAATCCAAGAACCACTTGCAAGCGAGCCCCCTCCACAGGAATTTGTGCACATAAGCTCCGAGAGGATAAAGGACTTTGAGAAAAGAGAATGTATCGGTGAAAGGCATGTGAATGTCAAAGCTCTTAAGGAGCGTTCTGCATTGTTTGGCACTCTATTTGACCAAGCGGAACTTGCACCTATCTGCAATTTCCCGGAGACTATTGGATATTGTCTTCACCTTGTCAGGATGTTTTATCAAAATGCATCGAGATTGATAGACCTTGAGGACGGACCCAGAGAATTTCAAACAACGGTTCGAAACATCAAACTAGGGATAACACCTCAGTTAATCGGAGAGGTGTTGGGAATGAAGGCCCGGGTAGATGGGACTCATTACCTCAAGGGTCATGTTTTTACCAATACAACCTGGAGAGTGGTTGTCGATGGGATTTGTCTCCCAGATACTCAGTCGGCGGGGAACTCAATTCTTTCTAAATAACTTCGACCTGAGTATCGTTACTTGAACTTTATTGTTTGCTACAACATCCTACCTAACATGCAAACAAAAGTTCTTCGCTGGGATAGGATGCTGTTTCTATATCTCCTTGGACACCCTACAGCTTCATTGGGATCAAATTTCAACATTCCGTATCTTATCTGGTCAAGGATGGCGAGATATGTGGAGAATCCACATTCAACGGAGAGGCTTCCCTTCCCAATGATCATTATGCGTATTTTGAAGAAATTTAAAGTCGATACTGCATCATCGGCATACATGCATAGTTTGGGAACCATTAATGATACAACTATTGTGAAGTCTCTCTCCACAAGACAGGATGAGCCTCTCACACCTCCTCGCAGCAAGAGACAAGCAGCACCTTCAGCACCAGCAGCACCTACAGCACAACCAACAGCAGCGGGAACTTCAACTTCAGAGGATGATGCCTCTGTTACATCGATTTACCGAGAACAACAACGGCTCTCATCGGAGCAAGAACGAATGTCTTCTGAATTCGTCAAGATGACCTCAGACATCGGTGAATTAAAGAAGAAGCAAAAATCGCTGGCCAAGTTAGTCAAGAAGATCTTTCAAAAACTTGGTTGCAGTAGCTCTGAGGATTCCGACTAGGATTTCATCTTGTGTTGTTCTAATTATCTTTGTTTTGCAGGTTTTTAAGTTTTAGTTCTTACACTTTTTGAACTTGTTAACTCCCTTTTATTTTTGTAATTTTAGCTAATTTTAGTGACAAAAAGAGGGAGAGAGATAGGAACATTTGGACATGGTTGTGAGAACTTTGGAACACTTAAAACTTGGAAGGTAAGTATGACAACAACTTTGGTTTGTATTGTGAATTAATGCATGCCTCGACTAATTATTCGACTAACTATTTGGGCATGTAATATTACTAACAAGTTGTTTGTTGACTAACATACTTATGACATTTGGAATTTAATGCTTAGATGATATGTGAATTGCTTTGATTGATTATCTTCATACATATCTGATTTTGTAAATGTCATGGTGAGTATAAACTCTATCTCTCTGTTTGGTTTTTGAATGTTAAATTCTTGAGGTATCTAACGATTTCTTTTGTCAAGAATTATTTCTTTTGCAGAGAGTTTAAACGTCTAAGTCTAGAGTCTGTTTTAGGAGTTTATCTCATGTATTTGGATCTTATTTGTAAATTTTTGTTGTATGGTGATAACAAAAAAAATATCTTTTTGAATTTTCTTTAAGTGGATTTTTGTTTTGTCACGAAACCGCCAAAGGGGAAGATTGTTAAGGAATTTGTATTGGCATATTTCGTGAAGTGGTTAAGTCTTGAAGATTGAAGATGAAGATGTTTGTATTATATACCTCAATCTCAAGAAAGAAGAATTCAAAAGGATCAGGTACGTTTAACTAAATAAGTTTGGTGATCCGAATACTTCTTATAGTGTAGAAACACTTGGATGGATTTTTAATTGCATAAAAATCAAGAAACTGGACTGTTATATGTTCAGGATCCGGATCAGGGTACTTCAGTCCGGACCCCGAACGTAGGGAAGTTCATGCGGAATTTCAGTCCGGATCGCCCTTGCTTCAGTCCGGACCGCGAACGTGGATTCTGCAGAAATCGCATGAACAGTCCGGACCGTGGTTCTTTCAGTCCGGACCCCGAACACGATTTTTCAGGAATTCTCTGAAAAATAACGACGGTCCGGATCAAGCTAAATTCAGTCCAGACCGTCGTACGGGAAAAAGTCTGTTAAGTCAGTTTTTGATTCTTATCCTCTTCCAAAGGTTTCTAACCTATAAGTAAACCCTAATTTCATCTTTTAGGGTAATCCAAAATAAGTTTTGTATTCCGTAAATGACCGAGAAAAAATAACGGAGAAAAACTTAGAAAAATCCACATATAGAGAAGAAAGGAAAAACTAGATCTATTCTATGTTTCTTCATCTATATTGATTAATTTGATTCTAGGATTTCAAACTCAGATTTTGAGTAGAATCAAATTAATGAATACTTAGATGGTATTTCCGATCTATCTTTGATCTAAGTATTCGGCGGATTTTCACCACCAACAAACAATGATTTTCCCAAAAATCGGCGCGTGGATTCGCGTGGCCTTGTGGACTCAAGGTGCTACCGCTCTCGTGGATTCGGAGCGAGGTACGTTCGTGTGATCGACACGTACTACTTGGTGGAGACCGTGGATTCGGTTGGACGTCGTGGACTCGACGTTGGATGCCGTGGATTCGGCGTTGGACGCAAATCGTGGATTCGAGGCGCGTTGCGCAGCGAGCGAAGAAGATCTACTAGGAGCGTATGGAAAAAAGTTGAGTCGTGTATGAGTACGTTATATCACCTTTGTATGTGTTTAATCTTAGTGGATTTCACCGTGTGATCGGTCCCGTGGTTTTTTACTCCTGGTTTGGAGTTTTCCACGTAAAATCTCTGCGTGTTATTTACTTTTCCGCATTGGGTTTTAATTACGCAAAGATTTTGGAGTGTTTATTGTTTACACCTATTCACCCCCCTCTAGGTGTTTTTTTCCCTGTTCAGATCCATATATAACATAACCCACAATCAATGCATCAATAATAGAATAACCAAATACCCAATCAAAGCCACCATGTTGGTCAACAAGACCTCAGGGAAAAACGTCGAATAATCATGAATACAGTGCAGAGCATATCAAGTACTGAATACTAAACAAGAGCATGCTAGTATAAAGACTGAATCAAGAAACTGAGCAATCATAAGAGTATAATGACTAAGCATGCTAAACAGGAAACCAATGCATCAATGGTAGAATAATCAAATACCCAATCAAAGCCACCATATTGGTCACTAAGACCTCAGGGAAAACGCCGAGTTTGGCACCAACCTGGCTGACATGCCCCGGCACCCTCGGGCACTAACCTGGGAGTCTACACTCCGGCACCCTTGGGCACTAACCTGGGGGTCACGGGTCCATCCACAGACCACTTTACCGGTAAAGAACATACACACGGGGCGCTACCCCGCTGATGTTCGTGAAGTACAGCAGTGCGGGTGTCACGCCCCGAGTTTAAAAACCAGCGTCTAAATTTTTTTTTTTTTTTTTTTGAAATCAGAGTTTAAAACCAGCCAGGGCGCAACAGACCGCCACATATATAGAAGAGTCCCAATCCCACTGGGGATTGAGCCCTTTTTTATATATGCACGGCTCACTTGGCATACAACCAGAGTACTAACTACGTACATCTACTAAGCAAGATTAAATTACAATATCAATAACTTCTCAATTACATTGCATTACATTTGATACAACAAATAATTAAATACTTGTTCTTATCGGCTGTCTAGGGTCAAGCTCTATCTCGTGATCTCACCAACTCGTCCCGACATCTCAACACCCGTTCGACCTGAAAAACAGTCACCCGAGGGTGTGAGACACACCGGAGTGTATCCCAGTGGGCACGACGAGCCGAGAAATAGCAGATCGTACCTACTGGTATACAATGCTAGAGGATAGTAATAGATCAGGGGTTAGGGTAAAGCAGATATATAACTGGTGCTGTAAAGAAAGTACAACTCATGAACTAGGGACAAGCATCGGAGATAATTTTAGCAGAATTTAAAACATGTATCAGGATAATCAACACATCAAGGAGTTAGGACAATCAGCAAGATAACAATGGAACTATAATCAGAGGCATCACATAGAATCATATAAAGCAACTTAACAACTCATGCATCAAATAGATGAAAACGCAAAGACCCAATCACAAGCTACCATATTGGCCTTCACAAGACCTCAGGCGAGGCTGCCCTCTTGGCACCACCTGGTTGACATTCCCCAAACTAGGGTCACGGGTTGCCTCAGCTAACCACTTTACCGGTAAAGAACATCGCTACGGGTAGCAAATCCGCTGATATTCGTGAAGTACAACGGTGCGGGCGAATCATATGCAAATGCTCAAGCTCACGGTCCACTGACCGGGTAATCGGCAATAAGCCGGGAAATCCCCACTGGGATGCAATGACAAGATCAACTGAAACTCAACACTTATGCAGGAACACTCATCAATAAATCTCAACTCATATGCAAGATCAAGGCAAATATCTCTCAACAGAAGCTCACAGATAAACTCAACTCAACCACACAACCCAACCAAATGATACAAAACTTAAACACATATTTTAAGAAAACTATTTTGAAAAGTCCAAACCTCGAAGAGCATTGCCCTTGTCCTATCAAACAAGAACAGACTCAGGCGACACTACGAAGCTTGGATTTAAGTCCAAACCTCGCAGAGCAGTGCCTTTGTCCTATCAAACAAGAACAGACTCCGGCGACCCTACGAAGCGGGGTAAAACCTCAGTTAAATAAATCTATGTGCTCAGAGAGGTATCATTTGATCAGCAGAACAAACAGGCTCACTAATCAACCATGAAAATGTCCGAGTAAAAGTATAAATACTAGAGGTGCTATGGACAATCATGTAAGGCAAAATAGAACAGATAACAGGCATAGATCAGGCAGATAGCAGATATAATATAATCAAAGAAAGGCAGGCTCAAAGTAATGTTTAAGCTATCAAAAACAGGGGTCCAATCCAGTATCACACCCCAGAGGGCCGAACTGATAAAACCCGGACCGAAGATAACCCACCTGTCAATGCGCAGGCAATTAATCTGTAATCCTCTAAATGCTCAACTCCAGGTGCAAACTGAATCAACCTGGATCAAAAATCACCAATCAGGGATCAATTCAGTCCCGCTAACTCTAACCTAAGCCCAGATCAATTTAAAACCTTCTTAGTTATTCTAACTGTAACCTAGACACCGTAAAATCGACGATTTTGCCGATTCTCGGACTATTATCCGATTTCCGCTCAACGAAAGCCGATGGATTCCCAACGAAAAGCTTAGGAATCATTTAAACATTTTACTAACCAGTACTCATTGTCTAATTTGCATTAAAACCCTTAAAGTTTTCAGAATTTACATTTTAGTGCCATTTGAGCACTGTTTTCGCTCGTTCTTTCAACTGGAAAATAATTTTGATGAACCGTCACTTCCAGCAGGTGACATTTATCATGCTGAACACCGTGCTCACTAATTTGCAGCAGCACGGAACCCGAGGCAAACTTCGGGCCATAAAAACCCTCTCTAACATAGCCCAAATGAATTTTTGTTTCTCCGGGACTTCAAACACTGTTTCTAACGCGAGCATCACGTTCAGTGACCCCAAATTAGCCTAGGGCACACTATCGCGGCTACGCCAACAGCCCGGAACCATGTTTTATTTAAACATTTCACTAAAAGGTTGATTCAACTACATCTTTTAATTTAAACTTCAAACAAGAACATTTTGTATATCAAAGTTGGTCTGGGCACTGCCAGGACCTCAGTGCTCACCCTGGTTGAGGCCCAGGGGTGCTGGTTCAAGCAGAACCAAGGTCAAGCTTACACCCTAATTCACAATGCACCAAACTTTAATCCACTCAGTTTCTGTTTGAACTGAAGTGAGCACAGAGCTCAGGGGACTATTTGGAGCAAGTTTCATATTTACAGTTTTATCAAATTCCAACTTAATCTTCATTGTGGCATTTCCACAAACAGGTGGTGTGCAATATTTGTATACAAGTACATAACCAATTCCCGAGCTCATTCTCTGCAAAGGGAGCACCAGAGGCTATATAACTTGGATGGAACTTCTTCTCCAGGTTAAAGGAACCTTTCCCTGCAACCTGGGCCCTTGCCCAGCCTCGGATAAGCCGAAGCTAGAGGTTGAAGATGACCTCAATACATTGAAATTCGTGACTACTCATCCAGGGCATTTGAGGCTCAACAACTTGATCAATTGGATGCTAAAACACACAACAAACTCACCTGGACCCGTGTCCGGCGACAGGGCACGGCGGCGGCGCGGCTGGAGAAAGCTCGGTTTCGAGCTCCTCCACCTCTAATGGCGGAATTTTACAGAGGCAACATGGAGCTTCCAAACTTGCATGGTAAGTTCCTTGGGCCTACACGAAGCTTCCCGACCTTCCCACCCCGGCCGGAGATGGCCGGAACGCCGGCGGCCGAGTTTGGACCCATTTTCGGGTCATCCATGGCCGCACCACTTTGGTACTGTATGGATGCCATGCAAATGCATGGGGGCACTCCTCTCATTCCCAGGAAGGCTTCTGGGTAGGTGGCCGGCGTCGGAAAAGCTCGCCGGCGCCAGAGTTGCATTCTCGGCCAAAGTGCAAAAATTTCAAAACTAGGGCTTCATTTTTCTTTCTCAATACTCCACCAACTTCAACCAAACTTTGCAGATTTAATCATCCTATCCTACAGTCCTGGAACACCAATTTTGGTGCGTTTATATTCAGTGGTTGCCGAGTTCTTTAGGGGCGGAGCTAGGTTAGGTTTCCGGCGACCCATTGTGGCCGCCGGCTAACCATGCTGCATGGGACCTCGGGGCTTTGCAAAGAGGAAGCTAAGGACCTAAGAAGTCCACTGCTAATGGTCCGGGGTGCTAGAAACCGTTGGTTAAGGACCCTCACCTTAGCCGAGCTCGGGGAAGAAGGAGGAAGCCGGATTCTTGGTTCCCTCTCTACGCGCGGCCAAGGCTTGCTCCAGCAGGGTCCTCCAAGCACCAGGAACTCCTCAGACACCTCCCAATCCAACTTTGAAGAGATCCCGTCCAACTTCACACCTCGTCGGAGAAAGGAAGAAAGAGGAAGGTGGCTGCGGCGGCACTCGGCGGCGGCTGGGGTCGGGTACACCAGGGCTCGGTTGCGGACTCTCTATGAAGCTCTCAGAAGAATGTTGGCTAAATCTAAAAGCTCTGGTTGATCTCTCCTTCACGCACTTAAGGGAAACTCCAATATAGGCTTCTAACCTTTAACTCCGGCGACCCGAGCGGCCGGCCGTTTCGGCAGCTGAAGGGACGCGGCGGTTGCGAGCTGGAGAGGCTGGTGGAGCTTCAGTTACGAAGGGGAAGAGGCAGGGTACACTCCAACACGTGAATACAAGTGTTTAAATGCACATTTGCACAAAACCCCCTACACAAAGATCCTAAAACTCTAAGGTCCCCTCTGTAGGTGACAAATGCACCCAGCACCCCAACTTATAAGCCTCATAATTTTTGGTACATAAAATATTAGGGTTTCTTCAAAAATACCCACTTTTTCAACGTATTTCACGCTTTTCGAGGCACTTGAGTCGCCGAAACTGAAAATGGACTTCGCCACGACGTCCGGCTCGTCGAGACCTATCAGGTAGCGCATTTGCTTAGTTTGTTCGACGCTCGGATTAAAAGTTGTTCCATAAAGTTCAACGATTTACCGCGCGTGGCACGCACTTCGATGCACCCGGGTCGCCAAACGCGAAATCCGTCAGTGCCATTGCGCTCAGAACGTCGAAATTAGCTAGGATCCATTACTCATACCCCTATGTTAAAATTCTAGATAGTGGTTCGACCATTCATGATCACAAGGGGTTAAAAATTCAAAGGTTACTATTCACTTAAGTCGCGGGGCCCACTTTTTGATTTCTGATTTCTGGAAGATCCGACCGTCGGATCGAAAACATATGAATATGAAACTTCTATGTTTCGACGAGACGATCGCAATGGTGATCTCGGATTTTCCAGATCAGACCCCGATCAAAAGTCGATATTTCTGGGCCCACTATTGGCCCACTAACACTCCACTTTTGCCAAAATGACAAATTTAAACATTTAAAGGCAAACAGAGACTTTCAAATTCTAGATTTCTACAGCGGGCGATCATAATGCGAATGCTCAAGCTCACGGTCCACAGACTGGGTAATCGGCAACAAGCCGAAAATCCCAACAGGGATGCAATAATTGGAAGCCAAATTGATCTCAACTCATGCAATACTGAATGCAAGATAGAATAAATGTCCAATCACACATGGCATATGTCAAGAATAATCCATAAATACTGAAAAGCATGATAAATATCTGAAAGCTAGCTAATGACCAATCAGGCATGGCAAAAGTCCAGGATATACTAAGAATCAAAGTAATTTATCTGATAGCTAGCTAATGACCAATCAGGCATGGAAGAAGTCCATATATGAGCAGAATATACTTATACCCAATCAGGCATGGTAATATAAAGTAAAAGCTGATAATGATCAATCAAAAAAGGAGCAGGCTCAATAATGAAATCTAGGCTACCACAAGAACAGGGGCCCGACCAATTAAGGTACCCCAGAGGGCCGAAGAGATAAAGCCCGGACCGAAGATAAACCCACCTGTTTGCAGCCGAACAACCAACTCCAATCAAGAAGCTCGAAGGCTAGAGTCAGACTGTGCAACCTGAATCATAAATGCTGATCAGGAAATAACTCACACAAACCCGAACCACAGAATCACTATTACATATAACTTAAACCTGGATCTTTTCCAGATTATCGCGAACCGCCGGAAATCCGCCGTTCGGCCCACTTTAACCCGAACAGCGCTTACAGATTTCCGAATTTTACGAAAACTGGCGTGCAACCCCTGAACGTTCTATTGGAGACGTTCAGCAATTAACAGTTTGCTAAACACAACCCTAAGCTTAAACATTACTAAATTTACCAAAATACCCCTCCCGAAAATTCATTTTAGATTTCCGGGAGATACGGGCATCAACCCTTTGCCGCTGGTTCAACCAGAGTTCTACTGGGAAACATCAGACAGCTAGGCATAACCGCCGCAATTTCTCGAATTGCGTGATTAACACCGGGGTGTCGTTAAACCGACGATTTTGCCGATTTACGGACCGATAAGCAATTTCTGCTCAACGAGAGCCGTTGGATCCCTGACGAAAAGCTTAGAGATCATGATCACACTGCCCGAGACAGCATGTGAGGTTACATTTGCGTTTAGACCCCTAGGGTTGTCTAAAATCACAAAAATACGCGTAATTTAGTGCCTTTTTCGCTCGTATTAATTATCGGAGCATCATTTTATCGAACCGACACCACCAGCAGGTGGCCCTCGACTTGCTGGACACCGTGCTCACAATTTGGTAGTAGCGCGAAACTCGAGAAAAACTTCGGGCCATCCTTTCCTTGGTTAACATAGGCCACTTTGCATTTTGCAAAATTCTACTCGACCATTTGCTAATCTAAGGTGAGCATCATGTTTAGAGACCTCAAATTAGCCAGAGGCTCACTGTCGGGAAGCCGCAAAGTCCCAAGAATAGCCTATGGGCCAACTAACCCACAAAAGCACTTAGTTAAAACTTCTTTTATTTTTGCTCGTGCAAACAGCAAAGCAAATTGAGCACTTTGCTCAGCATGTCACAGAGACTTGAGGGCTCACTCTAGTGCAGCTGGGTTGTTGCTAGATCAAAAGATCCAAGCCCTTTGCTCTCGAATGGCTTAGTTGGCTCCACACATTGATCCACACAGTCAACCTTGGAACTGAAGTAAGCATAAAGCTCAGGGGATCATGTGGAGACAAAGGCTCACTTGCTGGATGGTTACAGGCAGCCAAAACAAGCTGGGGCTTCTCTCGGGCATTTCCCCGAACACCTTGTGTGCATCAAAGCTTACAACATAACCCAACCAACACAAAGCAGCAACTATGGCAAGCTTGGTTTAAAGAGTCTAATACTGGTTGAAGAACATCCAAAAGGTGGCAGAAACTCCTCCAACCAAGCTCGAGCCAAGCCATCACCAAGGTTGACCGCGGAGAAGAAGCTCGGCCAACCCTTGAGGCCATTAATGGTGAAACTTCAATCAAGGGCTCTGGGCCACATGCAACAGCACCAGTAGGTGCATCATGACCCCACAAAGTTCGCTGGACTCATGGCCGACGGCAAGACACGGCGGCGGCGGCAGCGGAGCAAGCTTGGCCCGAGCTTGCACCAACAATGGTGGAGCTTCACCCGAGTTGCATGGGCCCCATGCAAAAGCATGGTTGGACTCTACTTGACCCCGGGAAGCTTCTCGGGCAAGTGGCCGGCAGTAGGGAGCGACGCCGGCGCCGGAGCAAAGAGCTTGGCCGAAGCACAATAACCCAAAAACTAGGGTTAGGTTCTGCGACGTGCACACTTAACCAGACCTCCCCAAATTTTGTGGAGGTGATCTATAGATCCTGCAGTCCATGCCCATCATTTTGGTTTGGCGTTTGAGCCAACAGTTGCGGCGCACGGCAGCGGCAGAGCTATTTAGGGTTCTGGCGGTGATGTTTATCCCCGCAGGCAACCGGGGACATCCCGAGGGTCGGGACTTGGTGTGGGGCATGCTCAGAGCCTACAGAGCTCACTTTCAAGGGTCTCGGGTGCTAAAAATCGGAGGATGAAGAGGACTTACCTCGCCGGAGTTGGAGAAGAAGAGGTTGAAGTCGGTTCTCCTCCCACATCGCGCAGCCACCAAGTTTCCTCGGGCTCACCCCCAAAAAGCAGGAAAACCCTCCGGAAGGCTTAGGGACCAACTTGAAACACGTGAGTGTCACGCCCCGAGTTTAAAAACCAGCGTCTAAATTTTTTTTTTTTTTTTTTTTTGAAATCAGAGTTTAAAACCGGCCAGGGCGCAACAGACCGCCACATATATAGAAGAGTCCCAATCCCACTGGGGATTGAGCCTTTTCTATATATGCACGGCTCACTTGGCATACAACCAGAGTACTAACTACGTACATCTACTAAGCAAGATTAAATTACAATATCAATAACTTCTCAATTACATTGCATTACATTAGATACAACAAACAATTAAATACTTGATCTTATCGGCTGTCCAGGGTCAAGCTCTATCTCGTGATCTCACCAACTCGTCCCGACATCTCAACACCCGCTCGACCTGAAAAACAGTCACCCGAGGGTGTGAGACACACCGGAGTGTATCCCAGTGGGCACGACGAGCCGAGAAATAGCAGATCGTACCTACTGGTATACAATGCTAGAGGATAGTAATAGATCAGGGGTTAGGGTAAAGCAGATATATAACTGGTGCTGTAAAGAAAGTAAAACTCATAATCTGGGTACAAGCATAGGAGATAATTTTAGCAGTATTTAAAACATGTATCAGGATAATCAACACATCAAGGAGTTAGGACAATCAGCAAGATAACAATGGAACTATAATCAGAGGCATCACATAGAATCATAAAAGAAGTAGATAACTAGAAGCCAGATCAAAGAATCAAAGAATCAACACATGCATCAAATAGATGAAAACGCAAAGACCCAATCACAAGCTACCATTTTGGTCTTCGCAAAGACCTCAGGCGAGGCTGCCCTCTTGGCACCACCTGGTTGACATTCCCCAAACTAGGGTCACGGGTTGCCTCAGCTAACCACTTTACCGGTAAAGAACATCGCTACGGGTAGCAAATCCGCTGATATTCGTGAAGTACAACGGTGCGGGCGAATCATATGCAAATGCTCAAGCTCACGGTCCACTGACCGGGTAATCGGCAATAAGCCGGGAAATCCCCACTGGGATGCAATGACAAGATCAACTGAAACTCAACACTCATGCAGGAACACTCAGCAATAAATCTCAACTCATATGCAAGATCAAGGCAAATCTCTCTCAACAGAAGCTCACAGATAACTCAACTCAACCACACAAACCAACCAAATGATACAAAACTTAAACACATATTTTAAGAAAACTGTTTTGAAAAGTCCAAACCTCGAAGAGCATTGCCCTTGTCCTATCAAACAAGAACAGACTCAGGCGACACTACGAAGCTTGGGTTTAGGTCCAAACCTCGCAGAGCAGTGCCTTTGTCCTATCAAACAAGAACAGACTCCGGCGATCCTACGAAGCTCGGGTTAAAACCTCAGTTAAATAAATCTATGTGCTCAGAGATGTATCATTTGATCAACAGAACAAACAGGCTCACTAATCAACCATGAAAATGTCCGAGTAAAAGTATGAATACTAGAGGTGCTATAGACAATCATGTAAGGCAAAATAGAACAGATAACAGGCATAGATCAGGCAGATAGCAGATATAATATATCAAAGAAAGGCAGGCTCAAAGTAATCAAGTTAAACTATCAACAACAGGGGTCCAACCAGTATCGCACCCCAGAGGGCCGAACTGATAAAACCCGGACCGAAGATAACCCACCTGTCAATGCGCAGGCAATTAATCTGTAATCCTCTAAATGCTCAACTCCAGGTGCAAACTGAATCAACCTGGATCAAAAATCACCAATCAGGGATCAATTCAGTCCCGCTAACTCTAACCTAAACCCAGATCAATTTGAAACCCTCTTAGTTATTTTAATTGTCACCCGGATACCGTTAAATCGACGATTTTGCCGATTCTCGAACTGTTATCCGATTTCCGCTCAACGAAAACCGACGGATTCCCAACGAAAAGCTTAGGAATCACTTAACCTCCTTGTGGTCCCAGCAAGCTTCCCGACCAACTCTCCCCGGCCGGAGATGGCCTGAGCGCCGGCGGCCGCAACTTGGTGCAAATTCAAACCCAACTCGGCCGCGCCTTCCTCGGCTTGCATGGGAGCCATGCAACAGCATGGTTGGGAACCTCTTGGTCCCAACAAGGATCCTGGGCAGGTGGCCGGCGTCGGAGAGGCCCGCCGGCGCCGGAGCATCAAGCTCGGCCGAGTGCAACAAAAAGCCCGAACTAGGGCATAAAACTGCCATTAATTGGTTCAACCATACTCCACCAAATTTGGTGGAGTTGGTCCTCTCCTCCTACAGTCCAAGCACACCAATTTTGGTGCGTTTATATTCAGTGGTTGCCGAGTTCTTTAGGGGCGGAGCTAGGTTAGGTTTCCGGCGACCCATTGTGGCCGCCGGCTAACCATACTGCATGGGACCTCGGGGCTTTGCAGGGAGGAAGCTAAGGACCTAAGAAGTCCACTGCTAATGGTCCGGGGTGCTAGAAACCGTTGGTTAAGGATCCTCACCTTAGCCGAACTCGGGGAAGAAGGAGGAAGCCGGATTCTTGGTTCCCTCACTACGCGCGGCCAAGGCTTGCTCCAGCAGGGTCCTCCAAGCACCAGGAACTCCTCAGACACCTCCCAATCCAACTTTGAAGAGATCCCGTCCAACTTCACACCTCGTCGGAGAAAGGAAGAAGAGGAAAGTGGCTGCGGCGGCACTCGGCGGCGGCTGGGGTCGGGTACACCAGGGCTCGGTTGCGGCCTCTTAATGAAGCTCTCAGAGGAAGGTTGGCTAATCCCTATGGCTTTGGTTGATCTCTCCTTCACAACTCAAGGGAAACTCCAAACTAGGCTTCTTACCTTTAACCCCGGCGACCCGAACGGCCGGAGGTTACGGCAACCGAGGGGACGCGTCGGTTACAGCCTAAAGATGCTGGTGGAACTTCAGTTACCGAAGAGGAAGAGGCAGGGTACTCGGGATCACTCCAACACGTGTATAAATGCACATTTGCACAAAACCCCCTACACAAAGATCCTAAAACTCTAAGGTCCCTCTGTAGGTGACAAATGCACCCAGCACCCCAACTTATAAGTCTCATAATTTTTGGTACATAAAATATTAGGGTTTCTTCAAAAATACCCACTTTTTCAATGTATTTCACGCTTTTCGAGGCACTCGAGTCGCCAAAACTGAAAATGGACTTCGCCACGACGTCCGGCTCGTCGAGACCTTCAAAATAGGCTAATCATTTGTTTGATTTGGTGCTCGTATGAAATCTCGGGCCATCTTGTTCTGTATGTCGCAAATCGACGCACGCACTTCGATGCACACGGGTCGCCAAACGCGAAATCCGTCAGTGACATTGCGCTCAGAACGTCGAAATTAGCTAGGATCCATTACTCATACTCCTATTTTAAAATTCTAGATAGTGGTTCGACCATTCATGATCACAAGGGGTTAAAAATTCAAAGGTTACTATTCACTTAAGTCGCGGGGCCCATTTTTTTGATTTCTGATTTCTGGAAGATCCGACCGTCGGATCGAAAACATATGAATATGAAACTTCTATGTTTCGACGAGACGATCGCAATGGTGATCTCGGATTTTCCAGATCAGACCCCGATCAAAAGTCGATATCTCTGGGCCCACTATTGACCCACTATCTCTCCACTTTTGCCAAAATTGACAAATTTTAAATATTTAAAGGCAAACTGAGACTTTTAAATTCTAGATTTCTACAGTGAGTTGCTCCCTCATCCTTTCTCTCACAAACTCGGCCAAGTCTCGAAGGTTGGTGTCTCCTCGGCCACCCCCGCACCCTTGGCCTGCTTTGGTGAACGCAGGAGATTAAAAGGATGCACAAAAGCCAAGTTTGGCCCCTCGTAATCCCACACAAGAAGCCCAAAAGCCAAACTCCATTAATACGTGTTCTTGTCCATTTTGTAGATAACCCCTTGCACAGTTTTCCATTAACACTTAGCTCCCTTCTGTAGATCACAAATGCACCCAGAACCCTCACCTAAAAGGCACTCTCAATTTGACACATAATATAAGAGTTCTCACAAAAATACTCGCTTTTTTCGGCGTATTTCATGCATTTCGAGATGCACGGGTCGTCAAACGCGAATTTCGTCAGTGCCATTGCGTTCAGAACGATGAAGCGGTTAAAATCGACTACCTGAACTGATATGTTCGGAGTCCAGACAGCGAATTGGCCGACGTTGGTCGAGAGGGGACCGAAATCAGGGTTACTATTCACAACTTAAGTTGTGGGCCCCGCTTTTCTTCGCTGTTTTGCGGAAGATCCGACCGTCGGATCGAAAACATGTGTATATCATTTTTACTTCTTTTGACGAGACGGTCACACTGGTGATCTCAGATTTTCGAGATCATACTCCAATAAAAAAGCAAAATTTTAGGGTCCAAATTACACTATTATTTTAATATTTTGCTATTTAAATAATCCAGAAGAATTATTTAAACTTAAATTTTGGTTTCAAAAATCATGGTTACTACATAACATCCCACAACCCACAATCAAGTCCAACCTGTCCCAGACTCAAAGTCTCGACTACACTATCCCAAACCCCTGCTCGAACCCGAGCAATATGTATCACATGTCTGACTAAAAAGGAGAAAAGAACAAACATGGTTTCTCCTAAGTCAAGTCCCAACATGATAGTGTAGCGATAAAAGATGGCATATCTAGATATCCATACAAGCATGCATTGTCCTCAAGGAAGATAAAAGATAATATAACAAATAGTAGCTCCACATAGGTATAATCACATGCCGAAATCACTAATGAACTACACCTGTCCATAATCCACGATCCATAACAACTCCTCAGAGTAGTACCCGTACATAGATACATAATCCTGCCCCATCGCATAATCCAAACTTATAAAAGGCTATGTGCTAACATGGCATTCTAAATAATCACATAGGGTAACATTCTCTTAGGTAAGCTTTCACTAATCATCAACATGAATATCCATTATTGCAATTGTCATAAGACATAACACGAATATAAATCTTGCAATTCTTTTTACAATTACTATTACTAAGCTTACCCCTCAATCACATAAATTGTACCCTAAACATGCATGCATTCTAACATATAGAATTAGAGAACCGTCCACCGGTTCTGGAGACGAAGCAACCCACCTGAATCGCTTTCCGCAGGCAAAACTGAAGTCGGTGAAGTGCGCAGTCACTCACTAACAAAATCTGCCGGAACTGCACCCTCGGCACTTAGTCGCACAAGCCTCTGCTCCAACCAACATCACAACCACAACACACTAATCAATACCCCACACACACCAAACAGCGTTTGCTGTTTTTACAAAACAGCAAAGAGAAGGGGCATTTTCACCTGCGTGCAGTCCTCCGAAAAATCCAAACAAATCACGGTTGCGATCCTCGTGATGAGTAGATCCAAATCGAGTATTTATACATCTCGTTCCGACACCTGTAGGCCAAGATACACCCAAATCAATGCGGTAAGTCAAACTACCCCATGAACACAAGTCTGCGGAAAAACAGCTGCGAAGAAGCATAATTATCACCTTCGAAAAGTTCTCCAAAAATTCCAATAAAAATACGGGCGCGTTTCTCTCGAAGCGCAGATGTCGATCGAGTCCTCATACGTCTCGTTCCGATGCCCGTAGGCCGAGAAATCCCAACAATACTCCCCCGCTGTCTAATACCTCACAGCGGTACAAGGGGTCAAAAGATACCTCGAGAACCGTACCAAAAACCGAAAATGAGGCAAAGTGATCAACACGGAAATCGAAGACGTACCTCTCGTGAATGCGCTGCTATAAAAATCAGCTCAAAAGTCCATCAGGGTAGAACAGGGGGTCTCGCGGACTGAAATGCGACAGTAGAAGCTAAAATCGAATGAGCGTCGAAGTGCGCCGCGTCGCAGAAAACGCCGATGCCACGGCCTCCAAAAAACCCGGGAATCCTCCACAAGATGCGGCACACAAGGATGAGGAAGTTTGCTATAGAAGCTTCCGCGAGAAACAGGCCAGAAAGCCCAGCAATGAAGCAGTATTGGGCCTATTTATTGGCCCAGCCCGAACAAATCTGAAAACACCATATCTGTCCCTGGATTCGGGCGCTCGGACCACAATCGGGCGCCCGAATCCCCCACGGAGTCCCCTGCGAGGAACGCCCGAAACCACCTCCTCGTGCCACGTCGCCCATAACAGGCAACAGCCAAATCCGCCACCCGCAATGCGCCGCGTGGCCTGCGCGGGCGCTGACGCGTGGCGCGCCCACGCGCGGGAACCGCGCGTCAACACGTCGGTCGTCGCGCCCACGTGCACGCCTGCCTCCCCGCCCACGCCCTGCTGCGCACGCATCCCGAGGCACCCTCACCCAATACCGTGGACCGCGCCTGATGCGCCAGCCACTCCCCTGCTGCCACGCGTCCAAGCGAACCACTCGAAAGACGCCACGTGGCACACGCCCCCGCTGCACCGCGCGCCTGCCCGCTCGCCTGCCTGCGCCTGTGCCTGCGCGCTGCCAGCGCCCGCTCCCGTGGACCGGGCCCACTGCGCCACGACCCCCGCTCCGCCACATGGTGTATGGCACCAATAGGAAGCCGCCACGTGGCACTCTCCTCGGTCCACCGGTCCACCGTGCACTCGAAAACACTAGAAATCTTCCGGGAGTCCGTTTTCGGGCGTCTGGACTCAGAAATATACAACCAAGTAGTCGATTTCCATCATTTTTGCGCGCTGAATCCAAATCTAATGTCTGTTTCGCACAAAACCACTTCTAAAATTCGACGGGGGCATCCGAATACACTCGTGATCCATTTTACACACTGAGTCCATCACTTGTGTCCAATTTGCACACAAACACCGCCGACACACCACATAGGCCTCCATAAGCTGCTGATGCAATAGTAATCCATACGTGGGAATTTCGGGTCCTCACAATGATGCTTCAAAATTCGTCGAGACGGTGGAAAGCGAATTTGAGATGTCCACGATGGGCGAGCTTACGTATTTTCTTGGATTGCAGGTTATACAAAGTAATGATGTCATTCATTTGTGTCAATCCAAGTATGCGAAGGAGTGGTCAAGAAATTCGGATTAGAAGATTCTAAAGACTTTCCGACTCCTATGGGAACTAGCAATAAGGGATTAGGAAGTGAATCTCACGGAGAAAGTGTAGACGAGAAACTTTACAGAAGTATGATTGGAAGTCTACTCTACCTTACTGCTAGTCGCCCGGATATTTCTTTCAGTGTTGGGATTTGCCCGAGATATCAATCAGCACCGAAGGAAATTCACCTGAAAGCGGTGAAGAGGATCACCCGGTACATCAAAGGTACATTCAATTTCGGAATTTGGTATCCTATGGGCACATCTCTTGACATTATAGGATATTCAGATGCCGATTGGGCTAGATCAGTGGATGATCGAAAGAGCACGAGTGGTGCATGTTTTTATCTTAGCCATTGTTTGGTAGCATGGCATAGTAAAAAGTAAAACTGCATTGCTCTCTCTATTGCCGAGGCGGAATATATTTCAGCGGAAAGTTGTTCAACTCAATTGATTTGGATGAAAAGTATATTGAGTGACTTCCGCATTCCTGCGACCTCGGTAATGATTTTATGTGACAACACAAGTGCCATTAACATTTCTAAAAATCCTGTGTTGCACTCTAGAACAAAACACATTGAACTAAGATATCATTTTCTTAGAGAGCTAGTTGAATCAAGTATTTTGCAAATTTTGTATGTTTCAACTGAAGATCAATTAGCCGATATTTTGACAAAACCTTTAGATCAAAAACGTTTTATTTATTTGCGAAAAACAATTGGCATGATTTCTATTGCATAACGATTTTTTAACCATTGCTTAGATAGGTTTTGTCTTTGTGTTTTGTGTTCTTTTTGTTTGTTAAATAGAACATTAACTGAGCATTAGTATAATTGGCTTTAATTGCATCCTTTCATATTTTGAGGAGTTTATTATGATTTGAATATCATTATAACTCATTTGATGCATTGATCATTTATATCAATTATGTCATCTTTAATTGATCAAAGTCAATTCCTCACTCAATGATCTCTTGGTATTGTTGTCTTTATCTTATTTGATAATTGAAATAAGTATGAATACGAGATCAATTTTTGGTCGAATACTAAATATCTTTTATAATTGATAGCCAATTAAGGGGGAGTTTGTTTAATTGTTTCATGCTCAAAAGATGTGGAAAGAGTTACATCCTTTAATGGAGTGTGAAAACTACCACCACATGGAGGAAAGAGCTACCACCTCGATCGTCCGAGTACTGTGTGCAGCTACCATATGTTTACCAAGCATGGTGTTCTTGTTTATTAGATAAAATACTTTTTGGAATACTTGATTTTGTCAAATTCCAAGGTTGGTATAGGTGGGATTTCTGAAAAATGCTCAAAGAGCCACTTCCCAAATATATTGACTAGATATATTATTTGAGTTATTTAGGAGTTCAAACATCTATCAATCTTGATGCTTCATTTTCTTTGCTCGATTAATGATTTGATAAATTCGTTACTCATTAGATCGTGATTGATGTTTAGAACTTGCTCAACTTTAGAGGGTATAACTTTTATAAATTTTTGTTTCATTATTGGGTATTATTGATAGATTTATCATAATCTATTTCTTTTAATGTGAAACGATACTTTTTGTTTAAAGTTGATGTGCAAGAATGCTTACATACTTTTTCTGGATTTTCTGAATTTTTTACAAATTTTTATAAAGAAAAAGTTGCAAGCAGTCCGGACTGGATTAACTCAGTCCGGATCCCTAACAATGGGATTTTCTGCGCATAGCCAATCCGGATTGAATTCTTAATCCGATCCGGACCGCAGCTAGGTTTTTAAACAAAACGAAGGGTTTTTGATTTTTCATTCTCTTCAAGTTTCTGATTTAGCTTTTCTGAGTTTCTCTCTCTAGAACCCAGAAGCATTTGGATCTATTGCAACTCTTTTTCACTTGATCCAAGTAAGTTCTTATGATCAAAACTCATTTTATTCATAGTTTTGTTTGTGTTCATCAAAACGTGATGGATTTCATGCTATGATTTCATTTTTGCACGGTTTTTTATCAAATTTCTTTTGAAATCTGAACTCTGGATGACTAAGAATTGTTTCAATGCTTGTTGTTCATTTTCTAAACGAATTTTTAGACTTCGATTTCTGAAATTACGATTATAGGACAAATTTTGAGAATTTTCAAAAATCATAGAATTGATCTATTTTAAAAATTCTTTTTGCAAATCTTTCTTGATTCCTAGTCTCTACACATGATAAGAATTGTTTGGGTACATTTTTTTCAATTTTTTAAAATTAAACAATTTTTTCATGTTTTTGAGTTCTTGCTCACAGGTGATCTTTGCAAAACTTTGCAAAATGGCTTTTGAATGGGTAATAGTTTTCATCTCTGCACTAGTGAGCACAAGGATTACGAACAAAATGAAGCAAGTTAGGAAAAATCAAGAAGAACCTAAGCCTGTCTTTTCAGATGGCTCAGAAACTGAAACTGAAGACTGGGAGAAAATAGTCAAGGAAGCAAAACAGATTTCCGATGCTAACGATAGGTCTGCGTTAAAGAACAAAGCACCTATGGAATCCTGCTCAATGATTAAGAAGTATGCTAGAAGGAAGCACACAAGGGGTAGTGGACTTCATATTGATGAGCCGTTTGCGTGTATACAATCTCCACCTAGAGAAAACATCTTTCAGATGAAAGAATCTGCATGGATTGAAGGTAGATATGCACCATCTGCAACCTCGCTACCTACTTCAGCTCCAAGGAAAGACACGTCAGAAGATGATATGTCTATGTCCTCTATCCATCACGAGCAGAAGAGACTTTCTTACGAACAAGAAAGGATGTCACTTGATCTACAACGCATCACTACACATCAACAAAAGCTTCGAAAGAAGTGTTCGAAACTTTCCAAAATGCTCAAAGCAATTTTTGCAAAGCTAGGTTGTGTTAAGGATTTTGTATTGGCGTATTTCGTGAAGTGTTATAAGTCTTGAAGATTGAAGATGAAGAATTGTGGATCATATACATCAATCTCAAGAAGAATGAATTCAAAATGATTAGGTACGTTTAACTAAATATTTTTGGTGATCCGAATATATTTTTGTAGTTTAGAAACACTTGGAATATTTTTCATTGCATAAAAATAAAAAACTGGACAAGTTGAGTGTTCAGGATCCAGATCAGGGCATTCCAGTCCGGACCCCGAACATAGTTGAGTTCATGCGGAATTCCAGTTCGGAACAGTCCCCATTGAGTCCGGACCCCGAACTGTTTTTTTAGAAAATTTGCTGAAAAAAGACGACAGTCCGGATCAGCCAAATCCAGTCCGGACCGCCGTGCGGGAAAAAGTTTGTTACGTCAGTTTTTGATGCTTATCTCTTTCCAAAGGTTTCTAACCTATAAATAGACCATACTTTCATCTTTTAGGGCTAATCCAAAAAACGGAAGGAAAACACGATTAATTTCATGTTTCTTCGTCTATATTGATCAATTTGATTCTAGGGTTTTCAAACTCGCTATTCTTGTAGAATCAAACTGATGAATACTTAGATGGTAATTTCTTGTTTATCTATGATCTAAGTATTCGGCGGATTATCATCACCAATAAACAAACAACGATTTCCCAAATCAGCGCGTGGATTCGCGTGGCCTTGTGGATTCAAGGTGATACCGCTTTCGTGGATTCGAAGCGAGGTACGTTCGTGTGATCGATACGTGCTACATTGGTGAAGACCTGGATTCGGTTGGACGCCGTGGATTCGACGTTGGACGTTGTGGATTCGGCGATAGACGTCGTGGATTCGGCGTTGGACGCAAATCGTGGATTCGAGGCGCGTTGTGGAGCGAGCGGAGAAGATCTACTTGGAGCGTATGGAAAAGGTTGAGTCGTAGTGTTACGGTAAATCACCTTGTACGTGTTTAATCTTAGTGGATTTCGCCGTGTTATCGGTCCCGTGGTTTTTTACTCCTGTGATGGAGTTTTCCACGTAAAATCTTGTGTACTTTATTTATTTTCTGCATTGGGTTATTTTACGCAACGATTTGGTGTGTTTATTGTCAGAGAGGGAATAGGGTTGTAAACAATTGTTGAAGGTGGAAACATCAATAGACCACCGTTCTTCGATGGAACAAATTATGCATATTGGAAAGTACGCATGAGGGCGTTCTTGATATCCATCGATGAACGAGTTTGGCAATCAATTGAGTTGGGATGGAAATATCCTACTGAGATTGTTGCCGATGATGTTGTCACCATCAAACCTAGGTCGAAGTGGACTAAGGAAGATATAGATGCTTCTTCTTACAACGGCAAGAAAATTAACGCTTTATTTAATGCCTTGTCACAAACCGAGTTCTCTCGCGTCTCGGCATGTGAGACCGCGAAAGAAATCTGGGATACTCTACAAGTTACACATGAGGGTACAAGTTTAGTGAAGGTTCAAAAACTGCAAATGCTTACGAGCAAGTTTGACTCTATTCATATGGCAGAAAATGAATCGTTCACAGATTATTATACACGATTGCAAGATATCGTTAATACATGTGCTAACTTGGGAGAGAAAATTCCAGAATCAAAAGTTGTAAGAAAGATTTTGAAAACTCTTCCTGAAATATTTCGCCCTAAGGTCGCAGCCATTGAAACAGTAAAACACCCAGACGAAATCAAAGTAGAAGAATTAGTTGGTGCACTTCAAACTTATGAAATGACTTTTCCTACTAACTATTCTTCTGGAAAGCCATCCTCTTCTTCTAAGTCTTCAGGTTTTTCATTGAAATCAACAAAGTAAGAAGACGTGGATTCGTCCTCCTCAGACGCTGATGATAATTTATTAATGGAGGATTTCGAGAAACAACTTGCGTTCTTGACAAAAAAATTTCGCCGAAGCTTTCGAAGGAAAAATTCAAGCAAACCATCATCCTTCGTTAAGTCCAAGAAAGGCAAAGAATTTTCAAGCTTTAAATCAAGAAAGCAAGAGGATTCTTCAAAGGACAAGAAGAACACCGAGGAACAAATCCAGTGCTTCAAATGCCGAGGTTTTGGTCATATCTCAACGGAGTGTCCCAACAAGAATCCGTCAAAGAAGAAGGCTATGCAAGCCGTCACATGGGATGACACTTCCTCTTCTGATGAGTCATCTTCCGGTGATGAGGATAACGACGCCACAGCATTCATTGCGTCCACGACTTCACCTTTCGTGTGTTTCTCAACAACTTCCTCTGGTTCGTTATCCATCTCCTCCTTGAATGAAAAAACTGCATCGGATATTGAACCTAGCGATTTCGAAGGTGAAGACTTTGCTTTTGCCTACCATAAATTGTTTAAGGATTAAAGAAACTGGCAAAGCATAATAAAAATTTGAGAAGAAATTTTTGGGATCTTGAAGAACAATCCAACAAAGCAGTTTCTCTCTCAAAAGCTCTTGAAGAGGAAAGGGACAATTTGATCAAGATAAACACTTCCCTTCAAGATAAAAATGAGCATTTCGAGAAGGAACATATCAAATTGGTGGATAAAGCAAATCACTTCTTGAAGCTCCACTCCGAGGCTCAACAAGAAAAATTGGAGATGACAAAGGCCATTTTCCAACTTAAGGAAGATTTGTAGCGATTCTCTTCAGGAAGGAGCAAGTTGGATAAATTGCTTGGTCTCGGTCAAACGAATCGTTTGGGTCTTGGGTACGCTCGAACCGGTGAGGAATCAAGTTTGAGCAAAACGATTTTCGTGCCCCAGGCGGTTGCTCCTCCTCCGACGAGAATCATCGCATCCAATGTTAACAAGCCTACCTCATTTCGTTCAGGTTCAATGTTTACAAAGGTATGTTATCGTTGTGGTTTTGTAGGGCACATTAGAGCAAATTGCAAGAATGAAGTCAAGCGGACAAATCAAGCAATACTTGCAACAACTACCAACAAGTTCATCCACCGGAAATCTCATAAGAACCAATCAAAGGTGAAGAACTATGGTAGTACACCACCCGAGACGACAACGTCATGGAACTTAAAGAAAAGTGATCAACCGAACAAGACGCGTTCACCAAGGAGATCAACTTCACGATCATTGCCGACGTATTCCAAAACTCGTAAGGTTTGGGTGCGCAAAGGTGAAATTTTTCCTTGTCTTGTCATTCATACATCACTACATGCATGTCACGCCCCGGGAGCAATTTAAAAGCGGAAAGTAGCCCTATTTTTTTTTTTTTTGAAACAGGCTCCCGCGTGGCACGTGCACAGACCCGCCACATATACAAGACCTCCCTTGTATATGCACGACGTCCCTATGTACAACACATAGCACGAATAAAAAACATCAACTACCATGCCTTAAGAGTTACAATTACCATAGTATGAATTTGGAAACACTAACATCTTATTTCATTGAACGGCGCACACCCGGCGCATCAGTAGGTTTGAAAGAATAAATCCACAGGTTTTAAAAACAGTGCCCACACGATACTTAATTTTTCTAAAGCCATTTTCACAATTCCTTTTAAGTATGAAAACCCGCGTCCACACGATGCGTCCATAAACCCCATATTGAAAGTATAGTTCTATAAAGTAAGTTTATTTGTCAAAACATAAGGCCTGTCTCAACATCCATATTATACTCATCCACATGCACAGAAATCGACCATAAAGGAAATAACCAACTAACGCTAGAAGAAAAAAAGGAACCTGACCCGAGGTAATCTCATACTTCACCAAGTAGCGTCCTCACCATCGTCCGGATCCCCAGACCCGACCAACCCTGTCACACAGTGGGAGTCGGCGACATGAAGAGTAAGTAAGACTACCAACAGATATAAGAAAGATGTTGATCAAAAGATGATAATAATAAACCGAACCGTAAATCGGAATATCCACAACCCCATCCTGCTACTCATCGAATACTCCCCGAGAACCACAACACAACACCGCCATGTCGGTCTGGGGACCTCAGGCAAAAGGAATAATCCCGCTCATCACCTTGGTGCATTTTAACCCCCCACTGCACAAGTGCAGCTCCGCAAATAGCCGCAAGGGGGCCCCTACTACGTCACCTCGTGGGGTTCACGGGTCATCAGACCACCTCTCCGGAAAAGTACACCGTCACGGTGGCCAAACCGCTGGTGTGCGTGCAAGCGCCATAAGCATAATAGCGAAATAAAACGTGTGTCATAGACTCTTGCTGTCATCGAACAAGTGCTGTAAACCTCCTGTGACTCTTAGTCGTTCCAATGTAGCATAATCACCATTCAACCAGACTTTCCATACTTGTTAGAGAATTACCAATATTTAAAGATAACGATAATCAAAAGAAACCACCGGAGGGGAGCCATCTGGCAGTGTCCTCTTCCACAGAGTAGAGTACACACCTCAAAACAGAGATAAACGACCACGCCCGCGACCCTCCTACGCATTCAAAACCTCACGCGGGCCTAATAAAATATCCAAATAAACAAATTAACATTTTACCCCAACCGGCAAAATTAGTGGTCCTGACCACTGTACCAGAAATCCCTTCTAACCCAAAACCGGAACTGCCTCCGGTGTCCCGATTGTCGCACCGATCAATAACCCGATCAAAATAAAACCCCGAACAATTTTACCACTGTTCGGATATGGACAAATAGCCCACCGGACCTCATACCGCGACAACCGGTCACGCGGAAAGTAAAATACTCTACCTAAACCCCTATCATCACGAGATAGGAAAAACCGTGCAAAACCCGTTATTACCGAAAAAGGGGATTCTAATAACAGATAAAAATTCCGGTGGCGAAACAAAAGACCGAACTTAAAACGGTACCCCGTTATCCCAAAACAACAAGCCGATGACAAACTTTGCGTCCAAAAATCTTTTCGGTCGCAAAACCGTGCCTCCGACGCGATCCGACTGTTGACGGGGCAACGGACGGAAAACCGGGCTCCTACCGTTGCCTTAACGAAGCCCGCGTCGGAAAACGACCAAGCGGAGAGTAATCTGACGGGAAACGAAAACGCTGCGTCAAGCGGACTGCACCGTCAAGCGGACTGCACTGTCCAGCGGACTGCACCGTCCAGCGGACTGCACCATCAAGCGAACTGCACCGTAAAGCCAAAAACCGTCGACGCATACGCCAAGTAGAAACCGTCAAACCAAAACCGTCAAACCAAAACCGTCAAGCCGAAAACCGTCGACGCATACGCCAAGTAAAAACCGTCAAACCAAAACCGTCAAGCCGAAAACTGTCGAGCCAAGTTGTTAACGGCAGCAGCTTGACCCGCGCGGACTGCCGCGCGGACACTAGCTGCGCAGGCTGCGCGGCGGCGCGGGTTGCGGGAAGGCTGTAGAGCCCCAAATCCCCTTGCCGCTTTTCCCATGAATCCAGGTTGAGAAACACATGTTATTGGTGTGTCGGGCCCGTAACGCATCAAGTGGATGTTTTTGATGGAATTAGTAAGGTTCCTTGATCAAGCCTGTCACTCGGCTGCTTTTGCCAAATTTTAGAAGTGGTTTTAGGCTGATCGGAGGTCGGATTTGGATTCAGCACGGAAAAAGGCTTGAAAATGGCTATTTGCTTGTATTTTTCTGTGTCCGGATGCCCAAAAATGGGCTCCCGGAAGTTTTTAGTGGATTCGGATGCATGGGGGAGGCCGTAGACCGGCCGGACGCCACGTGGCCGCCTATTATTGGCCGGTTCAGGTTGTACGGTCCACGGAACTCCGCGCGGGTGCATAGACCCGGCGCGGGGGACACGTGGCAGCCGTTCATTGGCGGGCTCACGCGGGCGGTCCACGGAGGCTTGCGCGGCCACCTCCGGATCCGTGCACGCGTGGGGGGCAGGCGCGGCCGGCGAGGCACGTGGGCGGTTGGCGAGTCGCACGGGCAGGCCACGTAGCGTCCTACCATTGGCGGGCGCCACCTACCCGGTTGACCGGGCGCGGGACACATGTCGCCGCCCTGGCGCGCTTGCATCGCTGTCCCGTGTTCGGTGGACACGTGTCGGATGCTGGTGAATCCGGGCTCTCTTTAGCGGGCTTTTGGGCGCAGTTTTTGGCGCCCGAATCATTCGGGCGCCCGAAAACCCGAACCTGAAATCCCTTTTTGGGCTGGGCCTATAAATAGGCCCCTTAGGCCTTCTTTTGTGGATTTTCTGGGCCTTTTCACAGGGAGTGTTCTATAGAGAAGTTGTTCACCCATTTGTTTTACACTTTGTGGAGAAGTTCCAGAATTTTTGGAGGACGCTACTTCGACGTCTACTGCGATTCGGCGCACTGCGACGCTCCTTCCTTTGCGGCCTTTTTCGTCGCGTTTCGGTCTGCGGACTCTCCTGGGCTACCCTGAAGGATTTTTCAGGTGATTCTTGCGCCTACGTCTTCATGACAGGTAGGGCTACGACTTTTGTATTTTTAGTTTCTCCGTATTCCAAGGTTTTCTTGGGCTTTTCAGACCATTGTTGTGACCCCTTTTCTGTGGTGGAGTTTTGGACAGCACCGGAGTTTTTATGGGTTTTCTCTGCACTCGAGAGTCGGAACGAGGGTGGAAGTACTTGATTTGCATCTACGCGTCGCAAGGAACATCGTTGTAATTTTTCTGGATTTTTTTGAGGTTGTCTCGAAGGTGAAAATTATACTTTTTATGGACGGATTACTGCAGACTTTTGATCATTGGAAGTTTCGCGTTTGCCGCGGTGATTAAATTGTATCTTGGCCTACAGGTGTCGGAACGGGACGAGTAAGTACTCGTTTTTAATCTACTCGTCGCGAGGATCGCAACGGCGATTTTTCCGGATTTTTCTGAGGACTACACTAAGGTGAAATTTTCTCATTTTCCGTGCTGTTTTGTAAAACAGTAATTACTGTTTTGGAGATGCCCATTTATGCCGTGTGCGATCTATTTTGCAGTAGTTCTCGCATTTTGGAGGTTGCGAGGATTGAGGTCTTGGACAGCGAGGAGTCTCGTACTCCTCGGCTCCGGCGGTGACCCCGCGACCACAACAATTGCGGCGACGACCTCGCGAACATGGTAACGGCGGCGACAGCCTCCCGTTTTAACCTAACAGCGGCGGCGGCCTCCCGTTTTAACCTAACGGCGACGGCGGCCTCCCGTCTGAACCGACGGTGGCGACGACCTCCCGTTTACCCCCAAGCTCCGACGGAAACTCCCAAAAACCCAAACGAAAGTACGAAAACCTCACGAAAACAACAATAATACTAATGAAAAGCCAAGATCCAACCTCTTGGTTGGCGAAGGTGACGGTACGATGCTTGGCTCCGTCCTCCGCTCCTCGGTCTCCCGCAAGGTCGGTGCTCCCTCCTCCGTAGCCCCACCACGATGCCGATTCCCGATCCCGATCTCTGACGAAGCCTTCGAGGAAGAAGACGATGTTTTTTTTCGTTACAATTTCAAAAACTAGGGTTCTCTTGTCTCTTTTAAGTATGTAAAGTGGAAACCGATCCTCAGTTCCACTATTTATAAGAGAAGTCAAAACAATAATAACCACTTTTTAACAAACCCAATCTTTTTGTAACAACCCAAATCTTTTTGTAACAAATTGAACCTTTTGTAACAACCAAATCTATTAATTTAACCGTTTCTTCCTCGATTCGTATTCCAAATACTTCGAAAATCACATCGTATGTTGGCACAGATTTCAAAGCACCCAAGAGCCGAAATGAGTGTTCTAAACACCTCTTTTACATCAACTTAGAAAAATCACATCGGGGGTTTCGCTTACCGGAATTTAGAGTCGATCGCACCACCGTTTTTCATTTTTTGAGCCCTACACAATGGAATACAAATCCGACCAAAAAGACATAACGAAAATATGAAGAAAAATACCGTGAATTCCGAAAGTGTTACTGAACGAAAACCGTGGACATTACAGCTTAATGCTCCAAGGTGTGGCATCGGAACCGCCTTTGACGAAGCCAAGAATTCCATACCCAATATGACTTGGAAGTCGTCGATGGGTGCGGCGGTGAAGTTTACAGTGCTCTTCCAAGGTCCCACTGCAATTGCCACGCCTTTAGCCACCCCTACCATAGGTTGTGCCTGCGAGTTGGCGGCCTTGATCCTACTTGTGTCCTTCTCGAGGGAAAGGCCTAATCGCTTGGCCTCCACCTCCGCGACAAAGTTATGAGTCGCTCCCGTGTCGACCTGTGCTCGTGTGGCCCTGCCGTTGAGGACCACATTGATGTACAGGAGTCCCTTGTTGAGGGATTTGGTGTTGCTTTGCCAACCTCTGAACCGCATTGACGAGCCTAAGAGCGCCCATCTTCGTTGGTTCGATGTTGCCCTCACCCTGCTCAGTTTGGACAACATTTACCTATTTTTTCTTTGGACAGTCTCTCGCCTAATGGTTCTCGCTACAAACGTAGCACGTCAGTTTTTTGGATGGAGCCGCAGGTCCTTTGTCGCGACCCCTGCGCTCCTTTTGGTCGCGGTGTTCCCCCCCACCCTTAGCCTTGCTCGCTTTGGGTGTCTTGCCGCGAGACGGATCCGCCTTCTCATACTCAGGCAGCTTCTCCGCTAAGGCGATTGCAGAGCCCACGTCTTGCACGCCACGCCCCTCAAGTTCTTTGTTCGGAGTCTGTCAAGAAAGAAGAATAGACGATCTTCTTCAGCCATGTTGGTGATGGACAGTATCAACTTGGAGTACTCCTTGACATACTCCTTGCGAGTCCCGGTATGCTTGAGCCGTCGAAGTTGCCTCCTCGCAAGATATTCGACGTGCTCGGGATAGAACTGCGTCTTAAGCTCACATACAAAGTCCTTCCAAGTCTTCAATTCGTATTGGCCCTTCTCGGCCTCTACGGATCGCCGACGCCACCACAGCATCGCATCGTCAGTGAGGTACATGGATGCGGCTTGGACTTTTTCCTCCTCCTCGTCTAGCCACAGCGCCTTGATGTAGCGCTCCATGTGCCATAGGAAGTTGTCGATTTTTTTTTCGTCGCGCGTCCCCTAAAAGATTGAGGCTCGGGGACACGTACCTTTGAAGCATACTCCTTGCGAGGTTCAGGACCACTCCTCACCGCTTTCTCAAGGATTGTCACCCGTGACTTGAGGTCCTCGACCTCATCGACCCAGGCAACAAGATCCTCGATCAGGGTATTTCGCTCCTCGTCTCGACGAGAATAGTCTCCTGAAGCTTTTGAAGTTTGGAAAGAAAGGTTGTCATTGCAGTAGTAACACTTTCCTCCAAGCTGCTAATGTCATCAACAAACATTCCAAAAGTTTCAGCCAAATCAGAATATCGTTCACCAATTTTTGCCACGACATCCTCCAATAACGCGAGGCGGTCCTCCAAAGGAGCGTCATCCCTCGTGATGGCCCGCTGCTCTTTGCTCCTGCCTCGCCTGGACTGCTTTGGAGGTTCAGCCGCAACATTGGTGATGCCAGCATCTAATGTTGACATGGTTCCTAGCTCGAACCGGCTCTGATACCAACTGTCACGGACTTAAGCTTTTCGCCTAGCAAAAGTTCGTGCGGCGCTCGCCTTCTTGCTCGAAGAGGGCAAGTCTTGCTCTCCATTTGCTAGCACGGACCTTCGCGCCCTACGACTAAGTGCAAAAACAGAGAAAAGAGAAATGAGTAGAGGTTCCGCAGAATAACTAAGTACTCTCTTTACTTAGAAAATAGCAACTACAAGATACAACTCTTTCTTGTTACTTTGGCCTTAGCCAACTCCACTATTTATAGGCTCATGTACATAACTCACCCACTAAGCCTACACTTAAGACACTCACTAATGTCTAAATTAAATATCCACTAAGCCCACTACAATCTTGTGGGTTATTCATGACTCTTGGCATCCCTTGACATTAATGGCATTGATGAAGGAGGTTGCAAGTCTCTTCACTCTTCCACGAATGATGGCATTGATGAAGGAGGTTGCAAGTCTCTTCACTTTCCCACAAATGATGTTGAAGTTGGGCCTCCTTGACAAGCTCACTTTGGTTTGGGCTAGGAACTTAGACTGAAATTTTCTAAGTCCCTAACAATGCGGACCCTTCTTCGGTTGACCCATTCTTTCGTCGGCTGATGTTTTTAGCCGACGATTGTCGCCACGTGTCACGCCCTTGAATGGCAAAAATTCTGGTCTCAACACCTTCCTTTCTAGCGCCCTTCCTTTTCCGGCTTGATCGCCAAAGGCTGACTCTGACTCCCCCTTCGTCGACTGATGCTCTTATCGACTGAGGTCTTTAGTCGATAGCGCATGTCGTGTGCCACACTCCCACGTGACTGAGGTTGGTCTTAGCCAAGACACCGATCTCTCTTTGTTGACTCAACCTCTTGTCGGTTGATGCCTTTAGCCGACGGTAGGTGCCACGTGTCGCTTTCTCGAGTGGCAAAAAAATTCGGTCTCAACAGCTACTTATTAAATCCTAGCTAAAGTCTTTTGAAGACAATGAATTGCATCTAACTTACAAGTGGTGGAAAATACTTTTAAAGGCGGTGAATTATTCACCGGTTTTAGAAGGTGGTGAACGATTTACCGCTTTTGTATGATTTTAACGGAGCCGGTGAATGAACGATTCACCGTCGTTTGAACACTCATCCGTCTAAGTCGGCGAAAGAAGAATTATTTCTACAAATAAAATTTTTACAGAATTATTTCGTAAATTATAAATTTTTTAAGGTATGGAAAAAAAAAAAAAATTCTCTTAAAATCTCATGCTTACCTTTCGACCTGCGTTCGTTTTTTTTAACTATAAATACCACCCACCGCCCCTAATTCCGCTCAGTTCCTCCGCACACCGAACGAATAAGAAGATCAAATCTCAGAAGCTCTCTACGATAAAGCGTCCTCGATCGAGGTGAGATCTCCTCATCTTACTTTTCCCAAATGGATCTCGTGTTCAATTTATTCTTTTCTCGTAGCGATCGATTGATCGATTGATTTGTTGCATTACGAGTTCTTCCGATCTTGTTCGATTTAGGGTTTGATTTTGTTGCCTCTCCTCGTGTTTTGTTTCGGGAACGATCTCATCGGATCTTGTAGTTCGAGTTCTGTGGAGTTAGGGTTTTATGCTTCTTCTGATAGAGCTATTAGATGGGGACATTAGGTTAGCTTAATCTCTTATTATAGTCACCAATTTTGCACGATTAGTTGGGTGTTCCGTTGATCTGAGGTTTTGAATGATTCCTTTTGCGTTGATTGTTTAGCTCGACTTTGGATGAGTCGAGGATGTTGCATTTAGCAATCGCATTATATGTAGTTGTTGGATTTAGCCTTTCAATTTTGACCTTTATTGTTTCATTGATTGCTGTTTTAGTTGGTGTCGGTCTTTGAGAATTTATTGAGCATGCATATTTCTTATTTTTTGAGATTGCTTTTACATATTCTGTAGGATGCCTACAGTTATATCATGTCTTTTTTTAATTTTAGAGAATGACATCTGTTCTGCAGTTTTGTTTGGTAGAATTTGTGGCAAATTTGGATGCGGAGATTACTTTTAGGGTCGTTTGGTTCATGGTTTGTAATATTTCAATAATTCTTAGTATTTTTTTTTGAAAATATTTAAATTATTGCCATTCAACTTAAGTTGGATAGTTATAGAAGGTGTTAGTGAAGTAGTGAAATTATTATAGATTCCTAGATAGTAGGGATACTAGATCATCGTGGGTTGGAAGGTATTCTTATTTTCATGTTTGATGAGAATCATTAATAGTTCATTAATAAAAATATCTTAGTTCTTAACAACCTCTCAACCCAAATGGCTTGATAAGTTAAAAACAAACTTACTATTTTAGATATAAAATATACAATATTTTCGAAATATTACAAACCTTGAACCAAATGATACCTCAGTTCTTTGCAGATGTCTAGTTCCGGGTTATACAATTATTTATAAACATTCTCATCCAGTAAGAGTCTGTTTGGCAACCAAGACAGGAGAAGATAAGTGGACTATACTAGATTGGAAGAGGATTAAGTATTCGATGAAGCACTTGATTAAACATGATATTTTCTAATGAGAAAATTTGTAAGCAGGACTTGAGGACATGTAATGGTTATATATATATATATATATATATATATATATATATATATATATATATATATATATATATATATATATATATATCATTAAAGAATTGAATACATATATGAAATGGAACTAAGAAATCATAAAATAATATTCAAAGCTCGTATTGCAGCAGCAACAACAGCAGATGAGATTGTAAGAGATGATGGAAACCATTGCGACTTCCTTCTCCAAACTCGTTTGCTCATCATTCCCATATCTCCTCCCTTCTCACGACCCGTCCCTTTCCCGTCTGAGCCCTGCCCCGGCCGTCGGCGCTGCCGCCTCTCTCGGGCGGAGGAGGGCATGCAACGACGCCGTGCGGGCGTCGGCGAAGGTGATGGGCTCTCGGAGGACTCTGACGGTGGGATGGGATATGGCGAAGTCGCTGGCCGGGGGTTCTTGGATGTCAAGGTTCGAGGAGCTCGACACCACCAACATGCTCCTCCGCCAGAGGATTGTTTTCTTGGCCTCTCAGGTCAGTTCACCCTAAACTTTACTATTTCATCTTTGTCCGTGCTTATTATTGGTAATTTGATTTTGCGAAGTCGGATTTTGTCTATCGCTAAGCTTGGTTTAATGGTTAATGGCAAAGATCACGCAATCCTGCTGTTGCGGTAGAATGTTGTTGCCATGTTTACCCGTAATAACGTCCATTTATAAATTGAAAAAGTTAAAAACGAGGTGGAAGAATGCAAACTCGTCGAGTAGTTGTTCCTGCACTGGAGCTGTAGGGATTCTGTTTTTTTTTTTCGTTTTATCCTTTATGGGGAGCCTTTTGAGTAGCTAACAGCTGTTTGATAATATCGAGAGAAATGGTGTGTTTGGAATGGGTTGCATAACTGTCATGAGTTGTCGATACTAACTGTATTTAATGGGAGTTCCTTACGAAACCTTGAATTATGACAACTGGGCACTTTAGGGGGTGTTTGAAACGTTAGTATATGCATATGCCCTTAGCCAAGCTAAGCCGAACCTTTGATTGATTGGGACATGTCCATCATTCTCGGCGTTAAGGGAAAGACGATATTCAGTAAGTAATTATGTGAGTTCTTTCGTTTAGAATGGCTTAGCTTGCAAGAAAAAAAATGAAAAACTGAGAGTAGAAATACTAGTTTTGTCATTAACTGTGAGAATGCCGAGGAGATATATCGCCTAGCTATAAACTCAATTTCTTGAAATAATATCTTCCCCTGGGATAGATCCAAAGCTTTCTTTTATAGAAAACCCGTATTAATCTGCTGGTTGCGTTTGAGACAACAAAAAAATCCCTTTCAACGGTAATCCAAACACTAATGGCTATTGTTTCCATTCTTACTAAACTTGACTCGTGGTTGAATTGCTCTTACGCCAATCTAAATGAATCTAAATGATATATAAGGAACCATAGGGTGGCAATGTGAAAATGCACTAAGGCCTTGCTTAGATGTCGGGATAAGTTATCCAATGATAGCTTATTTAGTATAACTTTTTTCTTGTGTGATTGAAAGGCATAAATTTGACTTTTGCTCCTTGATGGGCCTTGTCGTCTATAATTTGGTAGGATAACATATTTCACTTTCGAGATGATTTTATCTTATTTTGAAAAAAATGACATGAAGGCCGAATATACTATTCCATTTTAGACATTTGATCACACTCCTAGTTTGTAATCACAAAAGTAAATCCTCATACTGAATAGGATGCCACTGGATAACTTCTTCCGACATCCAAACAGGGCATGAATTTCTTAAATAATCTGAGGTTATTGCATGTATATCCCAGTTTTTACTTGTATCTTAATATATGGAATATATAGAAGGATCTTACATGAGCTATGAAGTCTCCGGCAAGTTAAATATCCGATACTATGTTTTGTTTAAAGAAATTGAATTCTCTTAATGCTAATCCTGATTATTTTTCCTATTTTTGAAATGGTGAATAGGTGGATACAATGACAGCTGATCTTATTATTAGCCAACTCTTATTTTTAGATGCTGAAGACCAGGAGAAGGATATCAAGTTGTTCATTAATTCACCGGGTGGCTCAGTTACTGCTGGTACTTTTGTTGCTTATAAGAAATCAAACCAAAACATTTCTTTCTTTCTAATTGTTTTTTTCTTATTTTGCATGAATATCATTATTTTCCAATACTTAGTTGCTTCTTTTGCTCTTAAAGAAAAGTTTTTGTGTGGGATCACCTAATAATTCTGATAATTCTAATCTATATCTGTGATATGGTTTGGCCCAATAGTTCCACATCGGATGGGAATTGAGTTATGATTGAGAATATAAGAGACCAAGCACGCTATTAATAATAACTTGGCTTAAGCATTTTGGGCCGGTGGTTTGGGTCCAACGAGTTATTATTACTAGTGGGTTAGGTCGTTACAAGTGGATTAGCTATTTCATTCTCCCTGTCATGCTCCGGGGTCTGTTTTGTAAAGCCTTTTCAGAAATAGGGCCAGTTTGAAAACAGAGTTGGCGAAAAAATGGCCCAATTTTTTTTTTATAACCTTGCTCATGAAACTGACAGACTTGTTACAAATATAGGAATTCCTCTGCACACACGGACAGAGTCTTCTCTGTATTTGCACGGCGTACCACACGATACAATATAATAACCAACCAATCTCAACTCACACGGCAAACAGCAATCACAATGTGGATGCTCAATCAGCTAAACAATCCTTAGAGATATGATGCTTAATATGCTCTACAATGCCCTTATCAAAGAAGATGCGAATACAACATTACTATTCTTTGAAGGTGTTTCTCGATAAAAAAATTTCTTTTAAAAATCTAAACTTGTGACAAAATTTGAAATCCAATTTGAAACCATTTTGAAAATTGTTTTTTACACGGAAACCTTACTTTTGAAAACCAGCTACCACGAAAGGTAGAAAACCATTTTCTTTTTGCCATAAAACCACAAAATCAATGCCATGATACTAAGGTTTAAAGTGCCGCCCGTGCCGCGGCGGCACGGGCGGCACGTACCGTGCCCCTCAAATGGGGGCACGGTACAGGGGGGGGTATCGCACCCCCCCGTCTCGAGCGATACCCTTGGGTATCGCTCGAGACATGGCGATACCCATGGGGTATCGCCGTGCCGAGCGACACGACCTTTCTTCCCTTTTTTTTTTTTTTTTTTTTTTTTTTTTTTTTTTTTTTTTTAATCACATGCGTAGAGTATTTTTTTTTATTATTTTTTTAAAAAATCACATATTGTACGGTACATATTTTTTGTTTTTTTGTTTTAATCTTTAAGAGATTTAGATTATTTTGTTCACTAACTAATTTAGGTTGTTATTTTATTATTTTTAAAAAAAATCACATATTGTACTGTACATATTTTTTGTTTTTTGGTTTTAATCTTTAAGAGATTTAGGTTATTTTGTTCACTAACTAATTTAGGTTGTTAGTAAATGTGAGTATCTTTAAGAGATTTAGATTATTATTATTTACTAACTAATATAAAAAGTAAAGAGATAAGATAAAATGAGAATGTGGTTATAAATCAGATTTTTAAAAGATTTAAGTTGTTTTTATTTACTAACTAATAGCAATCTAAATCTTTTAAAGATTTAGGTTTTATGATTAAAAATATTTTTATCTCTTTTCCTTCTTATTTTAGTTAATAAATAATAACAATCTAAATATTTTAAAAATCTAATCGGTACCCACATTCTCATTTTATCTTATCTTTCTACAATAACAACCTAAATCTCTTAAAAATCTGACTCGTACCCACATTCTTATTTTATTTATGTATCTCTCTGTAATTTTGTTTGAAATTAACTTAATCAAATCTCTCTGTAATTTTGTTTGAAATTAACTTAATCATGAAAATTATAGCTAAAGGCGGTCCACCGTCTTTAGAAGGCGGTCCACCGTCTTTAGAAGGCGGTGAGCCTTCTGTATGTGGTGCTGATATGGCAAGTTGATATGGCAAAAATAGAGTTAGTTTTACAAATAAAATTTTGATAAGATTATTTTGCAAATTATAAAATTTTAGAAGGTTATTTTGAAAAAAAATTCCATTGTACTTTATATATATAAAAAAAATATCAATATATTAATTGGTGAGTATAGTAAGCTATATATAGCCAATATTCATAATTTTTTGACTAAACATTTCAAAACAATATTATAAGAGCTTATTGGGAACAAAAAAAAACAAAAAAAAAGCGTGCCAGAGCGTGCCACTGGGAGGTCATGCGTATCCATCGGCACGCAAGCGTGCCGGTACCGTACCGTGCCAGGCGGCGAGCGGCACGCCCCCGTGCCATGGCACTTCGAACCTTGCATGATACCAATCATAACCAAATGCCTCATTAAGCAAAACATTCAAATAATCATAAGTATCACGAACTAACTGAACCACCACAGAGTCTATACCAATAACGATAAAAGGGTAAGACGAAGATTAACCGAAACGGAGTCGGTGTACGAAACTGCTAATGCAGGTTAGCTAAAGCATGTCCTCACGCCGCAACCTGATCTGCCTCCCCATTGTCGGTACCTGTAGAGCCCCGTTGGGTGAGAAACCATCCTGAGGTTTCCTAGTGGGTACGACAAAGCCACGAAGGCAAGCCATAATCACTGAAAATAGAAGGTAATCAAGATAGATATGAAATCAGCTGGAAATAAAAGCTTACAGTAGCATCTATAAACAATTATGATTCTCTAATTCCTTAATCTGATGTGGCCACACCTCCTTAATTCGGGCGTGTGGGTCCCACATATTTTTTAATTATTTTTTAAAAATTAATTATTATTTTTTTCTTTCTCTGACCTTTTTTCGTGTTCTCTGGTTTTTTCTTTCTAACATAAATAAAATATTTAATTTCTTAATAATTATTGGTGTGTTTTTATTTTTTTAATAAGTTTTTTTGTTTTCTCAAAAAAATGAATTATAGTGGTCTAGAATAATGTGTCTTTTTTAGTATTCCTATAAGTATCTTTTAATATTTCTAGAAGTATCTTAGGCCCCGTTTGGTAATGGGTTAAGGTAGAACTAGCTAATCCTGGGATAAGTATAAAGTACGGAACTAGGGTAAAAAAGCGTTTGGGATGGTTCCAGGGATAAGAGATTTTATGTTTGGTATGAGAATGGGGAATAAGAAGAATAAAGAGGTTAGGTTGGGATAATTTACCTTTTTGCCCTCAAGATTTAATATGTGATAAAAGTTGTTAAAATCTAATTAGTTCGTTTTAATTAATAGATTAAAGCTTTAAAAAAATTAAGATAAAATCAAAATCATAATCAAATTATATTTTTTAAAAATAATATTTAATTTAACATTTTATTTTCTCAAATTAAATTTAAAATTTTAAATATAAAATTTCAACATTTAAAATTTTATAATATTAATTTTAAATTATAAATTTTAAACATAAAATTTTTTAATTTTCAAATAATAACTTTTACTTTCTTCGTTTTAATTAATGGATTAAAGCCTTACAAAAATTAAGATAAAATTAAAATTAAAATTAAAATTAAAATTAAAATCAAAATCAAAATCAAAATCAAAATCAAAATCGAAATCAAATTTCAAATTATATTTTATGAAAATAATATTTAATTTAACATTTTATTTGTTTAAATTAAAGTTAAAATTTCGAATATAAAATTTCAAAATTTAAAGCCTTACAAAAATTATGATAAAATCAAAATCAAAATAAAATTTCTAAACTTTTGAAAATAATATTTAATTTAACATCGAATTAAATTAAAAAGAGAGAGAGGAGAGAGAGGGATTTGTGATGATGAGAGTGTATTGGGAAGAAGGAAAAGAGAGAGAGGAGAGAGAGGGATTTGTGATGATGAGTGTATTGGGAAGAAGAGAGAGAGAGGAGAGAGGGATTTGTGATGATGAGTGTATTGGGAAGAGAGAAAGGAGGGGAGGAGGGGTAGTTTGGTAAAAAAAAAAAATTATAAAATAATGGGTAAGAGCTGTTGTTCCAGCTTATTCTGTTTGTACTGGAACTACTGTACCGAATAATTCCTGATGCGTTTGGTAGAATAAGGGGGATATACCCCTTATTCCTTGTTCTAGCCTCATTCCAAACAGGGCCTTAATATATAGAAAAGTTGAAAGGTTTTTTGAGAGCCAATATATATATATATATAATAATAATTATTATTTGATGAAAAAAACAAATCAAGTTGATTTGAATTTTCTATTTTTATTTAAATATGTACTTTTGTTTTCAAATATCTTTTTATTTTTTTGTCAAACTTTAAAATATTTCTACTTACATTTAGATTTTCTTCCTATTATGGGTGAGATAATATTAGATTTTTACTAATTGATTTGACAAGAATAGTTTAGTTTGTACAATAAATGAGATTATTGTTTATATATATATATATTTTTTTGCAATTTTAGTTTTTGTTTATTCAGTAGATTGTGTTTTTAGCTCTATAATAACTGCTATCCGCCATAAAACGCGATCACCATGCTATATTAAGTAATTATAAATTTAGAAATAGTATATATTTAATATTTTTTTATATTATTAATTATTAAAAGACACTCTGTGAAATTTTTATTTTAATAGAATCTACTCGCCGCATCGCGCGGGTCATTACACTAAATAAATAGGATTGTCGCTACTATAAAAGAGGTACCATCCAACTAATATGCCTCAAAGGACTGATTGTCCAAAACAAAACCCAATTCGTAACTTGCCATATATAATCACCTAAAAAATAAAGCCTACAGTAGCAAGATATGCTTGAATAGAAAATAAACCTAAGTGCTGCTACTGTAAAAGAATAACAACCCACTAATATGCCTCGAAGGACAAATAGTTCAAACCAGAACCCAATCCATAACCTGCCATATTGGCCCGTTGACCTTAGACACTGCCTGCTATCATAATGCATCGACCTGATTCACGTGTCATAATAGACCTATCCGGATAAGTATACCCTACGTTGGTGGCCAAACTGTGACCTATCCGGATAAGTATACCCTGCGTTGGTGGCCAAACCGACTCGGTGTCTGTGAATGCCCCTAAGTGTAGTGACAAATCATATGGTATGATCAACTAAACCTCGGCATAAAGCTGAATACCTTGGTGCCAGCTAATGATTTAAGTATCCATCGGCACGGTTCATATCCACCGTGCCGTATCGTGCCAACAAGATACACTCTTGGATTTGCCGCTTGCGACGGCACCCCACTACTTATTTTTGGCTGTAGAGGTTCATCCGACCTACCGGTAGGCTGAGATAGCCGTGACGCCGAGACAGATAGGGCGATGGCTACCAGTATCTAGTGGATGAGATTATGCAGCCGGTTAGAGGACGCCAGGATAGTGGATCGCGTCTTACCAGGTGTGGTTGCTTTTGACCATTAGAGTTAGAGCATGTTTGATACCGACATCGCTTGAGCGTGTTTTAGTAAAACAGGGGTAGCTTCGTGTGGGCCTGAGATAGGATGGTTGGCTTGCACGTGAGGATCAGGTTCTAGATCATGCATGCCAATGGCACAGCTGAAAACCTTATTTTCTTTAAATTACTAAGTAATTTTCTTAATAAAGTTCAAAAGATTTGATAAAGATATATAATAAGTAATTAAAAAGTTTTGTTGCTAAATAAAATAAATATTTCATGCCATTATGTGTCAGCACACATGTATTTTTTGTGACCGGCACTCATCGGCACCGCTCAGCACGCGCCGTGTCGTACCCATGCCGGCAGGTTTTCGGCACGATCTCGTGCCACGACACTTGAATCCTTGCTTGGCGCATAAGCGCTAACAACCATGGCGTAAAGCTGAAATGCCTAGGCGTATAAACGGCAGAACCATTGACCAACAGGTCGAATCATGATGATATGAATAACCATGTCACCTAGACCAAAAGGTCATCTTAATAGTCATGAAATACAAGCCTACTCTACATGTCAAGTGTCTAAGCCGCTAACTATGCAAAATAATATAGTATGCCAAAAAAAAGAAGACATGTAGAGTAAAAAGAGGAATAAATGCCATAGAGTAATCAACCCATAAGATGAATGGAAAAGAAAACCGAGTAAATTCTGTTCCATCGACTACCAACTCGAAGCACCTATCTCAACCGTAGTGATAACCCGGGTCGTTGACCCCTAGCCGGTGCTCCTAGCTACCACTTGGACCTAAATAAAGCCCAATAACTCGTAATCAGTTCAATAACTCACTAATTACATAATCCATAACCAAAGTCATAAATCACGAGCAGAGAAATGACTGGAGTTACGGTTTCGTTACCGATTACCGAAAACTCGCCTCGATCGCCGCACCGGTTTGTTGGAACACCACCATAGCCTACGGGGTATCCTAAATCGAGCCAAACACCACACATATCTCACTCGCTGTCTCAAAATACCAAATTAATGTTATTAGGACAGCCGCACGGAAAGTGCACTAGAACACAGAATAAGAATTCTGAAAATCACTGATTTGGCTCCCGGGGTGTCTATTTTGGCACCAAAACCACTCATAGCCCTCTTGCTGCGACCAGAGGTGTCAAACCTCACCAAATGACTAGCAAATAACGCCCAATCACGGTTGCAATCAGCAGCAACCTGTGCGACATGAGTTCGCTCCCGATATTGCTCTATTTTTGCGTTTAGGGTCCTGTTCAACCCCAAAGTGTTTCGAAACACTTCGAATGTCGTCCAACCATCCTTGCTAACTCAGGACACTCTCTTTTGAGTGTTGGGATAGCCACACGCCAAGTGGCGCAACACAGGTGTGAAAATCCTAGCCATGCCGGGTTTTCGAAAAGTGCCGTTTTGGCTCCGGAACCCACCTACGGCCGCTCTCTAGTTCATGCTTCGCACTAGCGAGTCTCTAACCAGCCAACAAGGTTTCTCCATTGCTGCGACCAGCAGTGGAACCCGCTTTGCAAAATCGGAGCCAAAATCGCTAATATTAGACACCTAGACCACCATTTTACGTGTTGATCGCCATGAAATCCGAATTAAGGGATTCTTGGGCCTTGAACATCAAGTTCGAACATCCTATACCTGCACCATGCCATCCGAAATAGCCACGACGCAAAAAGCGTCATTGCGACACTATGTCGAACACCTGCTGTGCGATAATTAATATAATAACAGTGTTTAGAGCTTTATCGTTGATTCTGTAATTTTGGAATCTAAGCAAATGTGCAGTCCAGGAGGTGTTGACGTTCCGCACACCGTGCTTGCTGCCCGGAGTACGACCAAGCATTGTGGAGTGCGCTGAAGCAACTTGTACTCAGCCCCGAAGGTCTTCGGGGTCTAACCAGCAATAGGAGACCACCCCAATCGCAGAGACGGTGAGCACGACCAAGCATAAAATGCTGAACTTTTTGAGACCGGATCGACGGTCGCGCGATTTTTCAGTAAATTTTTTATTTTCATCAAATTCCTTACTTTAGCCTCACTGAACCCAAAAATGAACTGCACCACGAGTTCCGGCACTGTCAGAACTCTAAAGTAGCTATTTTGTTCTGTCGGATTTTGCATCCGAATAGCGGAATTAGTCTTTCCTTTCCCAATGCCATAATTTGAATTAAAATTCGAATTTTAATTTTTTTTACTCAAATTCAAATTTTTGCCCGTTCTACACTCCCAATTAAGGCGACGAGTAGAATCTCTAGGGGCAAGATTACTTGGATTTGGAGATGTTGGCTGTGATGGTAAGTCTAGTTGCGAAATAGGAAAATTAGCCGGAGGTATTTCAAAATAAGAGTTACTTCCATGAGCACGCTGCCCTTCTACATATTTACCTGCAATACATTATGTACAAAATAATAAATTGTAGTACTAACTTTATATTTATATTCTTTCCATATGTATCAACTTATCATAGCTCGAAATATTTATATAAATCTCAAAAAACGTGTCGAAATGTGAAAAAGGCTTATTATACTATTTCCTTGTTTCCTTGTTAGACTTCGATAAGAAAAACAAAATGTAATTATTTTGTAGAATGGTAAAAAAATTATATATTAAGAAAAGAATATTTGACTAACCTCTAGAATAAGTTTCCAAGCATCTTGCAGAGCAGAAACCATATTGGTGGTGGCATCCCATCCAAAACCACTAAGCTCAGTCAACGATTTCACTACTCGAAAAGCTCTCTTTAATTGTTGTTCTTGATCTTTAATTTAATCCATCTGTAATTGAGCTGTAGGAAATTTTGCGTTTATTGCTTTTGAAATATTGAACCAAGCTTCTTTGGTCCAACCATTTTGAGCACGAAATCTAGGATTATTGTGCTCTTTCAATAATGTTACTAAATATTTTTTTTTGCATTTCAGTCTATTTTGCTCTACTTTTTATTTTGGGTCATTACATGTATGAAACGTATCGAATATATATGAAAGAAGTCAAGCGCACAATTAAAAAAATATAACACATGATTATGTTAGGATTGGCATCAATATGAAAGAAGACATATATTAATAATACATCAATATGAAAGAAGTCTAAAAATTAGACAAATTGTATCATTGACCATAAAGTCACAATCAACATGCCCTTTTTCTTTTATTTTTTCCACAGTCAATGATTTTTCCCTACAACAACTATAGATGCTAAGATCATAGTCATCCTTTTGTTCTTTTCTTTTGTTTATGCCTTATAAAATTTTTTATACAAAACAATGAGAAAAAATTGCAAGCCAATAATAAGCTACCCTATTCCCTCTCCTTTGTTTTAATCTTATGGTTCTCCCAACCTTTCTCTTCCTACAATGAGAGATGGAGCCCACCTCTCCTTTTGAAACATGCCCTATACCAGATAGGTTACCTCATCTATCCATATCCTCTATATATACCTTTTTTTTTTGTCTCATTGCTTTTTATTTTTCATTAATTTTATGGAGGAGGGATGTAAAATTAGCATATAAAAGAGAGTTTTGCAAGGAAAACTAGAGAACATGTATAAAGAAGGAGGCGGAGGTGGAGGAGAGGAGAAAGAAATGAAGATATTATATGAGAAGGAGGGTTGACGGGAGTGGAGAGGCGACAGGGCGACGAGGATGGGATGGGGCGGAATGCGAAAGATGGCAAGCGAAGAAGTCGTACGCGATAGATGGGAAATTATTTTACATCGGTCCAATCTCTTTTTTTGTTTTTCCCAAAATTACTTTGAAAAGCCCATATTAGACAATAATATTTTTACTTTATTGGGCTATCCAATTGGGCTAACTAAAAAAAATAGGACTTTTTAAAAAACAAAGTAAAGTGGCTCAAAACAGAGTATTGGGGGTTTTCCAAACGGGCCCTAGGAGTATTCTCTAGAAGTTTTAGTGTAGGACATTTTATGTTTAATTTATAAAATTATCCCTTTGAAGCATCTTCAAAGACCTTAAGGTTGCCTCTCTCCTAATTCCTCACTCTCTAAAGACTCCTCAATGAGGAAAGAATATCCACCATTCACATCGTAGAAGTCATCCTATTGAGCTTTAGAAAGAAAAAGGGATGTGCCGTAGACACATCAATTAAAAGTTTCCAAGCTTTTTGTTGTTTGGAATGCCGACGAAGATACTGCTCTCGTTAGAGTGTATTTGACTTGTTTAAGAAAATGGAGGAGATGAGGAGGTAGGATGAAATATTAGGACATGAATATTTTACCACCGTGTGGTTTGTAAAATAGAACACTTATGCTACCCTATTCAATGGCAAGTTTTATAGGGAAGCAAAAACCACATGTTACAGTAGCGAAACTCTTTAAACCATAGGATGGGAAAGTGCAAATGCCCTATATCACAAGGGACTAATTTAAGGTTTCCTAAACTATGTTTCTTTTTAATTTTCAGTCTCCATATACTTGATCTTAGTCATACATTACTGAAAAGTTCCTTAACATAAAGTAAATGCAAAGCCAATTGAAATTCAACCTTTCAAGACTTGATCGTAACTCAACTGTACTCAAATCCTTCGGTAAGATTGAATTGCATCGGTTCACTTTGGCTATGGAGAATCATATCCTTACAATGGTCTAATGTCAAGTTTCTTTTATCCATTGGTTGAATTTCAAGTTGATGGTCAAACTTTGGGGCTTGCCAAACTTGTGTAATTTCTCAATGTAATGTATCGAACTTCTGCAAATTGCGGAGTTCTAGTGAAATGTAGTTTGGAAAGCTATTCCTATAGTCCCGGCGAAGTTTCAAGTGTATTTGAGTATCTTTGGCGCAAACTCTATGCGAAAACAGACTTCAGAAAGTCAAATCTGTTAAAATTGCATATTTTGTATGGACTACTGGTACTAAATTGGAGTATTGGAACTCTGCTGTGAGGAGAAGAAACACACGTTTGGATTTTGTGGAACTCTCCCTGAGTACCGGTGTTGATTCGTTGAGTAGGGTGAGTATCGATACTCAGTAGAAAACTGAGGAATACAACATTCGAGTTTTGCGGAACTGGCTGGGAGTACCGGTACTAAAGCTCGCGTATCGATACTAAAATTCAAGTACTAGTACTCAATGCTGCGAGAGCCTAGTTTTGACTGGTTGTAAATAATGGGATTTGGGAGACTTTAGGGCAATTGTTGCAGCCTTTTTTATAAAGGGATTGAACCCTATTTTCTTCTCCACCAATGAACACAGGAAACACCTCTCTCCTCAATCTCACTCTTCTTTACTCTCTCCCTAGAGACCATTCCCTGCCTTGGACTTGGGAGAAAGGAAGCTTGTGGGAGAATTTGGAGCTGTGAAGCCTTCTTCTTGGAGTAAGAAGAAGCTAGAGGAGGCAAAGGCTAAGGTGAGCTTTAGAGTTTTGAGTAAGGAATTTGGATTTAACCCTTGTAAATAGGATTTTATTGAACTCTAAGCTAATCTAGGCTACAAATTGTGGAGATTAGCAATTGGATTTGGGTTTTTCCATGATTTTTGGCAAACCCTAGATGAAATTAGGGTTTTTGGATTTTGAGGGTTTTAAAATTATTTGACCCTTTGGAACTCTAATTGAAGGTTAGAGTGTCACGCCTCGGGGTCGAAACTGTAACCTGGGCTCGCCAACAGATCCACCACCTATATGAGAACCCCACATAGGCGAAGCGTCTAACCTGCAAAGAGAGACCACATCTATACAAATAATCAGAGCTGAAAAAGAAACTAATAATAACATACAACACTGTACAACTGTCCTCTCATATACATAATCATCTTCCAAATACATAATCAACTCTCAACAGAGTAAGGTAAATTAATATACATACTGTACAGTACTATCAGCTCTAAAAACTGAAACAGGGTCCTCCGTCTACTCTCCTCGAGCATGGGTCGGGATCTAGCTTGCAACTCCTTATTCCCGATCAGAAAGAACAGCTGGTGCAGGAACAGGAAAGGGGACCTCTGAAAAATAGTCACCACGGCAGTTTACCCAAAATTTTCTAAGCACAAAAGATTCAAATCCTGAAGAATCTAATATGATTTAGGCATGCATTGCTTTAGGTGAGAGCAAGGAATAAAGTGTCGTGGCACGGGGGCGTGCCGTTGTCCGCCTGGCACGGCACGGTATGGGTACGCTTGCGTGCCGACACGTCGCTTGCGTGCCGATGGATACGCATGACCTCCCAATGGCACGCTCTGGCACGTTTTTTTTAAAATTTTTTTGTTCCCAATAAGCTTTTATAATGTTATTTTGAAAGGTTTAGTTAAATAATTATAAATATTGACTATATATAGCTTACTAATCAATTATTATAGTAGTAAGCTTTTTTAAATGTAAAAAAATTATATCTCATAGAGAATATAAATTAAAAAATAATAATAAAATTCACAAGTAAAATTCATTCAAGAAAGTTAGAAAAAGAACAACATGATGAGAAAATCATATTTATCAACTTGAAATTTTTTTTTGATTTTATAATTTTTTTTCAGAAGTTAAAAAATTATAAAATATTAATTCATAGAAAGTTATATTTTTTTCTCAAAATTTTTTAAAATTCATATATTGATTCGACGAGGGATCATATGATGACTAGAGCGACCAGAAGAGAATCACAATTATGCCGATAATTTCTTTTTATTTTTACTTTTTTTAAATTGAAGAAAAATATTTTTTTCAATTTTTTTAAAAAAATTGTGAGAATTGATTAGCTTTTAAAATTAGTTTGTCTTGAAATTTAAAAAAAATATAATATACAAAATTAGAGAAATATTTTTTCTCAAAATTTTAATGTATATTTGCAAGATTGATGCATATTGATTTGACGAGAGACCGCTAGATATTTAGATTATCCATAATAGGACCGTAATTGCTTTGATAAATTTTTTTCATTAAATTTTTTTAAAATATTTATTAAATTTTTGAAGGAAAATATTTTTTAAAAAATATTAGATCTATTCATAAAAACTTAGCAATAAATTATATGACAAATAAATTAAACAAATTTAAGTATTAATTCATTTAATTTATCTTTTAATTTTATCAGTATTTTCAATCTTTTAAATTCAAAAATAGAATTTTCAAAGTTAAAAATATTTTTATCGCAAATCTCATATAAAATACTAGATCTATCTAAAATAATTAAAATTTTGACTATATAATAATTAAATCAATTATATTTATTTTCAACTTTTTATAAAATACAAATAAAAAAATTACCTAATTTTTTATTTCTTAAAAAAAGCATTACAAATTAAAAATATTTAAAAGAAAAAAAATCACGTAGGAAATATAAAGGCAAATCCAAAAAAAAAAATTGGATGGGAGACATAAGGACCTACCAAAAAAAAAATACATTTAAAAAAAAAAAAACAACAACGGATGAGAGGTACAAAAGCCCACAAAAAAAAATCAAAACTAACAGTGAGAGAGAGAAAAAAAAAACAACCGTAACAAAAAAAATCAAAACTAACTGTGTTGTGTGTGTGAGAGAGAGAGAGAGAGCGAGAAGGATTTGCAAAAAAAAGAAAAAAAAAAAAAAAAAGGGGACGGCACCGCACTGTGCCACGATACCCTCGCGGGTATTGCGCGGTGCGATACCCGCGAGGGTATCGCGGCACGGGGGGTGCCTTGGCACCCCCCTTGTACCGTGCCCCTATATTGGGGGCACGGTATGTGCCGCCTACTTTATTCCCTGGTTGAGAGCCAATAAAAGCCTCTTTCAAGTTGAATCATCGTTTTCTTGACGATTTCATTGTCATTTTTTTACAAATTATATAGATTCACACATATTGCACTTCTAAACATCTAGGATTTCTGGCACACATTATTTACAAACACTAATACCTCTTTTCTTTATGGATGTATAAAGGATATTTTTTTGGATTTTATCTAGTATTGTCTCATTGAAGGAGTTTTTGGTTTTCACGATTTCGTTTGAGGAAAGGTTTCGATTGGATTTGATTTTTATATGCTCCTTATGTTAGATAATTTGTACTAAATATTAAATAAAAAATAAATAAATAACTCAACTCAAAATTTTGAGTTTTCTTACAACACCTAAAAGGTTCATTTGAATTTTTGTTGTTTCTTATAGAACATGGGGAAAAATGTGTAGCTTATAAACAGAATAAACCAATGGCTTCTAATTCCAAATTGTTTTGATCTTCTATGACTACTGGTGGGGCAACTCGATTTAAGTGATCCTATTATTAAAGCAGAAGGAAAAATCCATTAGACACCAATGTGGATTGTGGAAATTTCTGATTCTAATGATTATGAACCTTCTAAGTCTCCCTTTCATTCCTTCCATTTCTCTCCACATGATCATACCTCTGATTAATCTATAGCAGGCAACTCGCTTCTCTCACTTGAAGTCTTCTCTCTTAGTGCTAAAGATAGCTATTTGTCTTTTCTGTCTAAAAGACCTATTCGTTTTGAGAGAGGCTTTATTGACTCTCACCTAAAGTAATGAGTGCCATAAGATTCTTCAAGATTTAAATCTTGTACTTTGAAAATTTTGGGACAACTGCCAATGCATCCTTGTTCAGCATTTTTATACTAATGTGCAGTCAATTGATTACTCTTCTTTTTCTTTCCAAACTTAGGTTTTTGGGAAATCCTTTATTGTCACTCACATTATTGCCGACTTCGTAGGTCTACCTTGTGATATATCTTGTATCTTTTTCCTGGATAGCTCCTTGTATAACAAATAGGATGTACCCATTGTTGTCTTTGATGATTTTTATATTTGGGACACAAACCTTGATGCCAATCTTCGAGTTCTTCCTATCTTAATCTGTCATAGTGTTTGATCCAATTTATATGACAAGATAGTTTCTTCGGATATATTCCTACTCATGTTTCTCTGAAACCATCTCGATAGAGTTGGGGATTTCAACATCTATCTTTAATAATTTAGAACACCGTTGTTGAAGAAGTTTCTCATACCTCAACTCGCCTCATACTTTCTTTTCCTTTTTTTATTTCTTGACTTTGTTGTTTCTTTAGATCTGCTTTTCTTTCTGATTCTCCTTCTAGTGTAGCTTCACCTTCTACACCTTCATTTAGCCTCCTACCCTTAGAACAAAAGCTCTCCATATTATCTTCCAAATTGGATTATTTTATTCGGTTCACTACTCTTCTTTGACTTTTGAGATTGATTCCTGTGTGAAGAATGTGGCCTCTTTGATAGCTAGGGTTGACACTATGAAGAAAACGTCTTTTACTCTAACTGATGATATGTTGACCAGTGTCTAAATGAGCTGCTTTCTTCAAAGGACGCAAACGATGTTGATGAAGATGATGACCACCAACTCATTTTGAGATAAAACCCAAGAGGTTTACATCTTTATCTATTACTAGTTTTGACTCTACTTTGAAAAACTAATCATTGTTGACTCATCACTAATTTTATTAATGTTGCCATATTTTGGGTTGTAATGACTGTTCAATCATATTGTTGAACTTCATATTCTAATTGTAGCGTACTGAGCTTTTGCAAATTAGCAAAATTCTAGTATAAAATAATATTTGATACTATTTAGAAGGTTTGAAGGAGTGTGAGATGTTTTGGACTTGATTCAAATTGAAACTAGTGTGGAATCGAGGGTCTGGAAGAGTCTGGATTTAAAACCTGCAAAATCCAAACTTCTGGAAGCTCGGAAGATCTTTTGGGCGCGCGAAATCGTTCAGGTCTCTTGCATTGAGCGCTCGTTTCTTTTTCGGCACTCTCACAAAGAGTTTGGCTAGCTTGAAGCTTTAATGTTTCGGGCACCCGGTTCATCTGCAAGTGTCCGAAACCATCGAATGGTTTTGTGGGTGCTCGGACTATTTCTGAACAGTCTACCCTAGAGCTTGGTTACTGTTTACCGAGAACTCTTAGATGCTCGAAAGTTCTCGCGAGCGCCCAAAAGTCTATTAACTTTGTGCGGGCTGATTTGGGTTATTGTTGCAAATTCCATTTGTTGGGGGGGGGCTGGTTGTTATTGTTGCAACACTATTAACAGCCTATTGAGCCTCTCTTTCGCTTCTCCATCAAAAAGGAAAAGCTCTATACCCTTTCTCCTAAATTTTCTCCTACTTCCTTTCTTCTTCTTCCACAAACTCTTATCCTCTACCTTATCTTCCTCCTCGAAAAGGCTACTTCCTCTATCGAGTTTGGAGTTGGAGCTAGAATTTGGGAAGGGGACTTTCCGAAGGCGCTAATCCTTCAACCTTGATGTGTAGATCTAGAAGCCACGTCGGATAGAGTGGATTTTTGGGATATTTTTGGAGATATTGAAAGAATGGTGATTTTAGGGTTAAGATAGGGGATTTTTTATTCTGGGTCTTTTAGATGAAATTGATGGGTAGGAACTCGTTATGTAGATTCGATTAGAGGACTTGATAACTTAGAACGAGTTTATGATCGGATATCGCCGACCTACAGTGGGTGCAAGCTATCCGAAATCTGTGATATCCTATGTCTTGTAGTTCTTCTTTTGAGTATAATCTCTTGTAAATTATGAAATTGAACTCATAATTGTTGCAATGTATCTTTGGATTCTTCCAACATACGCGCTTGTAGTATATTCTCATAATTACTTCTTGGAGGTCTATGTATTAGCATGTTATATTGTTGTTCTTACTGTTCTCTTGGTAGTAGCATGCTAAGAGAGTTAACTTGCTTTGAACTTCATTACTTGGACATACAACATCCTCATGTATGTTAGTTGAGATCACAACATGTGAACATGACACATTGAGAAATTGTGACACTTGAGTATTCCTATATACGACCCTTTATCGAAATCTTGAGAGGAGTATGTTGTTATTGAGATATCATTGAGCATGTGCATGAGATTAAAGCTCAAGAGCCAAATTGAGCTCAATTAGCATTTGCTCGTAGCAGTTGCGCCCCCACAGGTCTAGGCCCTCCGAAAGTGTAGCCAAGCAGGTATGCTCGCTCTTATTTTTCGAGTCCCGATTAGTTGGTGGGTACGAGGCACGACTCTATAGTGGAGTGCAGGGCACAGTGCATGAAGCGCGGTGCAAGCCAGGACTGGATCTTGAGTCGGTCCCAACAGATTGGGTAGATTGCCTTAGCATTCAATTCGAAAACTTAATGCATAATAGAACAAGTTGGATACATTCCTTTCATACTTCATATATTCTAGAGGCGTAATAGTTGCATCATATTTAGTTTTGCTCTTTTCCTATTGCAATTATACTTTCTGCCTCTTACAATTTTATGCTTCAATTGACCTAGTAGTGTAGAGTGCCCCTCTCGGCAGTGGTACACATTGAGAACTATTTCTCTATAGTTCTCACACCCTTTTGTTTGATGTTTTTTTGTTTCTAGAGCCATCATCGATGGGAGAAGCCCGAGATCGCGGGAAGGGGATCGTGTGATAGTTAGAGCCTTTTCACACGATTTTGGATAGTAATGGAGGTTTAACCCCTTATGTACAAATTAGTGAAACTTTTGGAAAAAGGTGATGTATTTATTTTGCGTTATGAAATGAACTTATGTGATATTTAAAGAATAGTGCTATATATATTTCTCTTGGAAGACCATGTATGGATGTCAAATTATGCAATGTAATAGTTGATCATAACTTTTGGATACCCATCAACATGTATTCCTCTTTTGTACAATGTAGCATAAAGGTAGTTTATATTGGTTGATTGTAACGCTTCGTGTGTATAAGAGTGCCCTTGTATATACGGAGGATCTGTGCACGTGCCCGGGGAGGCTTCCGCTGTAGCCCGGGATGTGATAGATTAAGTTGATATCAGAGCTTAGGAATATTAGGTGGACTTGGGGAATCCTAGAATTTATGTTGACAGTAAGGACTAGGAACGTGAGTGATGGGGTTTCGTGTGACATTTGACGGAAGCTGAGTTAAGCGGGTTGAGTTAATGTCTACACTAGTTATTGGAGACTGATCGAAGTGTCACATCTTTCTTTCTCACGATGACACGTTGGCGGCCGACAACGTGGTGTGGGAAGTAGGAAAGAAGCGCCCTTCAATAATTTTCGTTTGATTGGATCGAGTTTTTATTTTACATGTGGTGTTCGATTGGCTTGTGGGTCATTTAATTGACCAATAACGTGTGTGTTTCAGGTAGTAGCGATGGCACCATGCAAGCGACCTCCGACACGGTCAACAGTAACATTGTCAGAAACTTCCGAATCGTCCGAATCCGGGACGGCTCGAGAGCTTCGCGACCAACTAGTTGCATTGGCTGCAGTAGTTGAAAGGCAAGCGGAAGCAGCACGACAACAAGCTGAATGCATGCCAATAGGATGAACGAATGAAGAGGCTTGAGGAGCTACTTATTCACCAGGTGACGGCGGGGCGCACCACTTAGAATCCATCACCCCCACCTGTGGAGACCCAGAATTTTGTGTGAGGAGTTACTACGGCAGATCAATACGCACCACTTGAGTCGTCTAATTCGACTTCGAGCACAGGGATTGGAGGAGAGATCAGAGGAACAACATGTTTTGTTCAAATCTGTTGGATAGTGGTAACAACATGTTTATTTGCTGTTTAGACTTTTGACTGTTTGGACACAAAATTGCCAAGGGAGGAGATTGTGAGGTTTAGTTAGTTTAGCAAATACGTGACACTGTGAGCTGAGTTTGTCTTAAGTGTCTTTGGTGTATCTAAAGCTTCTACTTAATCAAACCTGAAGACTCTGTACAAGATAGAGATGAGCTCACACCTGAGTCCATGTTAGGTACAAAAACACATGCATGTTCATAATAGCTCACTTTTTGTGTGCACTAATTTAGTGTATAGGTTATAAACTGATTAAAAATGTTATGTTTTCTACAGATTACAATAACTCACTATTCTGGACTATTTTGGAAGAAATCGTATAATTACTGGAAAATTGTTTCAACTTTCTTTAAACAACTTTTCTAAAAGGTTGGATCAGCTGCACTGCACATGTCTATTTTCTTGCCTGACCTATTTGTGCCCTAGTATACAAAGAGCTCGCTTCTCTTGGGCAAGGCAGTGCTATCTATTGTTGTTCTGGGGGATTTTCTTCTAAAACCCAGACTTTCCTCTCCCAAATGGCCAGCTTACTAGAGAAGGAAACCCTAGCTCTTATACTCGTAGATTTTTTAGGCTTCTTTTCTAAACACCCATTCTACATCTCTAGTCATTTAGATTTATTTTCAGATAGACTACGAATCATCTTACTTCATTCTCTCCTGTCATCGCTGTGGATTCGGGTGCTTGGAGGCTAGTGGTGGTGGGCGGCCATAGATATAACAAGTCTGTGGATGTGAGTGAGGCTTTGGACCAGGTCGAGGCCGGATAGCATGTGACTTCACTTGAAAGAGCCATGGAGGAGACGGTGGTGTGTGGATGAAAGTGTCTTATGTCCATAGGACTATGGTGACTTTTGTATAGAAGTCTTACCACCTCTTGTAATTCTATTTTTGCTTAGTGTTGTTCTTAATGGTCCTGTGGTTTTTTACCTCTAGATAGGAGTTTTTCACGTAAAATCCTATGCTGCCTTTACTGTTTTACTTACGTCTTTTTGGCTGTGATTTGAGCTTTTGCAAGTGGTTGATGTTTCTGTGTGCATTGGCTGGTGCTCTATTTTAAGCTGTTGATTATTTGGTGTTTTCCTTCACCTGCTTCAATCTTTTTTAAACTGTAATCAAATTGTTTGTTGAATTGCCCAAGAAAACTATTTTTATTCTAAAATACCTATTCTCCCCCCTTTAACTGTTATTTTGCCACTTGATCTTGACAACTAGATAGATCCTGCAGCGTGTTTAGACTTGACAAAAGGTCCACACAAGAATTTTTGCTATTATTCAACCTAAATATGCCAAAAGATTATCTGTGTTTGTTCCATTTGAATGCATTGGTAGAATTCAGTTTTGGAGCTCAGTTTCATAATGGCATGCGACATGCTTATGGGAGTTGTCATTCTTGTGAGTTGTATCAAGTAACTCGAGTTCAGATCTGTATTTTTACTAATATATAGATATTTAGATAATTAAATGTTAAATACATGAAATGTGAGTTTTGTCTGTGAAGCACGAGATTTCCTTTCTGTAAGCTGCTCTTTTCCCCTTATGGAATGTGAGTATTGTAATATTGTTTCCTTTTCTTAATTGGCGATCTGCAGGAATGGGAATATATGATGCCATGAAATTATGTAAGGCTGATGTCTCCACAGTTTGTTTGGGTCTTGCGGCATCTATGGGTGCATTCCTTCTTGCTTCTGGAACAAAAGGGAAGAGATTTTGCATGCCAAATGCTAGAGTCATGATCCATCAACCTCTAGGAACTGCGGGAGGGAAAGTGAGTACTTTTTGTTGGTCCACACTTAGCAATTGTCTGTTGAAATGGATAAATAAGCAACTTGTGGCAATTCTACAATTACCACTACTGCATGTACTGTATATCTCTTGTTAGAGTGAACTCTTGTTGTTAGCTTACATCTTGTGAGAGTGAGTGCTTGTTGGTAGTTTTAGATTTCATTGTTGCATTATTGCGGATGTTAATTTTGACTGTTAGCAGAATTATTCACTATAATGCTTTTTTCATTTAGTAGTTTTGAGCTTCTTATAGCATATTTGAATTGTTAAGAAAATGAGATGAATGAGGTTAAGGAAATGCTGTTTATTTTTGGGTACAGATTTGTCATAGCATGTTAAGTATGAAGCTGCATAGTTAAAACAAAAATTTTAGCTTGCAATTAGTGTGAAGAACTCTAATTCTAATGTGAGACCTTTGGTATAGAAGTGCAAATTCAAGGTAATTTCTGAGCAAGGAAAAATTGTTTTACTGATGCGCCAGTGAGGATAGATATATGACAATTATGTGAATACTTCGAGAAATTTTCAAATTGATTTTTTCGTTTCTTTTTTGACATTGATGATCTTAATAATAAGCATTTGAAACAAATCTAAGAAGTTCGGAAAAAAAACCCTACAAAATAGAATTGCCACGTTGAACAGCAGAAAATTAGTAGACCCTAAACTAAAGAATCCCATGTTTTTAGTGACAAATCTGCAATACTAAGTGGAACAATAGAATCAATATGACATACCTTTGTTTGCCTTATTCAGGGTGCTGTTTGCTGCAAACAAATGTTTCATGTGCAGCAAACAACATAATGGGAAATTTTGCCATGCAATCTCCATATTGATGAAAGCTTGCAAGAAATAGGGAGATATGTGACTTGCATATTCGAAGATATCATCATGTAGAGTCCCATTAAGATACAGATACAACAATATAAAGTCAAACTAGCTTCAGGTAACTGCTGTTGTAAGTTTTAAACATAAAGAATACCGAACCTCTGGCAGAAATAGTCTGTTAACAAAATAGCAGTTATATTCCATTTGCCCAGAGAAAATCAGGCGCAAGTTTAAAATTTTCCTTATTTAACCCAAAAAAGCCGAGAAGAAAAAGATTATATTGAAGTCAGTTAAAAGAATCTATGTGCTTCGTCACATTTAGTATAACAGGCAATTATCCAATCTCTAAAGGCGGATAGGCTTATGTGTAAACTTTGAAAGGATATGCATGTTTCATTTATGTTAACTATTTATTTATTGATGTTAAGTAATCTCTGCGTCTAAGTCTTCTTGGGTAGTACATCCTCATGATGTAGAATGAAGCCTTTTTCTATCTGAAATTCTCTTCCCCTTGACGATCTTTCTGCGCTTCCATTTTACTGGTGGTTGGCTTGCTACTTAATGGGCAGTAGAAGTATTTCTATTTTTTTCATTATTGATGAGGCTGTTGAAAATGGCTAGCTGTTCATTCTATACCTTATACTTTGTTTCCACAGACAACAGAAATGGGATTACAGATTAGAGAAATGATGTATCATAGGGTGAAGATGAACAAGATACTCTCAAGAATTACAGGAAAATCTGAGCAGCAGGTGAGCATATTACTCTAGCTTATTCATATTGTTATTGTCTCATATCTAAAAAGCTGACCCTACATGTATTTGTATTTTTTTTTTCTTTCCCTCAGATCGAAGTGGACACAGACCGTGACAACTTCATGAATCCTTGGGAAGCAAAGGAGTATGGGTTGGTTGATGCCGTCATAGATGATGGGAAACCTGGCTTAGTTGCACCAATCGCGGATTCCACCCCTCCTCCGAAAACCCGTGTGTGGGACTTTTGGAAGATTGAAGGAAGCCAAAAAGCCAAGCAAAACCTACCTTCGGAGCAGAAACTTTTCCAAAATGGACACCAGGGTGGGAAAGGAGGTGATGAGGAGAAAGGCGAAGAAAAGCCTAAGGAGGCAACAACATCAGTATAAGGTAATGACATAAGTATATGACAACTATTCTTCTGCAAGTGATTTAGTCGTCATACTGAAACCATCAATTGAAATTCACCTGGTGAAGACATGTAAATTAGTGAACTATCAAACATACTGCATCACTTGTATAATGTGTTGAATTTCAGGGAAGTTTTCATCATTTATCCCCTTCAGGTTTCATTTCAACTCGTATCAATATATAGGATTAGTTTGCAAGGATTACTTATATAGTGTCTTTTGTTTCGCTATGGTTTGTCGGTGTAAAGTAAACTAAGCTTGTGGTATTTCTTTGTATGCTTTGAAAGAGTATTCTTTCCCGCATTTTGGGTCCTGAGACTGCTCTTGATCTCATTTCGTGCTACACGTAGCACACAGTACTTGATATTTAGATGTTTTTAAACTTTGCAATCACAGCACTAGCATGAGGATCTTTCAAAATTAACCGAAATGGACTTCTGTTTTCAGAAACTTTTACCATCTAAATCATCGGTGATGGTTTTATTTATATTTGACCTGAGGAAGTTCAACAGATTTGTGCCTATCTGGTGAATAGAAAATTGATATCCAAAAATTGTGTAGATATTTGGACGTCAAAAGGTTTAGTTCATAGTAGTAGCATGAGTAGACAACACGGATGTTAATGAGTTTTTTTAAAATAAATTGCTGGAGAAAAGCTCGTAGGCATTTCTTTAATAAAACTCTTTCTTTGAGTAAAATGGATATAAACGAAACTTCCAAATAAACCGGGGGGATTTTTTAAAAATAACCCTCTCCAATTTTGAAATTTGCAATCTAACCCTATCAAAAAAAATTTTGCAAAACTAACCCTACTTTTGCCACCTCGGCGCCACGTAGGGGTGCCAGCGTGAAGGCGCTGAAGCGGTAAGCGCCTTCACAATATTCCTATGAAGGCGCTGAACAGCTCAGCGCCTTCATGACTTATGTTGAAGGCGCTGAAGGGTTCAGCGTCTTCATAGAAATATTATGAAGGCGCTGATCTCTTCAGCGCCTTCATGATATATGCTGAAGGCGCTGGTTCATTCAGCGCCTTCAGCATAAACTATAACCGCGTCGAGGACTTAGTCATTTTTGGTGGAAAAATGGCTAAGTCCTCAGTGTGAGCCAAAATTGGCTTCTCTGTAAAGGGGCTGAGTAGCTCAGCGCCTTTAGTGATTTACACTGAAGGCGCTGAGTGGATCAGCGCCTTTAGTAATTTACACTGAAGGCGCTGAGTCGCTCAGCGCTTTTGGTGATTTACACTAAAGGCGCTGAGCCACTCAGCGCCTCTAGTGCAGAACACTAAAGGCGCTGAATGGCTCAGCGCCTTTAGCTGGGCACACAGCCAACACTTAACATCACATTAAAAAAATCCCAAAATTGTACAACAAGTTCAAGCTTTGACAAAATACATTCACAAACACCAACAAATAACATTGATCAATCAACCAGCAATCATTTCATTCACAGAATCGAGTTAAGTAACATGAAAGAATAAAATTTTCAAAAATTGAACTCAAAAGCTCAATTTTGAGCACGTCCTCGACCTCGACGTCCTCGGCCACGCCCACGTCCACGCCCTCGCCCTCGCCCTCGCCCTCGCCCTCGGGGAACAGCAAGGCCGATGATAGGTATATCATCGAGAAGCTCGACTGCTGCCGATTGATCGAGCTCCTCGATGATACCACCCTCATCCTGTGACGCTATATGCTCGATCTCCTGTTGCGATGATGACCTTGGACGACGGCGTGAATATGTCGATGAAAATGATGTCCGTGGGACTGGCGGCGGGAGCGAAGCTGACGTCGAAGGTCCTGTCATCGGTGCCTGAATGGTCGGAGATGGAGATCGTGGCACCTGAAAGAGTGTAAATAGTTTGTTAATATGAATTTGAAATCTTAATTTGAATTCTATGCTAAATGGTACCTGATGACTCGAAGTCGCTCCCTCATCGGAAGGTCGGGCTCCCTCATATGAAGGTAATGTCATCGGTGCCTGAATGGTAGGAGATGAAGATCGTGGCACCTGAAAGAGTGTAACTAGTTTGTTAATATGAATTTGAAAACTTAATTTGAATTCTATGCTAAATGGTACCTGATGACTCGAAGTCGCTCCCTCATTTGAAGGTCGGGCTGCCTCTCTGGCCGTAGGTTCAGATGGTACATGCTGTAGTACCATCTGAATATCGCCGCTCATTTCTCTCAAAGTCCGAACAATAGTATCAGTCGGCGGTGGGTGCTGCCAAATCTGGTCGACAATGGTTTGAACATGTCGTAGTGTGTCGGCCTGCATTATAAATTAGAAATTAAAATTAAATTTATATGAGGAAAGTTGAATATAGTAAATTTATATATATAAATTTTAATACCAGTGATCTCTCGATATGTCCACGAGGGTGGAAAGTCAGCGGAGGACGCTGTACTGGATGAGAAATCCATCGTCGTGTAATGCTCCAGTACCACTCCATGTATATGGATGCCGCTTGCAGTGAGTCATCACCAGCAGCCGGGGCTTGATCAAAAATGTGATCAAGCCTCTCGGACCACCTCTCAATGTGGTCAGCATGAAATGCTATCCAGTCCTCCTCCGCACGCCCACGTACTGTGATGCGTGGGATGGACTCCACATTGACAGGTATATGCTGCAGGAGACCGAACTGCCGCATGACTCGGTCTGGCACGTGCATCTCCACCATATGAAAGCATATCAGGACTGTCCGTGCACGCCAGACCACTGAGCCATGCACACAGAAATCAGGTAATGTCTCTATAACCTGATCTGTGTAGGGCATCCATATAACCTGTTAATCGACAAAATGATTAGTGTTGAATAAAACATCTACATACTTAAAGTATGTAATAAAAGATCTACATACCTGCGCCTCTCGCTGCTGATCCAGCTCGTCTCTGTAGAACTCAATGTCACACGTCTTGACATTGGTTCCGTAACGCAGCCCTCCAGTGTTGCCCCATCTAGATTATAAAAAACATATATTAGTTGCATTTATAATTGAAATACAAAAATCTACTTTATGAAAAAAAATATCTTACCGGCAACCCAGGGGTCGATCGAGCATCTCGGGCTGATCTAGGATGCGCGTAGGTCGGCCGATGTGAAGATGGTCCCAAGACCAGATCTGTAAATTGACGCCAATAGGTTAAATGAATTAAACAAATATATATTACCAATATAAAGATAAATCTGAAATCCAAAAATCAGATTTTATACCTGCAATAGGGTAGCAAAACAACAACATTCGGCCTTCCCGTTCCTCGCGGCATCAGCTAGTGCCCGATATAGATACGCCAGTGTCGCAGCGCCCCACGCATAAGCGCCGCAAATAGCAAAGTCAGCTAAAAGTGGTAGCCACTTTAGATGAACTTTGTATCCGCTGGGGTTTGGCATCAGACTACCGCCGATCTGATATAGCATATAAGCGCGGGCGGTAGCTGCGACTAATCCGGCGGGGGCATCCAGAGGTATATCATGAAAAACACGATATAACCAATCTAGTGATACCTCAGGTTTCTTGAGTTCCTGAGGCGCCGCCCCCAATAACTCCATGCACAGAGCACGCCAGTCGTGGAGGGTGGAACCAGAGACCGGTGCACCATGCACACGGAGACCCGAGATGACCGCCACATCCTGGAGTGTGACGGTCATCTCACCGTGGCGCAAATGGAAGGTCTGGGTCTCCGGTCTCCACCTCTCGGCAAGAGCGCCCAGTAGAGATTGATCGAGTACCAACCGTCGCAGTCGGGATAACCCGTAGAATCCCGACTGGCGAAGCAGGTCGAGTACCCCTGGATGATCAAGCTCCCACTGGTTCATCTTGCGGCCGTGCTCTGCGAAGGGGACGGGACGATAATCCTGTAATGCAAAAATAAAAAATAGTTAGCTCTTACATATAAAATATAGTCAGCTTATTTATAATATTTGAAAAAATAAAAAATTATATCTCTTACCTCAGTCGTGATAAAGGCTGACCTATGGCTATGCTGGTCCACCAGTACAGACCCATCAACTGGCCCCGCGTCCTCGTGATCTGCCATCTGCAATTAGCAATGTACATATTAGTAACATGATTGATAGAAATAATTAAATATTAAGACAAGATAAATATAACTGTGTAAATCATACGCCGGCGTCCTCGTTGCGCTATTTGTGTATTCTGTGGGCAAGTGCTCCTATAATGGCCTTCCTGCTTACAAATGGAGCATTTCCCTCGTCGGCCACCCCCCTCGTCCATTACATTACGAATACGTGTAGATCGTGGACGACCTTTCTTCCTTCGTAAAGGGGGCGGTACAATCGGTGGACCTTGGGGTCGTGGCCAGTGGCGTCTATCAGGAACAGGATGTAATTGTGGTGCGTACGTCGCACGATAGCAGTCTGTACTATACCAGTGTGAAGTAAAATTCTCGTATGGTAATCTCAATTGTGATGTACTACAAACTGCTAACACATGCGAGCAAGGTATTCCTGTTAGATATAATTCACAACATGAGCATTCGACATTTGAACCATTGACGATCACTTTGTAGTCGAAATCTCCAGTTTTAACTTCAAATTCGGTGAGTCCAAATCTTACAATTTCATGTGCCCGCGCCGTATCTAAATTCAAATTAATCTGATTTTTTACTTTACTGACAAAAGCGTGAGTCCAAAGTTCACCGTCCTCACGGCGCTGGCAGAAATAGGTATTAAGCTTATAAAAAGTAGACGCAACAAAAGCTGTGATAGGCAAACCACGGGTGTCCTTAAGAACCCCATTTAAGGATTCAGAAAGATTTGTAGTCAACATTCCAAACCGTCTGCCTCCATCAAATGCTTTTGCCCAGTACTCTTTATATCTGTCTAGATTATGGACCCACTCCCATGCATCGTTATCCAACACCTTTAATTCTTCCTTCAGCTGATTATATTCCGTCGGTGTTGCAGCCTTTCCGATTTCCCAGAATTTACTTAACAATATGTCGGTCTTGAAGCGCTTTTTCATGTTTGCTCTCATATGTCGAAGACACCAACGATGCGCGTGCCCTCGTGCTGGACGATAGATATCAGCAACTATTTCCTTCAATCCAGGAAATCGATCAGATATTAAACAAATCTCTCTATCACGGGTAACATAGCGACGCAAGTTATGCAAAAACCATCGCCAACTCCCGGCATTCTCTCCCTCACAAATTGCAAATGCCAAAGGATATAATCCATCATTTGCATCTACACCCGTCGCTATCAAAGCATGACCTTCGTATTTGCCGTATAAATGTGTGGCATCAATACTAACCAACGGCCGACAATTTGCGAATCCATGGATCGAAGGTCCAAATGACCAAAAAACACGATGAAAGGGAGAAATGCCATCTCGCGGCGACATATGATCCAGATGCCATTGAGTACCAGGATTATAATTCTTTACCATTGAAAGGTAACGAGGTAAGTCAGTGTACGATTGCTCCCAGCTCCCGTAAATAATTTGTAATGCTTTCATCTTTGATTGCCAAGCCTTCCAATATGTTATGTCAGTATGGAACTCTGCTTGCACCATATCTCGAATTTCTTTTGGCCTTAAATTAAGTCTAGATTTTAACACCGGAAGGATCAATTGACATATAAGGGTGGAATTACAGTTACGGTTCGCCGCATTCAGTATTGGAATTACACATGTGTGTGGACCAGCATATGTTTTTACCCTAAAATATGTCGTATTTTTGGGTACTGAAGCATGTAATCTCCAAGAACATTCCTCTACTAAGCATTTGACAGTGTACGTCGTTTTTGTAGATTTCAAAACTTTCATTTGTACATTATGCTCAATATGCCACCGGTCTAGTGCATCCAATAAAGATGGCTTATCTTGAAAGACACGTCCAGCCCAACTCTCGTCGATGCTAGGTCGACCAGTATTGATTTGTCGAATATTAAGATCTGTATGATCTACAACATACTGATTAATCCAATTAGTATCGGAAAGAAAACGATCCGGATGATCAATAAATTCATTTTCCTCGTCAGGATTGTCTACGTAATCATTGCTGATTTGTGGGTTGTCCACTTGAGTGTAAATTGCATTTGCAAGATCATTTAACCCTCCATCATGATTTTCATCTATATCTGGAAATGGAACATCCGGTTCGTCATCCTCACTACTATTCAGATCATCATGGATTGGTGAATCCTCATGATTAATATCACTATCACCACCCCTGTCAACATTATCACCTCCTTCCTCAACATTCGTATCAAATTCATTAATAGCAGGTGGATTCCAATGTTCATAGGAATTAGATAACCTGTAAATTTGGTAAACATAAAATTCCAACATTGCCATTAATTTAAAACTTAACATTTAATTTATATTTGTACTTACCCCCAATCAGAAGGTTCTAGTTGTAAATGAGACATCCTTGGTTCAATACGGGAGGTCGTGCATTGTTCGCGTGATGTCGTGGCATGCGTGCGGTGTCCGCGTGAGGTCGTGGCTTGCGTGTGTCCGCGTGAGGTCGTGGCTTGCGTGTGTGTGGTCGTAGGTGCCACACATGTGGTCGTTGGTGGCACACTACTAAACGAGCAAGGTACAACACTCTCAATCGGGTCATACTCACTTTCTCTGCAATGTATATAATATTTAAGTCCATTTAAATAATATGCTAAATGACAAAATGACAAAATTATTAGGTTGTTGTTCTAACCTTGTCATTCTGACACCACCTTCGTGTGGAATATGTTGATCACTCATTACATTGGCGGAAGGACCCAAATCAATATAATTGTGGAGCATACTCGTGTAATAACCTTGCGGTTCAAAATTTTCCGACGGTTGTAACTCTTTCTCAATGTATACCGTCACAACACCATGATGTTCACATAATCCGATCATTCCCTCCAATGATTCATCATCTAGTACTTCGTGAGCTAAATATCCACCACCGACCGTGGGACAACCAATAGTAAATTTTAAACGAAATTGTTCTCTTGTACAATTTACTAAACGATACATTCTCCTCTCAAACCTACTATATGTACAATCAGAAGGTATCGCGATTAACTTTTTTTGACCGCCGATATATCGTGGACCATTCCCATCGATAACTAATTGTCCATCCCAATGAACACTTATGGGCATGCGATTAGTAGCCATTTCAACTACAAAACAAAATTTAACCACTTCAAAATACTACTTTTAACTTCTCACTGTGAGGGGATCTCTCACAGTGAGCGATCTCTCACTACTGTGAGGGGAAGCTCTCTCACTGTGAGAGAGTGATGTTTACTCTCTCACAGTGAGCTCATAGTGAGTTCACAGTGCTTCTAGCCCTAAATTACAGTATTGTTTAAATAGACTTTGCAGCAAAATTATAAGTTGTGTTCTTATCGTTTAAATTTTTATTTTTTTGAGGGGGGTTAATCAGTGAGAGAGCTAAGCTCTCTCACAGTGAGAGATCAAGCTCTCTCACTGTGAGAGATCACTCTCACAGTGAGAGAGTGAAGCTCTCACAGTGAGAGATCAAGCTCTCTCACTGTGAGAGATAACTCTAATCTCTCACTGTGAGAGATCTTGATCTCTCACAGTGAGAGATCAATCTCTCTCACAGTGAGAGATCAAGCTCTCTCACTGTGAGAGATCACTCTCACAGTGAGAGAGTGAAGCTCTCACAGTGAGAGATCAAGATCTCTCACAGTGAGAGATCAAGATCTCTTATAGTGAGAGAAAGAGAGAGAGAGAGAGAGAGAGAGAGAGAGAGAGAGAGAGAGAACTCACAGTTCACAGTGAGAGAGGAGCAATGCGACGGCGACGGCGAAGGCGAAGGCGGCGACGGCGAAGGCGGCGACGGCGACGGCGACGGCGACGGCGAGGGGCAATGCGACGGCGAGATCGGCACAAGCTCTCTGCGGGTCTGCGGGATGAAGAAGATGAAGAAGATGAAGTGCCGCACACTGCTGCCTGCGCGGGGTTATTGCGGTGAAGAAGACGCTGAAGCGGTCAGCGCCTTTAACATTAAGTTAAAGGCGCTGATCCGAAAAGCGTCTTTAACATTAAGTTAAAAGCAGCTGAACCGCTCAGCGCCTTTAATGTTTTACACTAAAGGCGCTGAGCCACTCAGCGCCTTTATTCTTTTACACTAAAGGCGTTGAGGCACTCAGCGTCTTTACAGAGAAGCCATATTTGGCTTACACTGAGGACTTAGCCATTTTTCCACGAAAACTGACTAAGTCCCCGACGCGGTTATAGTATGTGCTGAAGGCGCTGAATGAACCAGCGCCTTCAGCATATATCATGAAGGCGCTGAAGTGATCAGCGCCTTCACAATATTCCTATGAAGGCGCTGATCCATTCAGCGCCTTAACATTGGCATGAAGGCGCTGAGGGGTTAAGCGCCTTCATAGGAATATTGTGAAGGCGCTGATCGCTTCAGCGCCTTCACGTTGTCTACCCAGCGTGGCGCCGAGGTGGCAAAAGTAGGGTTAGTTTTGCAAAATTTTTTTTGATAGGGTTAGATTGCAAATTTCAAAATTGGAGAGGGTTATTTTTAAAAAATCCCCTAAACCGGAGCTGAAAGCTACATGTAAGAACAATATGTACTCCTAGGCGGAGTTTTTAGCATACTAACGCTCATAAAATATTTTATTCTAAAACTAAGCTTTTGAAAATATTATTTCTAAAAATATGCCGGTAGAGAACGGAAGACTAAATGTCTTTCTAAGATTTTGATAATTTTATAAAAATGGTGAACTATTTATGTCATTTAGAAAGTAATAAGGAAAATGATACCGGTAGACCCCATTAAGGGGTGTACATCCTACACCCCTTAATGGAGGGGTTGGATTAAACAGTTTATAGTCATTAAAAAAAGGAGGTGATATTGTCACTCCTAAATTTTTAGGGCATACTCTTTTCCTCCTTTTCTTTCCCTTTCTATTCAGAGCACCTCAATCCTCTCCTCCCGCTCCCTCTCTCTCTCTCTCTCGACGACAAGTCTCTCTCTCTCTCTCTCTCTCTCTCTCTCTCTCGCTTCGACAATCTACGAGGCCTTCGCGAGGGCGACGCCCCCTATCAGGCCACGATCCCTTACGTCGACGAGAAGCTGTGTATGCTTCCATCCCCTCGGCCCCTCGCCCCCTCTCTCTCTCTCTGTTGTTTCGACAATCTACGACGCCTTCGCGAGGGCGACGCCATATGTACATTTCAATCCCCTCATTTTATTCTCTATTTTTTTCCACAGTAATGCTATGGCTAAATCCCTGTTAGGGTGTCTTTTTTTCATTCAATGTTCCGGTACACAATCCTAGTATTACAATGTGTACCGGTGCTTGATGTTTCGGTACACAATCCTCGGTACCGGTACAACTCTATCATGGCGAAGACCACCTTGTACCGGTACCCAGGATTGTGTACCGGTACCCAGGATTGTGTACCGGTACATCCTCGGTACCGGTACAACTCTATCATGGCGAAGACCACCTTGTACCGGTACCCAGGATTGTGTACCGGTACACATGGGGTACACAATCCTTGTACCGGTACCCAGGATTGAGTACCGGTACATATGGGGTACACAAATCCTGGGTACACATGGGGTACACAATCCTGGGTAAAATTTATTTAATATAATAAATTATCTCTCTATCTCTCTCTCACTAGTAGTATTAAATGTAGGTTATTAAATGTAGGTTAATGCTTTTATTAACTTTACAGGTATCATTTTCCTTTAGGGGTAGTGCTATGGGTACACCCCTGTTAGGGGTGTATATCATACACCCCTAACAAAGATGGCTGGGATTGATATATTTGTAAAATTACTTTAATTTTTCACTCTATTCAGTGTACGAAAAATTATTAATTGAAAAAATATTCGGAAAATTAAAAATAGTGTAAAGTTGGATTTTGTACACTCATATATACAAAAGGCTACCCTTGTAGGCAGTCCAAATTCAAGGAGATATGTAAATATAGTCAAAAGTTGGCGTTGTTAATTGGTGTAGCTTTGTTAACAGAGGGATCACATCCATATCTAGCTTTGTAAATATCTCTAGTCCAAATGCAAATAGGAGCTGCCAATTGGTTTAGGGAACAGCGTTAGATGGGTTCTGTACAGTCATATATCAAACAATAGGGAACACTTGTAGGCATCATTGGTTTTGTGGTACAGTCTATATATAGCTCTTATCATAGCTGTGTAGGGATTTCAAGATAGGGGTTAAGATGTAGGAATGGTAGCTTTTTTCTGTCCTGAGTACTGTTATTTGTACACCTCTGCTTGCGATGTATAGGTTACACCCTTAACATAGGGGACTCGGATGGACATAAGTTATCTTTGTTATCATACAGCCCTGCTTGAGCTAGAATTAAAGATGAAAGAAGATTTTTTTCCCTTGTACCGGGGTGTTTGGAACACACATAGTTAATTGGGTGGTTTATGGAGCCGAATATCGCAGCGGAGATGTTGGATGAGCAGGCAGTGACGACTCTTGAGTAGCTGTGCTTTGATTTTACTGTGTTGAAGCACCGGCGAATGGGATAATACAAATGTCGGTAATGTGTTATTGGACGGGCATCTCGTTGGGATTTGGTCCTCGGAGCAGAAAATGATTGCGAAGTTTAATGCGGCTAGGGTGTCCCTAGGCGCATTACGCTTCGCAATCATTTTCTGCTCCGATGACCAAATCCCAACGAGATCCCCGTCCTCAAACACATTACCTACATTTGTATTATCCCAATCGCCGGTCCTTCAACAAGGCATTCTTTGTAAAACCAAAGCACAGCTCGTCAAGAGTCGTCACTGCCTGCTCATCCAACGTCTCCGCTGCGATAATCGTCTCCATATTCCCCCTAATAAGCTATGTGCGTTCCAAAAATACCGGTACAAGGGAAGAAAACATTCTTTCTTTGGTCTATAAATAGAATGGCGTTGATATGAAATAGCAAGTACAAGGTAAAGTAAGGGCTAATATGTTGACTTTTGACCGATATAGGAGAGCGCCCATTTATGGTTTATTACAATGTACTATATAATATGTAATAGGATGTTTTGACAATTACATTATATATAATATTATGTTAATAGTTTACGGTTTAGGGTTTAGTAGAACATGTAGATCATATAATGCTGCTTTGTAATTTGGTTAGTATTAATGTGGAACATGTATTAGCTGTAAGGATACATTTTGAGGGTATAGTAGAATAATGCCTTTACACATAATCTGTAAAAATCAAAATCCTAGATACATTCTATCACTTTTTCGTAAATTCCCATATTGTTAGTTCTAACCCACAATTCAAGTTGTATTAGGAGTAAAATGATG
>CM055077.1:15399689-15435393 GCA_029204045.2 Tillandsia leiboldiana | reverse complement strand
CTTGCTACTTAATGGGCAGTAGAAGTATTTCTATTTTTTTCATTATTGATGAGGCTGTTGAAAATGGCTAGCTGTTCATTCTATACCTTATACTTTGTTTCCACAGACAACAGAAATGGGATTACAGATTAGAGAAATGATGTATCATAGGGTGAAGATGAACAAGATACTCTCAAGAATTACAGGAAAATCTGAGCAGCAGGTGAGCATATTACTCTAGCTTATTCATATGTTATGTCTCATATCTAAAAGCTGACCCTACATGTATTTGTATTTTTTTTTTCTTTCCCTCAGATCGAAGTGGACACAGACCGTGACAACTTCATGAATCCTTGGGAAGCAAAGGAGTATGGGTTGGTTGATGCCGTCATAGATGATGGGAAACCTGGCTTAGTTGCAACCAATCGCGGATTCCACCCCTCCTCCGAAACCCGTGTGTGGGACTTTTGGAAGATTGAAGGAAGCCAAAAAGCCAAGCAAAACCTACCTTCGGAGCAGAAACTTTTCCAAAATGGACACCAGGGTGGGAAAGGAGGTGATGAGGAGAAAGGCGAAGAACCTAAGGAGGCAACAACATCAGTATAAGGTAATGACATAAGTATATGACAACTATTCTTCTGCAAGTGATTTAGTCGTCATACTGAAACCATCATTGAAATTCACCTGGTGAAGACATGTAAATTAGTGAACTATCAAACACTGCATCACTTGTATAATGTGTGTGAATTTCAGGGAAGTTTTCATCATTTATCCCCTTCAGGTTTCATTTCAACTCGTATCAATATATAGGATTAGTTTGCAAGGATTACTTATATAGTGTCTTTTGTTTCGCTATGTTTGTCGGTGTAAAGTAAACTAAGCTTGTGGTATTTCTTTGTTGGCTTTGAAAGAGTATCTTTCCCGCATTTTGGGTCCTGAGACTGCTCTTGATCTCATTTCGTGCTACACGTAGCACACAGTACTGATATTTAGATGTTTTTAAACTTTGCAATCACAGCACTAGCATGAGGATCTTTCAAAATTAACCGAAATGGACTTCTGTTTTCAGAAACTTTTACCATCTAAATCATCGGTGATGGTTTTATTTATATTGACCTGAGGAAGTTCAACAGATTTGTGCCTATCTGGTGAATAGAAAATTGATATCCAAAATTGTGTAGATATTTGGACGTCAAAAGGTTTAGTTCATAGTAGTAGCATGAGTAGACAACACGGATGTTAATGAGTTTTTTAAAATAATTGCTGGAGAAAAGCTCGTAGCATTCTTTAATAAAACTCTTTCTTTGAGTAAAATGGATATAACGAACTTCCAAATAAACCGGGGGGATTTTTTAAAAATAACCCTCTCCAATTTTGAAATTTGCAATCTAACCCTATCAAAAAAAATTTTGCAAAACTAACCCTACTTTTGCCACCTCGGCGCCACGTAGGGGTGCCAGCGTGAAGGCGCTGAAGCGGTAAGCGCCTTCACAATATTCCTATGAAGGCGCTGAACAGCTCAGCGCCTTCATGACTTATGTTGAAGGCGCTGAAGGGTTCAGCGTCTTCATAGAAATATTATGAAGGCGCTGATCTCTTCAGCGCCTTCATGATATATGCTGAAGGCGCTGGTTCATTCAGCGCCTTCAGCATAAACTATAACCGCGTCGAGGACTTAGTCATTTTTGGTGGAAAAATGGCTAAGTCCTCAGTGTGAGCCAAAATTGGCTTCTCTGTAAAGGGGCTGAGTAGCTCAGCGCCTTTAGTGATTTACACTGAAGGCGCTGAGTGGATCAGCGCCTTTAGTAATTTACACTGAGGCGCTGAGTCGCTCAGCGCTTTTGTGATTTACACTAAAGGCGCTGAGCCACTCAGCGCCTCTAGTGCAGAACACTAAAGGCGCTGAATGGCTCAGCGCCTTTAGCTGGGCACACAGCCAACACTTAACATCACATTAAAAAAATCCCAAAATTGTACAACAAGTTCAAGCTTTGACAAAATACATTCACAAACACCAACCAAATAACATTGATCAATCAACCAGCAATCATTTCATTCACAGAATCGAGTTAAGTAACATGAAAGAATAAAATTTTCAAAAATTGAACTCAAAAGCTCAATTTTGAGCACCGTCCTCGACCTCGACGTCCTCGCCACGCCCACGTCCACGCCCTCGCCCTCGCCCTCGCCCTCGCCCTCGGGAACAGCAAGGCCGATGATAGGTATATCATCGAGAAGCTCGACTGCTGCCGATTGATCGAGCTCCTCGATGATACCACCCTCATCCTGTGACGCTATATGCTCGATCTCCTGTTGCGATGATGACCTTGGACGACGGCGTGAATATGTCGATGAAAATGATGTCCGTGGGACTGGCGGCGGGAGCGAAGCTGACGTCGAAGGTCCTGTCATCGGTGCCTGAATGGTCGGAGATGGAGATCGTGGCACCTGAAAGAGTGTAAATAGTTTGTTAATATGAATTTGAAATCTTAATTTGAATTCTATGCTAAATGGTACCTGATGACTCGAAGTCGCTCCCTCATCGGAAGGTCGGGCTCCCTCATATGAAGGTAATGTCATCGGTGCCTGAATGGTAGGAGATGAAGATCGTGGCACCTGAAAGAGTGTAACTAGTTTGTTAATATGAATTTGAAAACTTAATTTGAATTCTATGCTAAATGGTACCTGATGACTCGAAGTCGCTCCCTCATTTGAAGGTCGGGCTGCCTCTCTGGCCGTAGGTTCAGATGGTACATGCTGTAGTACCATCTGAATATCGCCGCTCATTTCTCTCAAAGTCCGAACAATAGTATCAGTCGGCGGTGGGTGCTGCAAATCTGGTCGACAATGGTTTGAACATGTCGTAGTGTGTCGGCCTGCATTATAAATTAGAAATTAAAATTAAATTTATATGAGGAAAGTTGAATATAGTAAATTTATATATATAAATTTTAATACCAGTGATCTCTCGATATGTCCACGAGGGTGGAAAGTCAGCGGAGGACGCTGTACTGGATGAGAAATCCATCGTCGTGTAATGCTCCAGTACCACTCCATGTATATGGATGCCGCTTGCAGTGAGTCATCACCAGCAGCCGGGGCTTGATCAAAAATGTGATCAAGCCTCTCGGACCACCTCTCAATGTGGTCAGCATGAAATGCTATCCAGTCCTCCTCCGCACGCCCACGTACTGTGATGCGTGGGATGGACTCCACATTGACAGGTATATGCTGCAGGAGACCGAACTGCCGCATGACTCGGTCTGGCACGTGCATCTCCACCATATGAAAGCATATCAGGGACTGTCCGTGCACGCCAGACCACTGAGCCATCACACAAGAAATCAGGTAATAGTCTCTATAACCTGATCTGTGTAGGGCATCCATATAACCTGTTAATCGACAAAATGATTAGTGTTGAATAAAACATCTACATACTTAAAGTATGTAATAAAAGATCTACATACCTGCGCCTCTCGCTGCTGATCCAGGCTCGTCTCTGTAGAACTCAATGTCACACGTCTTGACATTGGTTCCGTAACGCAGCCCTCCAGTGTTGCCCCATCTAGATTATAAAAACATATATTAGTTGCATTTATAATGAAATCAAAAATCTACTTTAGAAAAAAATATCTACCGGCAACCCCAGGGGTTCGATCGAGCATCTCGGGCTGATCTAGGATGCGCGTAGGTCGGCCGATGTGAAGATGGTCCCAAGACCAGATCTGTAAATTGACGCCAATAGGTTAAATGAATTAAACAAATATATATTACCAATATAAAGATAAATCTGAAATCCAAAAATCAGATTTTATACCTGCAATAGGGTAGCAAAACAACAACATTCGGCCTTCCCGTTCCTCGCGGCATCAGCTAGTGCCCGATATAGATACGCCAGTGTCGCAGCGCCCCACGCATAAGCGCCGCAAATAGCAAAGTCAGCTAAAAGTGGTAGCCACTTTAGATGAACTTTGTATCCGCTGGGGTTTGGCATCAGACTACCGCCGATCTGATATAGCATATAAGCGCGGGCGGTAGCTGCGACTAATCCGGCGGGGGCATCCAGAGGTATATCATGAAAAAACACGATATAACCAATCTAGTGATACCTCAGGTTTCTTGAGTTCCTGAGGCGCCGCCCCCAATAACTCCATGCACAGAGCACGCCAGTCGTGGAGGGTGGAACCAGAGACCGGTGCACCATGCACACGGAGACCCGAGATGACCGCCACATCCTGGAGTTGACGGTCATCTCACCGTGGCGCAAATGGAAGGTTGGGTCTCCGGTCTCCACCTCTCGGCAAGAGCGCCCAGTAGAGATGATCGAGTACCACGTCGCAGTCGGGAAACCCGTAGAACTCCCGACTGGCGAAGCAGGTCGAGTACCCCTGGATGATCAAGCTCCCACTGCGTTCATCTTGCGGCGTGCTCTGCGAAGGGGACGGGAACGATAATCCTGTAATGCAAAAATAAAAAATAGTTAGCTCTTACATATAAAATATAGTCAGCTTATTTATATATTTGAAAAAATTAAAAAATTATATCTCTTACCTCAGTCGTGATAAAGGCTGACCTATGGCTCTGCTGGTCCACCAGTACAGACAATCAACTGGCCCCGCGTCCTCGTGATCTGCCATCTGCAATTAGCAATGTAATATTAGTAACATGATTGATAGAATAATTAAATATTAGACAAGATAAATAACTGTGTAAATCATACGCCGGCGTCCTCGTTGCGCTATTTGTGTATTCTGTGGGCAAGTGCTCCTATATGGCCCTTCCTGCTTACAAATGGAGCATTTCCCTCGTCGGCCACCCCCCTCGTCCATTACATTACGAATACGTGTAGATCGTGGACGACCTTTCTTCCTTCGTAAAGGGGGCGGTACAATCGGTGGACCTTGGGGTCGTGGCCAGTGGCGTCTATCAGGAACAGGATGTAATTGTGGTGCGTACGTCGCACGATAGCAGTCTGTACTATACCAGTGTGAAGTAAAATTCTCGTATGGTAATCTCAATTGTGATTGTACTACAAACTGCTTAACACATGCGAGCAAGGTATTCCTGTAGATATAATTCACAACTATGAGCATTCGACATTGAACCATTGACGATCACTTTGTAGTCGAAATCTCCAGTTTAAACTTCAAATTCGGTGAGTCCAATCTTACAATTTCATGTGCCCGCGCCGTATCTAAATTCAATTAATCTGATTTTTTACTTTACTGACAAAAGCGTGAGTCCAAAGTTCACCGTCCTCACGGCGCTGGCAGAAGAATAGGTATTAAGCTTATAAAAGTAGACGCAACAAAAGCTGTGATAGGCAAACCACGGGTGTCCTTAAGAACCCCATTTAAGGATTCAGAAAGATTTGTAGTCAACATTCCAAACCGTCTGCCTCCATCAATGCTTTTGCCCAGTACTCTTTATATCTGTCTAGATTATGGACCCACTCCCATGCATCGTTATCCAACACCTTTAATTTCTTCCTTCAGCTGATTATATTCCGTCGGTGTTGCAGGCCTTTTCCGATTTCCCAGAATTTACTTAACAATATGTCGGTCTTTGAAGCGCTTTTTCATGTTTGCTCTCATATGTCGAAGACACCAACGATGCGCGTGCCTCGTGCTGGACGATAGATATCAGCAACTATTTCCTTCAATCCAGGAAATCGATCAGAGTATTAAACAATCTCTCTATCACGGGTAACATAGCGACGCAAGTTATGCAAAAAACCATCGCCAACTCCCGGCATTCTCTCCCCTCACAAATTGCAAATGCCAAAGGATATAATCCATCATTTGCATCTACACCCGTCGCTATCAAAGCATGACCTTCGTATTTGCCGTATAAATGTGTGGCATCAATACTACCAACGGCCGACAATTTGCGAATCCATGGATCGAAGGTCCAAATGACCAAAAAAACACGATGAAAGGGAGAAAGCCATCTCGCGGCGACATATGATCCAGATGCCATTGAGTACCAGGATTATAATTCTTTACCATTGAAGGTAACGAGGTAAGTCAGTGTACGATTGCTCCCAGCTCCCGTAAATAATTGTAATGCTTTCATCTTTGATTGCCAAGCCTTCCAATATGTTATGTCAGTATGGAACTCCTGCTTGCACCATATCTCGAATTTCTTTTGGCCTTAAATTAAGTCTAGATTTTAACACCGGAAGGATCAATTGACATATAAGGGTGGAATTACAGTTACGGTTCGCCGCATTCAGTATTGGAATTACACATGTGTGTGGACCAGCATATGTTTTTACCCTAAAATATGTCGTATTTTTGGGTACTGAAGCATGTAATCTCTCAAGAACATTCCTCTACTAAGCATTTGACAGTGTACGTCGTTTTTTTGTAGATTTCAAAACTTTCATTTGTACATTATGCTCAATATGCCACCGGTCTAGTGCATCCAATAAAGATGGCTTATCTTGAAAGGACACGTCCAGCCCAACTCTCGTCGATGCTAGGTCGACCAGTATTGATTTGTCGAATATTAAGATCTGTATGATCTACAACATACTGATTAATCCAATTAGTATCGGAAAGAAACGATCCGGATGATCAATAAATTCATTTTCCTCGTCAGGATTGTCTACGTAATCATTGCTGATTTGTGGGTTGTCCACTTGAGTGTAAATGCATTTGCAAGATCATTTAACCCTCCATCATGATTTTCATCTATATCTGGAAATGGAACATCCGGTTCGTCATCCTCACTACTATTCAGATCATCATGGATTGGTGAATCCTCATGATTAATATCACTATCACCACCCCTGTCAACATTATCACCTCCTTCCTCAACATTCGTATCAAATTCATTAATAGCAGGTGGATTCCAATGTTCATAGGAATTAGATAACCTGTAAATTTGGTAAACATAAAAATTCCAACATTGCCATTAATTTAAAACTTAACATTTAATTTATATTTGTACTTACCCCCAATCAGAAGGTTCTAGTTGTAAATGAGACATCCTTGGTTCAATACGGGAGGTCGTGCATTGTTCGCGTGATGTCGTGGCATGCGTGCGGTGTCCGCGTGAGGTCGTGGCTTGCGTGTGTCCGCGTGAGGTCGTGGCTTTGCGTGTGTGTGGTCGTAGGTGCCACACATGTGGTCGTTGGTGGCACACTACTAAACGAGCAAGGTACAACACTCTCAATCGGTCATACTCACTTTCTCTGCAATGTATATAATATTTAAGTCCATTTAAATAATATGCTAAATGACAAAATGACAAAATTATTAGGTTGTTGTTCTAACCTTGTCATTCTGACACCACCTTCGTGTGGAATATGTGATCACTCATTACATTGGCGGAAGGACCCAAATCAATATAATTGTGGAGCATACTCGTGTAATAACCTTGCGGTTCAAAATTTTCCGACGGTTGTAACTCTTTCTCAATGTATACCGTCACAACACCATGATGTTCACATAATCCGATCATTCCTCCAATGATTCATCATCTAGTACTTCGTGAGCTAAATATCCACCACCGACCGTGGGACAACCAATAGTAAATTTTAAACGAAATTGTTCTCTTGTACAATTTACTAAACGATACATTCTCCTCTCAAACCTACTATATGTACAATCAGAAGGTATCGCGATTAACTTTTTTTGACCGCCGATATATCGTGGACCATTCCCATCGATAACTAATTGTCCATCCCAATGAACACTTATGGGCATGCGATTAGTAGCCATTTCAACTACAAAACAAAATTTAACCACTTCAAAATACTACTTTTAACTTCTCACTGTGAGGGGATCTCTCACAGTGAGCGATCTCTCACTACTGTGAGGGGAAGCTCTCTCACTGTGAGAGAGTGATGTTTACTCTCTCACAGTGAGCTCATAGTGAGTTCACAGTGCTTCTAGCCCTAAATTACAGTATTGTTTAAATAGACTTTGCAGCAAAATTATAAGTTGTGTTCTTATCGTTTAAATTTTTATTTTTTTGAGGGGGGTTAATCAGTGAGAGAGCTAAGCTCTCTCACAGTGAGAGATCAAGCTCTCTCACTGTGAGAGATCACTCTCACAGTGAGAGAGTGAAGCTCTCACAGTGAGAGATCAAGCTCTCTCACTGTGAGAGATAACTCTAATCTCTCACTGTGAGAGATCTTGATCTCTCACAGTGAGAGATCAATCTCTCTCACAGTGAGAGATCAAGCTCTCTCACTGTGAGAGATCACTCTCACAGTGAGAGAGTGAAGCTCTCACAGTGAGAGATCAAGATCTCTCACAGTGAGAGATCAAGATCTCTTATAGTGAGAGAAAGAGAGAGAGAGAGAGAGAGAGAGAGAGAGAGAGAGAGAGAACTCACAGTTCACAGTGAGAGAGGAGCAATGCGACGGCGACGGCGAAGGCGAAGGCGGCGACGGCGAAGGCGGCGACGGCGACGGCGACGGCGACGGCGAGGGGCAATGCGACGGCGAGATCGGCACAAGCTCTCTGCGGGTCTGCGGGATGAAGAAGATGAAGAAGATGAAGTGCCGCACACTGCTGCCTGCGCGGGGTTATTGCGGTGAAGAAGACGCTGAAGCGGTCAGCGCCTTTAACATTAAGTTAAAGGCGCTGATCCGAAAAGCGTCTTTAACATTAAGTTAAAAGCAGCTGAACCGCTCAGCGCCTTTAATGTTTTACACTAAAGGCGCTGAGCCACTCAGCGCCTTTATTCTTTTACACTAAAGGCGTTGAGGCACTCAGCGTCTTTACAGAGAAGCCATATTTGGCTTACACTGAGGACTTAGCCATTTTTCCACGAAAACTGACTAAGTCCCCGACGCGGTTATAGTATGTGCTGAAGGCGCTGAATGAACCAGCGCCTTCAGCATATATCATGAAGGCGCTGAAGTGATCAGCGCCTTCACAATATTCCTATGAAGGCGCTGATCCATTCAGCGCCTTAACATTGGCATGAAGGCGCTGAGGGGTTAAGCGCCTTCATAGGAATATTGTGAAGGCGCTGATCGCTTCAGCGCCTTCACGTTGTCTACCCAGCGTGGCGCCGAGGTGGCAAAAGTAGGGTTAGTTTTGCAAAATTTTTTTTGATAGGGTTAGATTGCAAATTTCAAAATTGGAGAGGGTTATTTTTAAAAAATCCCCTAAACCGGAGCTGAAAGCTACATGTAAGAACAATATGTACTCCTAGGCGGAGTTTTTAGCATACTAACGCTCATAAAATATTTTATTCTAAAACTAAGCTTTTGAAAATATTATTTCTAAAAATATGCCGGTAGAGAACGGAAGACTAAATGTCTTTCTAAGATTTTGATAATTTTATAAAATGGTGAACTATTTATGTCATTTAGAAGTAATAAGGAAAATGATACCGGTAGACCCCATTAAGGGGTGTACATCCTACACCCCTTAATGGAGGGGTTGGATTAAACAGTTTATAGTCATTAAAAAAAGGAGGTGATATTGTCACTCCTAAATTTTTAGGGCATACTCTTTTCCTCCTTTTCTTTCCCTTTCTATTCAGAGCACCTCAATCCTCTCCTCCCGCTCCCTCTCTCTCTCTCTCTCGACGACAAGTCTCTCTCTCTCTCTCTCTCTCTCTCTCTCTCTCGCTTCGACAATCTACGAGGCCTTCGCGAGGGCGACGCCCCCTATCAGGCCACGATCCCTTACGTCGACGAGAAGCTGTGTATGCTTCCATCCCCTCGGCCCCTCGCCCCCCTCTCTCTCTCTCTGTTGTTTCGACAATCTACGACGCCTTCGCGAGGGCGACGCCATATGTACATTTCAATCCCCTCATTTTATTCTCTATTTTTTCCACAGTAATGCTATGGCTAAATCCCTGTTAGGGTGTCTTTTTTTCATTCAATGTTCCGGTACACAATCCTAGTATTACAATGTGTACCGGTGCTTGATGTTTCGGTACACAATCCTCGGTACCGGTACAACTCTATCATGGCGAAGACCACCTTGTACCGGTACCCAGGATTGTGTACCGGTACCCAGGATTGTGTACCGGTACATCCTCGGTACCGGTACAACTCTATCATGGCGAAGACCACCTTGTACCGGTACCCAGGATTGTGTACCGGTACACATGGGGTACACAATCCTTGTACCGGTACCCAGGATTGAGTACCGGTACATATGGGGTACACAAATCCTGGGTACACATGGGGTACACAATCCTGGGTAAAATTTATTTAATATAATAAATTATCTCTCTATCTCTCTCTCACTAGTAGTATTAAATGTAGGTTATTAAATGTAGGTTAATGCTTTTATTAACTTTACAGGTATCATTTTCCTTTAGGGGTAGTGCTATGGGTACACCCCTGTTAGGGGTGTATATCATACACCCCTAACAAAGATGGCTGGGATTGATATATTTGTAAAATTACTTTAATTTTTCACTCTATTCAGTGTACGAAAAATTATTAATTGAAAAAATATTCGGAAAATTAAAAATAGTGTAAAGTTGGATTTTGTACACTCATATATACAAAAGGCTACCCTTGTAGGCAGTCCAAATTCAAGGAGATATGTAAATATAGTCAAAAGTTGGCGTTGTTAATTGGTGTAGCTTTGTTAACAGAGGGATCACATCCATATCTAGCTTTGTAAATATCTCTAGTCCAAATGCAAATAGGAGCTGCCAATTGGTTTAGGGAACAGCGTTAGATGGGTTCTGTACAGTCATATATCAAACAATAGGGAACACTTGTAGGCATCATTGGTTTTGTGGTACAGTCTATATATAGCTCTTATCATAGCTGTGTAGGGATTTCAAGATAGGGGTTAAGATGTAGGAATGGTAGCTTTTTTCTGTCCTGAGTACTGTTATTTGTACACCTCTGCTTGCGATGTATAGGTTACACCCTTAACATAGGGGACTCGGATGGACATAAGTTATCTTTGTTATCATACAGCCCTGCTTGAGCTAGAATTAAAGATGAAAGAAGATTTTTTTCCCTTGTACCGGGGTGTTTGGAACACACATAGTTAATTGGGTGGTTTATGGAGCCGAATATCGCAGCGGAGATGTTGGATGAGCAGGCAGTGACGACTCTTGAGTAGCTGTGCTTTGATTTTACTGTGTTGAAGCACCGGCGAATGGGATAATACAAATGTCGGTAATGTGTTATTGGACGGGCATCTCGTTGGGATTTGGTCCTCGGAGCAGAAAATGATTGCGAAGTTTAATGCGGCTAGGGTGTCCCTAGGCGCATTACGCTTCGCAATCATTTTCTGCTCCGATGACCAAATCCCAACGAGATCCCCGTCCTCAAACACATTACCTACATTTGTATTATCCCAATCGCCGGTCCTTCAACAAGGCATTCTTTGTAAAACCAAAGCACAGCTCGTCAAGAGTCGTCACTGCCTGCTCATCCAACGTCTCCGCTGCGATAATCGTCTCCATATTCCCCCTAATAAGCTATGTGCGTTCCAAAAATACCGGTACAAGGGAAGAAAACATTCTTTCTTTGGTCTATAAATAGAATGGCGTTGATATGAAATAGCAAGTACAAGGTAAAGTAAGGGCTAATATGTTGACTTTTGACCGATATAGGAGAGCGCCCATTTATGGTTTATTACAATGTACTATATAATATGTAATAGGATGTTTTGACAATTACATTATATATAATATTATGTTAATAGTTTACGGTTTAGGGTTTAGTAGAACATGTAGATCATATAATGCTGCTTTGTAATTTGGTTAGTATTAATGTGGAACATGTATTAGCTGTAAGGATACATTTTGAGGGTATAGTAGAATAATGCCTTTACACATAATCTGTAAAAATACAAATCCTATATATACATTATATATAATTTTTCGTAAATTCCACAAATATTTTTTTCTTTAACCACAATTTCAAGTTTGTATTAGGAGTAAATATGATGTGTTACAGGTCATAATTATTTTGAAATATCTAGACGCACTGATCATTATCAGTTCTTGAGTTTGAGATGGATGAAGAAAGAAACAATGAGGTCACAGACATATCCAATTTAGTACCAGAAGTTGGAATGCATTTTAATAATATGGAAACGGTTATGGGCTTCTATAAGAATTACGCACAACAACTAGGATTTGGGATTGTAAAGAGGTCTACTAAAATCAGTAACGGCATCCCTTCGTATGTAATCATCGCATGCTCTCGTCATGGAAAAGTAAATCCGACCGTGACTAATCTCCGGCCTCGTCCTTCGGCATCGAAGACGGACTGTCCTGCTAGGATAAATGTGAAAATAAATTTGGATTTATCTTGTGTAATAAGTATGGTCAAACTTGACCATAATCATGGATTAAGTCCTTGCAAGTCTCGATATTTTCCGTGCAATCGAGTTATAGATTGTAGTGTTAAGAGGCGGCTTGATGTTAATGATCGTGCCGGAATCAGATTGAATAAAAGTTTTAATTCTTTTGTTGTTGAGGCTGGTGGGTATGAAAATTTGACATTTGGAGAGAAGGATGCCCGTAATTATATTGATAAAATGCGTCGTTTACGACTTGGTGAAGGTGATGGCGAAGCCATTTGTAATTATTTTCGAACCATGCAAGAGAGAAATGCAAACTTCTTTTATTCCATCGATCTGGACGATGATTCTCGTATTCGCAATATATTCTGGGCAGATCCTAGAAGCAGAGCAGCCTATGAATGTTTTAGAGATGTAATTACTTTCGACTCGACATATCTAACGAATAAGTATGATATGTCGTTTGCTCCATTTGTGGGTGTTAATCATCATGGTCAGTCAATCTTGTTTGGATGCGGCTTACTCTCTGCTGAAGATACAGCTTCGTTTGTATGGCTTTTTCGGAATTGGCTGTCATGTATGTCCGGCCATGCCCCCAAAGCAATAATCACCGATCAAGACAAAGCAATGCAAAATGCTATTGAACTGGTATTCCCCGATGCCAAACATCGATGGTGCTTGTGGCACATAACAAAAAAGATACCGGAGAAGCTAAAAAGTTATGGTGAATATCATTCTATTAAGAGCATTATGATGGATGCTATTTATGAATCACTAACAGAACTTCAATTTGAGGATAAATGGAAGAGAATGATAGTTTGTTATGGACTTGAAAAGAATGATTGGTTGTCAGGACTGTACGAGAACAGACGAAAGTGGGTGCCAGTTTATGTGAAGGATACATTCTGGGCTGGAATGTCCACGACACAGCGAAGTGAAAGCATGAATTCGTTTTTTGATGGGTATGTGAACTCGAAAACGACGTTAAAAGTATTTGTGTAGCAGTATGAAAGCGCTATAAAGAATAAAGCAGAAAAGGAGGCACAATTAGACTACAAATCATTCACCTCCGTCATCCCATCCATAAGTCGTTATGCATTTGAGAAGCAATTTCAAGATGTGTACACAATTGCTAAATTTCGAGAATTTCAAGCGGAGTTAAAGGATTTAATGTATTGTGAGACATCTTTAATAGCAACTAATGGTACCGTGCATGAGTATAGGGTTAACGAGTATGTACAATATGGCGAAGGAGGCAAAGACATAGTATACACTGTATATTTTGATGAGTGTAGCTCCCGAGTTAGTTGTATTTGTCGACTTTTTGATTGTAATGGTATTTTATGCCGACATTCTATTGCCGTCGTAGTTAATAGAAAGATGATGATTCTCCCAACTTGTTACATACTAACACGATGGAGGAAGGATGTAAGACGGAGGTATACTCGGGTGAAAGCATGGCATAAAAGCTTAGGGAGCAGTCCAGAAATAAGCCGATATGAGGTAGTATGTAGTCGTATTTACGACATTGCAGACATAGCTGCTGAGAGTGATGACAAATATGTAGTAACGCTACGCACACTTCAAGATTTGAAGACGAAATTAGAGAACACTTCGTCATCCAAGGGAAGCAATGATGTCCAATTTACCGAAAAAATACATTCTACTATGAGACACGATTCAGATGTTAGATGTAACGACCAGAGAGTAAAGAGCCCGCTGTCAGTTCGAAGTAAAGGCCGCCCACCAAGCAAACGAAAGGAGTCGATGACAGATAAAATTGTACGTCGGCTTAAGATGAAAGGCAACAAGCAACAGGTATATCTTTACGTACGTAAGTCGATTATCGTTGGCTTATAATTTACGGTAGACGACATTAATTGAAATATTCTTTTCTATTTAAATAGATGCCTCAAGATTCTACGGACAGGTTTTATAATGGTGAATGCTCAATCTTTAATCGTTTCTCATCGTCGCCCTCGGCCTCGTCCCAACAGAGTGTAAATGTTTTCGACTTTTTTATATGTTCATTTGATTGTCTTAATATATGATTCATAGTTCGATTTTCCTCATTTGTTTACATAATTATGTGTCTTCCATATTGGCCTCCTCCCTCCCGATTTATTAAAATAGGTTCACCTGCAAAGTCCTACGATTAACAACTCGCCCATAATGCACTTACCTTATGGGATTGATGTACAGAGCAATCCAGCCATGATATTAACGGTAATGTTACTTAACTTTCTCCTAGATGTTTATTTACTATAAATTTGTCTTTAATACACATATTCTAATTTATTTATTTTGTTATATATGCAAGACACCGTGGGCCCCTCAAAACATTGACATGTCGACAGACCCTGTCAGGTACCCTCCTATATCGGATACAAGTCCAAAATAAAATATTGAGATTCGTACTGGCTTTATGCAAATGGCGCACTTTATGCAGTTCTGACAGGTAATGACAATTTATTGTTTCTATTTCTATATGTAAAATTGAATTTTGTCTTTAATTTGAGTTTATTAAATATTTAATCAGATGTACGAAGATGACATATCGCAACAACAATAATTGCAGCACAGCAAAGACGAGATGGGCAATTTAAAGCGAGATCCATACAATGGACTATGCTATTAAACCATTAAGCATTGATATGTGTTGTACACTCTATATCGGGAGAGTTTATATTTAACATTAAACATTTTCATGTCCGCTCTTGTAGTATTGCATATATATCATAATGATTAATTGTAATAACATACTTACATTTTTCCTATATTGAAGTATGAATTTTTATATTTTCTTTCTATGTTAGTAGCATATGGCGCACTCTATGCACTTCTGACAGGTAATGCCAATTTATTGTTACAATTTATTCCTTTCTATGTTAGTAGCAAATTGCGCACTCTATGCACTTCTGACAGGTAATGTCAATTTATTGTTACAATTTCTTATGTAAAATTGTATTTTGTCTTTAATTTTTGTTTATTAAATATTTAATCAGATGTACGAAGATGACATATCGCAACAACAATAAGTGCAGCACATCAAAGACGAGACGGGCAATTGAAAGCGAGATCCATATAATGGACTATGCTATTAAACCATTAATCATTGATATGTGTTGTACACTCTATATCGGGAGAGTTTATATTTAACATTAAACATTTTCATTCCGCTCTTGTAGTATTGCATATATATCATCATGCTTAATTGTAATAACATACATTTTTCCTATATTGAAGTATGAATTTTTATATTTCCTTTCTATGTTATAAGAACTACGTATATATTTATGTTTATATGGCAAATCTGTATTACAATATGTCATACAACGTGTAATTATTTAACTCGATATTGGTCCATCTTTCATTCTGCTTTGATATATAAATTCGCAGACTGCTGCACCCATATGTTATATGGGTGTACTAATCATTGCCGACATCCAATATATATCAATCAACCTGCAATGATGGGTTAGTAATGTGCATTTTTCCCTGATAAACCATAATATTATGTCGACATCATATAGAAGTTCACATTCCTATATGACTTCCCCTGCGTACAGAATAGCTAATAGTATGTGCTGCCAATTGGTTTAGGGAATAGTTATAGATGGGTTCTGTACAGTCATATATATACAAGGAAACAGTAGTATGCAGTCTAATTTAAAGTGTTCCATCTTGTATATATTTGAATGTGCAAAATGTATGAAAAGCTGTTGCTTTAACACCTTTAAGGATCAGGGAACACTTGCTTTAACACCTTTAAGGAACAGGGAACAGGGAACAGATTGACTGTACAGAACCCCATCTATAGCTGTTGCTTTATGACCTTTAAGGAACACCCATCTACTACTAGCTGCCAATTGTTTTAACGAACACCCATAGATGGGGTTCTGTACAGTCATATATATAAAAGGGAACACTTGTATGCAGTCAACTTTCAAGTCTTCCATCTTGTATATATGAATGTTCCAAACTTATCTATAGCTGTTGCTTTAACTTTTGGTATATGAATGTTCTAAACTTTTGGTGAAGAATTATCATTACGAGTGACGAATAATCATTTACATCCATGATATAATTTACAATCTACCTCCATGGGTCATCTGTTGGCTCGCAACGCTCCCATGACTCAATCACAACTCTTATGATCCATTCTCTATTGTCTACATATAGTGTTACTTGCTCCGGAATCATGTTAGGATGAATGCATTTGATCAGCACGCGATAGTATATGAAATTTTCGCAAAGTCGGCTTGGGTCATAAACACGATTTAAAGGTGTGGCACTAGTATGCAGCTATTGTACTGCAAATGGATGTCATCCGATTGGCGATCATATATATATGACCACCTAGTTGTCAAAAAATATAGTTCTGTACTACATACATTGCACACACACCATATTGTCAATAGGAAAAAAAAGTAAGGAAAATAAATTACTCAATACAGAGGACAAAAAACTGTAGCCGTCAATTGTAAACAAAATGTTAGTTGGGCAAAGATCTAGTCACATTGCCCAAAAATTAAGGACTGCCGGAACTTATGTAAGGTTCCCACGACTCTATTTCCACATTGATTGCCCATTCGCGATTTCCCACAATGAGAGTTACACACTCCGGAATGTTTTGAAGATTATTACATTTTATCAACAGACGATAAAACTTGAGATTTTCGCGAAGACGGCAACGGTCATCACCACCAATAAAACGTCCGAAACTAGATACAATAGTTGTCAAATCAACATACTCATAACACTGAAGCGGTAAATCATGCAAGCGAATCCATACAAGGTACTTAAAACTGCCCGGTGACCAAGGTTGAATTCATATGGCGATACCATAATGCTGAGTTGGTAGGTCTGCAGAAAAGAATGCCGAATAGCTCTATTCCGACTCTCTGTAGTAGGAAAGTATATAAGGTAATCGGCATCCGCACATTTTCCAAATCCATATTCATCGGGATCTCCACCTACGTGATGAGCTAAGAAAGCAGCCACTCCATCCTTTGAATAATCTTCTTCAGTGTCGTAGGCAAGAATTGCCACCTTTGCTGCACGATCCATCAACTTATTGGCATCAAGAAATTTACGCTGGAATGGAATAAAACATTTGGTGTTCTTCGGGCGTGTGGAGAATGGGTTAGACATGATGAATGGTAAATTTGATATAAACTGAAATATAGTGGACGGTGATAGATGTGTGAAATGTGATATAGCTATGAAGTAGATAACCGCTATATATATGATCAAATTTTCTTGTTATCAATTCTAACCACTAATAAGAGCTAAACCAATGATGCTATATATAGATGTTCGCTACACCAATGAGCTAAACCAAAAATAGTTAAAGATCCACACCATACCAAAAGGGCACGCATAAAGATAGTGAAAATAACCCTATAGCTGTTGCTTAAATACTTTTAAGGAACACGCATCTACTAGTAGCTGCCAATTATTTTAAGGAACACCCATAGAGGGGTTCTGTACAGTCATATATATAAAAGGGAACACTTGTATGCAGTCTAATTTTATATATCAATGTTCACAACTTGTGGTGAAGAATAATCATTAAGAGTGAAGAATAATCATTTTTATCCATGAGATAATTTATAAAAGGGAACACTTGTATGCAGTCTAATTTCAAGTGTTCCATCTTGTATATATGAATGTTCAAAACTTATCTATAGCTGTTGCTTAAATACTTTTAAGGAACACGCATCTACTAGTAGCTGCCAATTATTTTAAGGAACACCCATAGAGGGGTTCTGTACAGTTATATATATAAAAGGGAACACTTGTATGCAGTCTAATTTCAAGTGTTCCATCTTGTACATATGAATGTTCAAAACTTATCTATAGCTGTTGCTTAAATACTTTTAAGGAACACGCATCTACTAGTAGCTGCCAATTGTTTTAAGGAACACGCATCTAATTTCAAGTGTTCCATCTTGTATATATGAATGTTCAAAACTTATCTATAGCTGTTGCTTAAATACTTTTAAGGAACACGCATCTACTATTAGCTGTCAATTATTTTAAGGAACACCCGTAGAAGGGTTCTGTACAGTTATATATATAAAAGGGAACACTTGTATGCAATCTAATTTCAAGTTTTCCATCTTGTATATATGAATGTTCAAAACTTATCTATAGCTGTTGCTTAAATACTTTTAAGGAACACCCATCTTTTGGTGAAGAATAATCATTAAGAGTGAGGAATAATAATTTACATCCATGAGATAATTTACAATCTACATCCATGGGCCATCTGTTGGATCGCAACGCTCTCAGGACTCAATCGCAACTCTTATGATCCATTCTCTATTGTCTACATATAGTATTATTTGGGAGGCTATAGAGGGGCTTTGAGCACTGTTGAGAAGGGCAAATTATATAGAATATTCTATATTATAGAATATTCTATAGCATTGGATGCTGTTTTGCGAGGGGACAGCTATAGCCTGGTTTTGTACTGTCGTATATCCAAATGGCACACCTGTAGGCACCTGCCAAGTGGGTAATAGTGTGCCTCAGTTGCATTTGAATAATTTGGAGAGGGCTTTGAAAAGGGGGTAAGTGTAGTCAAATCTATACAGGCTTTGAACAATCTTGATAGCATTGGATGCTGTTTTGAAATTGGGGTATGTGCCAAAGGTTTAGGGAACAGCTATAGCTCACTTTCGTACAGTCATAAGTGCCAAAGGGCACACCTGTACGCATCATTGGCGCAGTGTGATGTTGGTCTCCATTCCAAATTCAGAGGACAGCTATAGCGGCTTTCCGTACACTCATATATGCAAAAGGAACAGTTATAGATGGGTTTGTGGGTATAACACGGGTTTCGTACACTCTTATATACAAAATAGCATTGATTGTTGTTTTGAAAAGTGGACAGCTATAGAAGGGCACACCTATATTCAAAAGGGGACAGCTATAGAAGGGCACACCTATATCCAAAAGGGCACGCATAAAGATAGTGAAAATAGCCCTGTGTTAAAGATCCACACCCTACCAAAAGGGCACGCATAAAGATAGTCAAAAGAAAACTTTTGACCATCTTTAGAGTATGGTACAGTCTAAGATGTTGCATGAGTATATATAGATGTTCCCTTCTAAATGGTGCCTAGTACAGAACCAATCTATAGCTAATAGTGTACCTTTTTGGCGTATGACTGTACAGAACCCATCTATAGCTCTTCCCTAAATCAATTTGCTATGCCATTTGAATTTGGAATGTACAACAGCAATCTATAGCTGTTCCCTATATCAATTGGTTGCGCCTACTTGATTCTCGTTTTTTCAAATATATATATTTCCCTGTTTTATGGTCCAAATGTTCCCTCTTTTAAAGGGCTATATGACTGTACAAAAACCATATTCAATTGTTCCCTTTTGCCATTTGATACTACAAAAAGTGTGCCTGGATTTTTGCCATTGCATTTTCCTTACATAAGACCCCTCAAGCCCAGCAAGTATCTAATTGAGGAAACTGGACTATCAAAACCTACTATCCTCAAGCACACTCTTCCTCTCATTCTCACTATCGAATAATCTCCCTCTCTATCTCACTCTAACTTTATCAACCTCTCAATATCACTCTCTTATACCTAATATAGTTATCATGTCTAGATCTATCTCTAATGACCCCCTTCCTTGTAGCTCTAGCTCTAATTCCCCCCCTCCTTGCATCTCTAGCTCTAATACCCCCCCCCGTACTCGCAACAACTACTGCATCATTCCTTGTACGCCTGCGCATCAGGAGACTGATAAATTATTGGAACGTGCAGCGCAGATAGTTGTCGATGCCTACGGGAACGATCTAGAATGTTCACGGGATGCCGTAGCTGCGTTGCTCGCAACTCGGATAGGAGGACAACCCTCAAATTATCAATTTGCAGAAGGTCCAGTGGGTAATTATATAGTATTTTTCCCTACAGTGAATTCGATGAATAAAGCTATTCGTCGTTCTCCGATTCGAAATGACGCATTCGTAATGACGGTATCTTCATGGGAAGCCCAACGTGGGACAAGCAAGCCAACATTTAGATACTATGCATGGATTCGTCTATTTAACTATCCTATTTATTGCCATCAGGATGAAGAGGCACAACAAATCGTTTCGGGTTTTGGACGCTACATACGTGCGGATGCCCCGAGCCAATATGCCGAGAATCTAATGTACTATCGTGTTCTAATAAAATGCATTGATGCCCACATGATTCCGGAGGAAATATTAGTATATGTAGGGAGTAGAGAATGGATAGTACCTGTTGAGATTGAGAGCTGGGAACATTGCGGTCCTACAGATAGCCCTTAATGTACTATGTAATTTATCCGCTGCATCTAAATGCATTTTCTTCAATCTTAATATATGCATATATTTTATTTATTCAAAATATTAATAGAATATATATATATATATATATATATATATATATATATATATATATATATATATATATATATATATATATATATATATATATCCTTTAAATTTAATTAAACTTGTACCAAATTTGGAGAATTATAAATTTTATACGGTAACTGTTCCTTTATGCTATCAAAAACTATCCAATACTATCTTCTATATATATGACTGAACGAAACCACTCTATAGCTGTACCATTATGCATATATGTCTGTACCGTAACCAGACTATAGCTGTACCTTTCATAGCTGAAGGGACAGCTATAAAGGGGACAACTATAGCTGTGCGAAACCAGCATATAACTGTACCATTATGCATATATGACCGTACAGTAACCAGACTATAGCTGTACCTTTCATAGTTGTCCCTTCTATCTTCCTGTACGTATATATGACTGGTCATACAGGAACAGTCCCTTCTATGTCCCTTTTATCTCATGGATGTAAATGATTAATCTTCACTCATAATATAATATTAATCTAATATACTATAATATTAATCTTCACGCATAATAGAAGGAGCAGTCCCTTCTATGTCCTGTCCCTTCTATGTTCCTGTATTCAAAAGGTGACTGTTCATAAAGGAACAGTCCCTTCTATGTCCCTTTTATCTCATGGATGTAAATGATTAATCTTCACTCATAATATAGCTCTCCCTTTTATCTCATGGTGACTGGTCTATATATATATGCTCATAGAAAATAGATTGCAGGATAGAAATGCATATATTCTTACCTTATGAAGGGCAACACCAGATTCCCACCCATACGACGAACCTGAAAAAGACTGTCCAAAATTTTCGAGGCAGAACGTCATATGTCTGTGCAATGACGATTACGCGTGACGAATGTGCTTGTGCAAGCCTGCTTTGACAGCTGCATGTGCATAGCAATCGTTGTTGACGGAAGCAGACCTAAGGTTTTTATGACTGTAAGAAATCCATCTATATCTGTACCTTTATGCATATATGACTGTACATTAACCCTCTATAGCTGTCCCCTGTATAAGTGTGGTTAGGGGCTTTGAGCATTGGATGCTGTTTTCAGGAGTAGGTAAGTGGGTAGTGTATAGGTGCTTTGAGCACACCTATATGTTACGGAATTTGAGTTGGCGTAGTTTCGTGAAAGTTTCAAGTCCTGAAGATTGAAGGTGAAGAAAGTTGGATCATTTAACTCAATCTCAAGAAAGAAGAATTCAAAAGGATCAGGTATGTTTAACTAAAGATTTTGTGTGATCCGAATACTTCTTGTAGTGTAGAAACACTTGGAAGAATCTTTCATTGCATAAAAATCAAAAACTGGACTTGGGACATGCTCAGGATCCGGATCAGGTTGTTCGATCCGGATCCCGAAGGTGGTTCGTTCATACACCAGCTCAATCCGGATCGTAGCCTCTCTTGATCCGGATCCCGAACACTGAGTTTACCATTTTCCTTGAACGATCCGGATCAGGCTTCGCAATCCGGATCCCGAATGTTGATGTTTGGTGAACTGTATGAACGATCCCGATCAAGCACTTCGATCCGGATCCCGAACCCTCGTTTTTCTGGAACTACCTGACTCGTTACGACGATCCGGATCACAGCTAATCCGATCCGGATCGCCGTCCGTAAAATTTCCAGAAACGGTAGGTTTTTGATTCTTATCTCCTTCCTAGGGTTTCTAACCTATAAATAAACCCTATGACTCTTTTTCTAGGGTTAATCCACATAGCCGTCATTTTCATATATCATCTTATACGGCTCTAGATCCACATATAGAGAAGAAAGGAAATCATTAGAGAATACTCTATGTTTCTTCATCTATATTGATTAGTTTGATTCTAGGTTTTCATACTCACATCTTGAGTTGAATCAAACTAATGAATACTTAGATGGTATTTCCGATCTATCTTTGATCTAAGTATTCGGCGGATCATCACCACCAAAAACAACGATTTACCCCAAAAATCGGCACGTGGATTCGCGTGTCCTTGTGGATTCAAGGTTCAACCGCTCTCGTGGATTCGGAGCGAGGCACGTTCGTGGATTCGAAGGGTGCTATTGGGTGAAGACCGTGGATTCGGTCGGACGTCGTGGATTCGACGTTGGACGCCGTGGATTCGGCGTTGGGCGCAGATCGTGGATTCGAGAAGCGTCGCGGAGCGAGCGGAGAAGATCCTCTAGGAGCGTATGGAAAAGGTTGAGTCGTAAGTGTGTACGGTAAATCACCTTGTACGTGTTTTAATTCTAGTGGATTTCTGCCATGTTATCGGTCCCGTGGTTTTTTACTCCGGTGATGGAGTTTTCCACGTAAAAATCTTGCGAGTTATTTTTTATTTCCGCATTGGGTTTTTATCGCAATGATTTTTGAGTGTTTATACGTTTACACCTATTCACCCCCCTCTAGGTGTTTTTTCCCCTATTTAGATCCTTATTACATATAACCCAACAAGTGGTATCAGAGAGGGAATAGGGTTGTAAACAATGGTTGAAGGTGGAAACATCAACCGACCCCCGTTCTTCGATGGAACAAATTATGCGTACTGGAAAGTACGGATGAAAGCCTTTTTAATTTCCATCGACGAACGGGTGTGGCAATCAATTGAATTAGGATGGTCTAATCCAACTGAATTTATTGGTGATGTTCGCACCTTAAAACCTAGGTCGAAATGGACCAAGGAAGAGTTAGATTCATCTTCTTACAATGGCAAGGGAATTAATGCTATTTTTAATGCCTTATCTCAAACTGAGTTCTCTCGCGTCTCAGCATGTGAGACCGCGAAAGAAATCTGGGATGTTCTTCAGGTTACACATGAGGGAACTAACCTCGTGAAGATTCAGAAACTGCAAATGCTTACGAGCAAGTTTGACTCTATCTTGATGGCAGAAAATGAATCTTTCACGGACTACTATACACGATTGCAAGACATCGTAAACTCATGTGCTAGCCTGGGAGAGAAGATTCCAGAATTTAAGATTGTAAGAAAAATCTTAAGAACTCTTCCTGAACGATTTCGCCCAAAAGTTACTGCCATTGAAACTATTAAACACCCGGACGAAATACGTGTAGAAGAATTAGTTGGTTCATTACAAACATATGAAATGACGTTTACTACTAACAATTCTTCTGGAAAGGCATCCACTTCTAAGTCTTCAGGTTATGTGTTGAAAACAACGAAGGAAGAAGACGCGGATACATCCTCCTCAGACGATGACGAGAACCTTTCTATGGAGGAATTTGAGAAGCAGCTCGCTCTCTTGACAAGGAAGTTTCGCCGCAACTTTCGAAGGGGTAATTCAAGTAAATCTCCATCCTTCGGAAAGTCGAACAAAGGCAAGGGTACTTCAAGTTACAAGTCAAGAAAGCAAGAGAACTTCTCAAAGGATAAGAAAAGTTCAGAGGGACAACTACAATGCTTCAAATGTCGAGGCTACGGCCACATTGCAACGGAGTGTCCCAACAAGTATCCGGCAAAGAAGAAGGCGATGCAAGTCGTCACTTGGGATGACAACTCAACGTCAAATGAGTCGTCTTCAAGTGATGAAGAAAAGAGCTCCACGGCATTCCACGCGTCCATATCTTCACCCTTCATGTGCCTTATTGCAAGTACATCCGAGTCGTTGTCCAACTCCACTGTTGAAAAGATTGCAACGGACAACGAATCGGATGATTCGGAAGGTGAAGATTTTGCTTTAGCCTATCACAGACCTTTACGGGATTCAAAGAAACCGGCTAAGCAAAACAAGAGTTTGAGAGGGAGATTGCATGATCTCGAAGAAGAAGCAAAAAGGGCGACTTCTCTCTCAAACGCTCTTGGAGTGGAAAGGGAAAACCTGATAAAAGCAAATGTTTCCCTTCAAGAGTCCAATGAGCAACTCGAGAAGAATTATATAGATATGGTGAACAAAGCGAACTACTTCTTGAAGCTCTACGGCGAGGCCCGACGGGAAAAATTGGAAATGACAGAGACCATTTGCCAACTCAAGGATGACTTACAGCAATTTTCTTCTGGAAGGAGTAAGTTGGATAAACTTCTTGGTCTTGGTCAAACAAACAAGTTCGGCCTCGGATACACTCAAACTGGAAACAGTCCAAGTTCGAGTGGGACAGTCTTTGTGCCTCAGTCGGTATCTCCTCCCCCGACACCAGAATTCATGACGAACAACGACAACAAACCTACTTCACCCTTTTCGGAATCGTCAAGCACAAAGGTATGTTTTCGTTGTAATTTTGCAGGGCACATTGAAAGAAATTGCAAGATTGGAGCTCAAAGATCAAATCAACCACATCTTGCAACTGCTACCAATAAGTTCACTCCCCGGAATTCAAAGAAGGATTTTTCAAAAGAAAAGAACGTTGGTAGTACTCCAAACAAGACGTTGACAAAAGAAAAAGATCAATCAGACAAAACGTCTTCATCAAGGAAAATTTCTCAACCATTGCCGACATACTCCAAAACTCAAAAGGTTTGGGTATGCAAAGGTGAAATCCTTCCTTGTCTTTAATCGTTCTACGATTAAATGTTGTGTAGTTTATGTAGACTATTTTTTTTCTTTCTTTTGGCCAACTCGTCAACCATCTTTGGGAGGTAAATGGTATATTTTCTTGATGATTGATGATTTCTCTCGGTTTTCTTGGGTAGCATTTTTAAAAGAGAAAGCTGATACTTTTGATTCTTTTCACGAGATTTGCCTTCGTATTATGATTGAAAAGAATGAAAAGATCATTCGTGTTAGAAGTGATAGAGGTGGAGAATTCATTAATTCTAAACTCATTGACTTTTGTACTTCAAACGGTATTAAGCATGAATTCTCTGCACCCTATACACCTCAACAGAATGGTGTTGTTGAGCGCAAAAACAGGGTTGTTCAAGAGATGGCGCGTGTGATGCTTCATAGCCGGAATTTACCGCTACATTTTAGGGCTGAAGCTGTGAACACCGCTGTCTATGTTATTAATCGAGTGTTTTTGCGCCCGGGAACGTTAAATACACCATATGAACTATGGTGTGGTAGAAAACCCAACATCAATTATTTTCGCATCTTCGGGAGTTCGGTGTTACATTTTACGTGACCGTGAAAATCTTGGAAGTTTGACTCACGAAGTGACGAAGGGATTTTCTTGGGGTATTCTACCAATAGTAGAGCATATCGAGTATTTAACTTGGAATCTAAGACGATCGTAGAATCTATAAATGTTAAAGTAGATGAAGCTTTTCACTTGCATCTGAAAAATCTACCCTCGATATCTCTCTAGATGATGATTCTCCTGCCGTTGCATCTTCTCATAATAATACTTCCAATATAATATGCAGGAATCATCTCATATATCTCCGAGTACTCCGTTTCAACAAACACTACGAATCTCCAAGGATCATCCGGAATCGAATATTATTGGAGATCCACAAGAAGGAGTTAGAACTCGGAGGCAGTTGGTTTGTGGATTCGCTTGCTACGTATCTTTAATCGAACCAAAGAACATAGATGAAGCTCTTCAGGATGACTACTGGATTAAAGCAATGCAGGAAGAGCTCCATCAATTTGAGCGAAACAAGTCTGGAATTAACGAAGCCTCCAAAGCAACATAATGTGATAGGTACCAAATGGATCTTCAAGAACAAAAAAAATGAGGATGGTACTATCATCAGGAACAAGGCACGATTAGTTGCTCAAGGCTACTCTCAAGTAGAAGGTATAGACTTTGATGAAACATTCGCCCCTGTAGCTAGACTCGAGTCCATTCGTATACTATTTGCTATTGCTTGTCATTTTAAAATCAAATTATTTCAAATGGCGTTAAGAGCGCATTTCTAAATGGGTTTTTAAATGAGGAAGTTTATGTGGCTCAACCGGAAGGTTTTGTAGACCATAAACAACCTAACCATGTTTTTCGTTTGAAAAAGGCTCTTTACGGTCTGAAACAAGCACCGCGAGCATGGTACGAAAGGTTGACAAAGCACCTTTTGGAGAAGGGCTACACTCGAGGGGGAGCTGATAGGACTCTCTTTGTGAAGCATTATCAAAGCAGTTTCATTGTAGCACAAATCTATGTCGATAACATTGTATTTGGCGCAACAAGAGATAATGATGCTTCCTAAATTCGCGGAGACCATGGAAAGCGAATTTGAGATGTCCATTGATGGGCGAATTGACTTATTTCCTTGGATTGCAAATTAAACAAAATGATGAAGGTATTCACTTGAGTCAATCCAAGTATGCAATGGAGTTGGTTTAAAAGTTTTGATCTTGAAAATTCGAAGGATTTTCCGACTCCAATGGGAACTAGCCACAAGGGACTTGGAAGTGAATCACATAGTGAGAACGTAGACGAGAAGAAACTTTATCGGAGTATGATTGGAAGTCTACTTTACCTCACGGCTAGTCGCCCGGATATATCTTTTGGTGTTGGGATCTGCGCGAGATATCAATCTGCACCAAAGGAGGTTCACCTGAAAGCGTGTGAAAAGGATCATTCGGTATATCAAAGGATCAATTAATTTCGGAATTTGGTATCCTATGGGAACAAGTTTGGATATTGTTGGATACTCAGATGCCGATTTGGGCAGGATCAGTGGATGATCGGAAAAGCACGAGTGGTGCATGCTTCTATCTTGGCCATTGCCTTGTTGCATGGCACAGTAAAAAGCAGAATTGCATAGCACTCTCGACTGCCGAAGCGGAATACATTTCAGCGGGTAGTTGTTCAACCCAACTCATTTGGATGAAAAGTGTGTTGAGCGACTTCGGATTTCAGCATCTTCGGTAACAATTCTTTGTGACAACACAAGTGCAATTAACATTTCTAAAAACCCTGTGTTGCACTCTAGAACAAAACATATTGAACTTAGATATCATTTTCTTAGAGAGCTAGTTGAATCAAATACTCTTCAACTTTCACATATTTCAACTGAGGATCAATTAGCTGGACATTCTAACAAAACCTTTGGATCAAAAAACGTTTTATTCATTGCGAAAAGCAATTGGAATGCTTTCCTTGAATAAACTTCTTTTTGAAACCTTTGCTTAGGATAGGTTTTGTTTTTGTTTTGTTCTGATCATTATCTATGTTTGTACATAGGACATTAATTGAGCATAGATCATAATTGACTTTAATTGCATCTTTTCCGCACATTTAGAAATTTATTATGCTTTTGCCATCATAATATTTCACTGTTGCAATGATCATTTATGTTAATTAAATCATCTTCTGAGTGATCAAAGTCAATTTCTCTCTCTCAATGATCTCTTGGTATAGTCATTATCTTATTTGACTGCTTAGTCGAGTATGAAATCGAGATCAATATTTGTTTGAATACTTTATATCTTAAATAATTGATAGCCAATTGAGGGGGAGTCAAAGAAAAGTAAAATGCTCAAAGATGTGGAAAGAGTTACATCCCAATGAGGAGTGTGAAACTACCACCACATGGAGGAAAGAGCTACCACCTCGGTCGTCCGAGTATTGTGTGCAGCTACCACATGTATACCAAGCATGGTTGTTCCAATTTTGATTAAGTAAAATGCATGTTGAAATACTTGACTCCGTCAAATTTCAAGGTTGGTATAAGGTGGGTTTTTAAAGAAAGATGCTCAAAGAGCCACTCTCTTCAACAGATTGTCTAGATACATTATCTACTATATTTGGGATTTCAAACATCTATTGATCTTTGTATTCATTTTCTTTACTGAATTGATGATTTGATAAAGGCATTACTCATAGATCAAGTTAGATGTAATTGAAGGTGTTCAACTTTAAAGGATTAATTTTTGTAAATTCTCGTTTCATTTTTGGATATTATTGATAGATTTGGCATAATCTAATTCTTGTTGTATGAAACGATGATTTTTATTTAAAGTTGATACACATTTGTGCTTACCAATCTTTTTCTGGTTTTTCTTGAATTTCTCCTGAAATTTTCTAAAGAAAAAGTTGGAGCCGATCCGGATCGGGCAAGATGATCCGGATCCCGAACGCAGGTATTCTTCTGCGGGCTGACGATCCGGATTGGACCTGCCGATCCGGATCCCGAACGCAGTTTCTCACTGCGGGTAGCCGATCCGGATCGCAAGCATGAACTGATCCGGATCGCGGCTAGGGTTTTATAAAGAACAAAAGGGTTTTGATTTCTTTTACTCCAATCTTTTGTTCCAAAGTTTCCAGAGCCTCTCTCTCTAGATTTCATCCTTCTTGGAAGCTTTCAAACTCAAGTTCTTCAACTCCAAGTAAGTTTTATTGATCAAAATCTCGGTTTTTCACCGTTTTTCTCTATTCCTCCTCAAACGTGATGAATTTCTTGGATCAATTTTGTTTGTGGATGGTTTTTGATCAAATTTCTTTTGAAATAAGAACTCTGGGTAGATTAGTTTTGATTATATGCTAGGTATTCTCCTGATTAACGGATTTTTAGGCTTCGATTTCTAAAATTTCGGTTTTAGGGCATATAATAAGGATTTTCGAAAATCATGCAATTGATCTATTTTTAAAAGTCCTTTTGCAAAACTAATTTGATTCTTAGTCTCTCTACATGATTATGATTGTTTGGGTACAATTTTTCAAATCTTTGAAAATTAACAATTTTTTTTGTGTTCTTGAGTTGTTGCACACAGGATTTCTTTTCTCAAGAGACCAATAGCAATGGTGATCACTTGGATTATTTTCCTACTTGCTGCTATGGTACATACGAGAGACACTGCCAAGAGGGCTAAAAAGGATGAAGTCAATTGGGATGAGTTATCAGATGATGAAACACATCCTGGAGAATCGCCACAGAAAACCTCTGTTGCATCGAAAGGGAAAGCCCATGCAGAGACATCAAAGGAAAAGGCTCCGCTCACTGCTGCGGAAAAAGGAAAAGCACCAATGACCTCTTCATCCATTTTCCTAAAAAGAAAAAGACTTGCTCGACGACCTGGACGAGCTCGAGGTATTGAAATAAATGAACCATGTCAAGAGAACCCAAGGAATATCTCTCAAATTGACACTGAATCAGAAGACGAAGAAGATTGGGACACATTTCTTGACGAAGTACAACAAGGTATTGATGAAGAAAATAAGGTTTACCTAAAGAAAAAGAAGCTACTGAAGTCTTCCTCAATACTTAAGCAACAAGCAAAGAAAAAGAATGTGCCAAGCAATGAACCTCTTGACAATTCACCTTCTTTGCCAAGACGATCTCCTCGGAATGAAGGTCAGACTGCTCCGTCAATCGTCACACAACGTTCTTCAACTTCCAGAAGAACTGACCAAAAGGGAAACTTAGAGTCTTCCATAAACAAGAACAAGATAAAATGGCTCTAGAACTCAGAAAGATGTCCAAGGACATACATCAGATGAAGCAAGAGTGTTCTACGATTTCGGGAATGCTTAAAGGAATTTTGAAAAAGCTGGGTTGCACGAGCTCTGAAGACTCCGCCTCGGTTGACTCAGATTCAGATGCCTGAATCGTCTGTCTAACAATTCTCTTATGCAGGAACTTTAGATTTTTAATCTTTTCTTGTGCAGGTTTTTCAGTTTTTAGGACTACTCTTAGTTCTAGTTCTTATTTCGGAACAATTTTTGAAACTTTTAACTCTCCTTAAAGTTTTTGTAATTTTGGCTTTGTTTGTGACAAAAAGGGGGAGAGAGTTTAGAGAGAACTTGAACAATGACAATGTGAATGTGTGAACATCGAGGTAGTATAACCTCAACTTGAAAGGTAAGTAGAACTTCAACTTTGGGTTTTCATTTGTTTGAATGCATGCCTCGACTAACTATTCGACTAACTATTTGGGCATGTAATATAACTAACAAGTTGATGTTCACTAACATGACATTTGGTTTTTGATTGCATAGAAGATATGTTGGTTTTTGACTATGATTCTCTTACATATCTGAATTCTCAAATGTCATGATGATCAGATAAACTCTATCTCTGTACTAGGTTTTGAATGCTAAATATTCTTGAGGTATCTAACGATCTCTTTTTGTCAAGAATGATTTCTTTGTGCAGAGAGTACAGATGTCTAAGTCTAGAGTCTGTTTTAGGAGTTTATCTCATGTTTTTAAATTTTTGGATCTCCATTGTAAATTTTTGTTGTATGGTGATAGCAACAAAAATATCTTTTTGAATTTTCTTTAGTGGATCTGTGTTTTGTCACGAAACCGCCAAAGGGGGAGATTGTTACGGAATTTGAGTTGGCGTAGTTTCGTGAAAGTCTCAAGTCTTGAAGATTGAAGGTGAAGAAAGTTGGATCATTTAACTCAATCTCAAGAAAGAAGAATTCAAAAGGATCAGGTATGTTTAACTAAAGATTTTGTGTGATCCGAATACTTCTTGTAGTGTAGAAACACTTGGAAGAATCTTTCATTGCATAAAAATCAAAAACTGGACTTGGGACATGTTCAGGATCCGGATCAGGTTGTTCGATCCGGATCCCGAAGGTGGTTCGTTCATACACCAGTTCAATCCGGATCGTAGCCTCTCTTGATCCGGATCCCGAACACTGAGTTTACCATTTTCCTTGAACGATCCGGATCAGGCTTCGCAATCCGGATCCCGAACGTTGATGTTTGGTGAACTGTATGAACGATCCGGATCAAGCACTTCGATCCGGATCCCGAACCTTCGTTTTTCTGGAACTACCTGACTCGTTACGACGATCCGGATCACAGCTAATCCGATTCGGATCGCCGTCTGTAAAATTTCCAGAAATGGTAGGTTTTTGATTCTTATCTCCTTCCTAGGGTTTCTAACCTATAAATAAACCCTATGACTCTTTTTTCTAGGGTTAATCCACATAGCCGTCATTTTCATATATCATCTTATACGGCTCTAGAATCCACATATAGAGAAGAAAGGAAATCATTAGAGAATTACTCTATGTTTCTTCATCTATATTGATTAGTTTGATTCTAGGTTTTCATACTCACATCTTGAGTGAATCAAACTAATGAATACTTAGATGGTATTTTCGATCTATCTTTGATCTAAGTATTCGGCGGATATCACCACCAAAAACAACGATTTACCCCAAAAAATCGGCGCGTGGATTCGCGTGTCCTTGTGGATTCAAGGTTCAACCGCTCTCGTGGTATTCGGAGCGAGGCACGTTCGTGGATTCGAAGGGGTGCTATTGGTGTGAAGACCGTGGATCGTCGGACGTCGTGGATTCGACGTTGGACGCTGTGGATTCGGCGTTGGGCGCAGATCGTGGATTCGAGAAGCGTCGCGAGCGAGCGGAGAAGATCCTCTAGGAGCGTATGGAAAAGGTTGAGTCGTAAGTGTGTACGGTAAATCACCTTGTACGTGTTTTAATTCTAGTGGATTTCTGCCGTGTTATCGGTCCCGTGGTTTTTTACTCCGGTGATGGAGTTTTCCACGTAAAAATCTTGCGTGTTATTTTTATTTCCGCATTGGGTTTTTATCGCAACGATTTTTGAGTGTTTATACGTTTACACCTATTCACCCCCCTCTAGGTGTTTTTTCCCCTATTTAGATCCTTATTACATATAACCCAACAGTATATCAAAGGGGACAGCCAGAGATGGGACAGCTATAGAGGTTTCCGTGCAGTCATATATCATAATGGAACAGCTATAGATGAATTTCGTGCAGTCATAAAAACCTTAGGTCTGCTTCCGTCAACAACGATTGCTATGCACATGCAGTTGTCAAAGCAGGCTTGCACAAGCATCTTTCATCACGCGTCATCGGCATTGCACAGACAGATGACGTTCTGCCTCAAAAATTTTGAACAGTTTTTTCAGGTTCGTCGTATGGGTGGGATATGGTGTTGCCCTTCCTAAGGTAAGATAGATGCATTTCTATCCTGCATCTGTTTTATATGAGCATATATATAGAATCCAACTCATATATTGAGGTTGGTTTTGGTTCTTCTATTTTACGAGAGTAAATTTTGCTTTAGCATGAGGGAACCAATTTCTTTTGTGTAGGGAAAAGGAATAAAGCTACATAGATTTGAAAAACATTACAGCTTGATGAGTACTGATTTATTTATGGTTGGTCGTTTTCTTGGCATCTTTTCCTTTTGATGGAAAATGGGGTGCCATCACAACTCTAGCATCAATTGTTAGCTATCTCTGTAAATACTTTTTGGGCATCTTGAATGCCAGACATCTAGAGTTGAATTGTGTTTTCTAAACGAAGGGGGAGTATAAATTGCTGATATGCAATTGATTAACTAATTCAAAGTGTTATTTTTGTCACTACCTAGCTGCTAACTATGGTGGATGCAATTCTTTCGGTTGGTATGAAGGGGCTGCAGCTGCTGCTAGAAAAAAGAAGCTGGGGTGGTCTATTTTTACTTGTATTTTTTGTTGTCTGTGGAATTGTGTTGTCATCAGCTTATATACTTACCAAGGAAAAATATATGAAAATCCTGCCCCTTGTAATTGATTTATATATTGGTGATATATGAATGTTAAAATTTATGATATAATGTTTTCAAAACTACAAATATATGTGATATACACTATAATGCATGAATTGTATAGACAAAATAAAATTAAGGGGGTGTATTGAGTACCGGTACTCAGATTTAGTATCGGAACACGGGGGTTTGGGTTCCGGTACCAATCCAAGTACAGTCATATACACAGTACGGACAGCTATAGAGGGTTAGCATTGGATGCTGTTATAGATGGGTTTCGTACAGTCATATATACAGCTATATTCGAAATTAATGCTATAGTGGGGACAGCTATAGAGTCATATATGCATACCGAACAGCTATAAATGGGTTTCGTACATTCATATATACAGCTATATTCGAAATTAATGCTATAGTGGGACAGCTATAGAGGGTTCGCGTGCAGTATGCATACGGAACAGCTATAAATGGGTTTCGTAGACAATTATAGAGGGTTCCCCGTACAGTCATATACACAGTACCGGACAATTATAGAGGGTTCCCCGTGCAGTCATATATATGCACACCTATATTCAAAAGGGGACAGCTATATATGGGTTTTTGAAGGGCACACCTATATAGGGACAACTATAGAATGTCTTGAGGAATCCAATTGTGAGGCTTTCGGGTTTTGGAACTTAGATGTGTACCGGAAACCATATGTACCGGTACAGAGTGAGCAACCCAAGGTTCCGGTACACATCCAAGTTCCTGAAAACCCGAAAGCCTCACACTTGGATTCGTCACTCTGTACCGGCACTCTGTACCGGTACTGAGGATGAGTACCGGTACACATGGTTCGGTACTAATCGAAGTTCCTCGGACCCTGAAAGCCTCACGCTTCGATTCCTCAATTAGTATCGGTACTCATAATTGGGTACCGGTGCACATGGCGCCGGTACACATCCAAATTCATGCTAAGATGAGTGCCCATATATATAAATTCATGCTAGACTATCGGAAAAAAGTAAGTAGTTATTACATTAACGGGTGTATCATAGACATTTCCTATTACAAATTAATCATGATGATATATATGCAATACTACAAGAGCGGATTGAAAATGTTTATTTCAAAATATAAACTCTCCCGATATTGAGTGTACAACACATAGCATTTCTACCTTAGAGAGGAATATAAATACATCATATATAAACAAATTTAAATACACTAGAAGGGGCGGGATAGTCATACTATGGATTTCAAAAATACAGTTATAACATGAAGAAACGAAATCCCACTTATAACAAAATATGCAACTATGAGGTACAACCCCCATCTTCTTTTCCTTGCACAGCTGCCCAGCTTCATTGCGCAACTTATTGTTATCTTACTATTAATCCAATCAATACAGAATACTTTCTGCTCGTAAACGCGCGCGTTATACAAAACTGACTGAAATAATGCATGCCCCATCCCCCGGAAAATATGGGAGCAAGTCTATATGCTAAGTTTTTGATATATAGAATGCGATAACCAAAATAGTATGTACGTTACATAGATACCCCATATCTCGAACAGCCAGTAAAATCTCCGGCAGGATTGTTCTGTGTCCAAGTGTTGCTTATGACACATTGCAATCGACAATGGCAATAAGGTGTATTTGGGCTGCCCATTGCTCGAGGATGTAAAGCTCGAATTCCATGTAATGGAAATATCATTATAATACTTATACATCCATGCAAAAATTTGCAAAAAGAAAGAAGACATAGATAGGAAAAAATTGATAGATTTTACCAATATTTGCAAGTCAACGTTATAAATTCATGCCAGACTTACTGAAAAGGTAAACAATTGTGCATTGGGAGGATGAGAGGATAATTCGACATATTCATCAACGAAAAAATACTGGACGGGAACCTCTATGTAACGTACATCCTATTACTTTAGAGCAAATATTAATTTCACAGAGTTTACCAATACTTTGAATAACACAGGAATTTAAAAAAAGAATCAACGTACATACTCGTATAGGTAGACGACGACGTGATGAGAAGAACGCAGCAGGGAGGCGCTCACCTGGAGATCCGGCCGGCGTCCTGAAGGGTTGGATGCCTCAGGGCTTTGCAGCCTGGCGATCGGAGGGCATCCTGGGAGGGGTTCCGATGCGACTCGGACGCGTGATGCGCCCCGGGTGCTTCCAAACTTAGATCCGATGGAGGCCAAGCACATGCGGACTGGTGGGAGGGGTGGGAGGAGGCAGGTGTGAGACGGCGTGAGAACATGGGAAGAGAAGTGGGGTGCTGTGAGCCTGCCCGGAGGTAAGGTATAATATTATGCATTTTTAACTAGAGGAGAGTGGACACTTTTGAAATTTCAAAAAACTAACGGTATGTAGTTCAAAATTCTTAATTTTATATATCTATATTATATATATATATATATATATATTATAAATTACTTACTGGACTTTTTTAAAAAATGACCCTACGAAAAATTGGCATATTGCAAACATAACCTTGTAAAAAAAAAAATTGTAAAAAATACCCTCCTTTTGCCACAATCGGAGCCAAGTGGGCAGACAGCCTGAAGGCGCTGAAGCGGTCAGAGCCTTCACAAAAACCATGTGAAGACGCTGAAAGCTTCAGAGCCTTCAATGCAATTGATGAAGGCCTTGAAGCGTTCAGCGCCTTCACAAAAACCTGTGAAGGCG
>CM055077.1:15264114-15399589 GCA_029204045.2 Tillandsia leiboldiana | reverse complement strand
GGTCTCGAGTTTCGTCGTATCAAATCTCGACCTCGTTTTCCTCTCTGACTCTAACAGTAGATCAGGCCCAAAGTCTTCTTCTCACCCACGTCACTCCAATAAAGGGGTGACCGACACTTGCGTCCATACAACGCTTCAAACGGAGCCATCTGAATGCTCGCTTGATAGCTGTTGTTGTACGCAAACTCAACTAATCCCAAGTGTCGGTGCCATCCTCCTCCAAAGTCCAGAATGCATGCTCTCAACATATCCTCGAGGGTCTGAATAGTGCGCTCTGACTGCCCATCGGTCTGCGGGTGGAATGCTGTACTGAATCGGAGCTGCGTCCCCAAGGCCGTCTGTAAACTCCTCCAGAAAATGCGAGACAAACCTCGGGTCTCTATCTGAAACGATGGAGAACAGGTACTCCGTGTAATCTAACCACCTCAGCCAAGTACACCTGTGCGAGTCGCTCCATCGGCCAAGTCATCTGAACCGGCAGAAAGTGAGCGGACTTGGTAAGCCTGTCCACGACTACCCAGATAGCATCCGCTCCCGTCTGTGCTCTCGGCAAACTAGTGACAAAATCCATCGTAACATGTTCCCATTTCCATTCAGGGATTGGGAGACTCTGCAACTTGCCAGCAGGTACCGATGCTCCGCTTTTACTTGCTGACAAGTTAGACAGTGTGCTACAAATCTCCCAATGTCTCTTTTCATCCCATTCCACCAAAACTGTGCCTTAGATCCCTATACATCTTAGTCCCACCAGGATGGATGGTATAAGGTGTATAGTGGGCCTCCCTCAAGATCTGCTCTCGGATCTCTGCGTCCATAGGCACACACGCGCGGTCCCTGTACCGTAGTACTCCCGCAGCATCGACTGAGAAGTCCCTATCAAACCAGTCTGCATCTGCTCTCGAATCCTCACCAGGTGGGGGTCCTCACTCTGTCTCTCCCGAATCCTGTCCAACAGAGTGGGCTTGCACGACTAGAGACATAAGTCTAGCAGAGACCCCAGGGGACACAACCTCGAGCTCTAACCGCCTCATCTGCTCAAGTAATGGCGCCTGATCGGTGATCCTCAAAGATAGACTCTGTACTGCTCTCCTGCTCAGGGCATCAGCAACCACGTTGGCCTTGCCAGGATGGTATAATATGTCTACATCATAATCTTTCAACAATTCCAACCATCTGCGCTGCCTCAAGTTGAGCTCCTTCTGCGTGAACAGGTATTTCAAGCTCTTGTGGTCGGTATAAATCTCGCAGTGCTACCCATACAGGTAGTGGCGCCACAACTTTAGTGCAAAAATCACTGCAGCTAGCTCCAAATCATGGGTAGGGTAATTCTTTTCATAATCCTTCAGTTGCCAGGAGGCATAAGCGATTACCCTTCCTTCCTGCATCAGCACGCAACCAAGTCCACTGTGCGATGCGTCGCTGTATACCACGTATCCTTTCCCCATAACAGGGAGGGAAAGGACAGGAGCCGACATCAATCTGTTCTTTAATTCCTCAAAGCTCCTCTGACAATCCTCACTCCAAGTAAACTTATTCCCTTTTCGCGTCAAACGAGTGAGGGGTGTGGAAAGTTTCGCAAAACCTTCCACAAATCGACGGTAATATCCTGCTAAGCCCATGAAACTGCGGACCTCTGATACCGTCGTCGGTCGGGCCAATCCCGGACTGCCTCAATCTTCGCCGGGTCTACTGCCACTCCAGCGGCTGAAATCACGTGGCCCAAAAAGACAACCTCCCGAAGCCAAAATTCACACTTAGATAACTTGGCATACAACTTTCTCTCTCTCAGAAGTTGTAGCACAATCCTCAGGTGCTCCTCGTGCTCCACATCGCTTCGGGAATAAACTAGGATGTCATCAATAAAAACAACGACGAACCGATCCAGGTAAGGTCGAAAAATCCTGTTCATCAAATCCATAAAAGCTGCAGGGGCATTTGTCAGTCCAAAAGGCATGACGGTGAACTCATAATGCCCGTACCGCGACCTGAATGCCGTCTTTGGGATGTCCTCGGCCTTCACCTTCAATTGGTGGTAACCAGACTGTAAGTCGATCTTGGAGAAGACACAAGTCCCTTGCAGCTGATCAAATAAATCATCGATGCGCGGCAAAGGGTACTTGTTCTTGATGGTCGCTTTATTCAGCTCCCGATAATCAACGCACAGTCGAAGCGAACCATCTTTCTTCTTCACAAATAGCACCGGCGCTCCCCAAGGCGATACACTCGGTCTCACAAAACCCTTATCCATTAAATCCTGGAGTTGCGCCTTTAATTCTCGCAGCTCAGCCGGTGCCATTCGGTAAGGAGCCTTAGAGATTGGCGCAGTTCCTGGGACCACGTCAATCAAAAACTCGACCTCCCTATCCGGCGGCATGCTAAACAGCTCTGGAGGAAACACATCCGGGAACTCGCGGGCAATCGGGATATCCGCGAGTCCCGGAGCCGCCGTAGGCTCCTTAACCACAGATGCCATAAAGGCTACGCATCCACTGCGCATCATCTGCCTCGCACGAGAAGTCGAAACCATAGAGGCAAAGAAAGCACTCTGGCACCCCCTGAAAACGAACACCTCCTGGCCTGGCTCGCTAAAAGTAACAGACCTCGCGGCGCAATCAATCGTCGCGAAATAGCGAGCCAGCCAATCCATCCCCAGTACAATGTCAAAATCTCGCAGCTGACTAAGGACCATCAGGTCCGCTGGCAAAATCCAAGACTCAAGCTGTACCGGGCACGACCAGCAACACTCCTCAACATACAAAATGTGACCGGGAATCTGTACCTCTAAAGCATGTGGCAACCGACCTAACTCTAGTCCATGAGATGATGCAAATGCTCTACTGATAATAGAATGTGATGCACCGGTATCAAATAAAGTGCGAGCTCTAATGCCAAAAAGTAAAGTGATACCTGCCACCACGTGGTCGGCTACCGCGGAGTCCCCTACCTGAGCGGCGTAGACTCGCCCGCTCTGAGCTGGTGGTCGGTGGTCTGCAGGGTGGGAGGAAGGAGCCCTGCTCGCAGAAGCATAGGGCCGCTGAGCTGGCGGTCGCTGCTGAGGTGGAAGAGAAACTGAGGCCGAAGAAGGCGCCACTGATGCCGAAAAAGGGCATGAAGATCGTATGTGCCCTGCCTGCCCGCAGCCATAACAACGCCCCCACCTCTGATCACAAGTGCCGGGGAAATGCGGACCCCCACAAAAGATACAACTGCCTGGAGCCCGAAACTGCCGAGACTGCTGCTGCTGCTGCCTGTGCGACTGCCGCTGAGATCCCTGCTGTCGCGACTGCGACCTCTGCTGCTGCGAGTGCTGCTGCTGTCGCTGGGGCTGCTGATGCTGTGGGGGCCTCTGGGATCCCCCAGGCCCTCGCCGCTCCGAACGCCCCCGGCCCGTAAACTGAGGCGGTGGCGGTCGGGGCGGCCTCCAGGAACTGGCCTGTCCCCCCTCATCTGATGCTGGTCGCTTCTTCTCAGAACTCTGAGCGACCGGACCTCCGCGTCTAGAAACAACCTGATCTCCCCTCTCGACCCACTGGGCATGATCCACTGCCTCTGATAAAGTCTGAAGCCTCTGGGCGTGTACCATGGTATAGATCTCGGGGCGCAAGCCTGTCTCAAACAGCTCCACCTGGTGCAGCCCATCCCTGGCAACGTAGGGCACGCAGTTGAGCAACTGCGTAAACTCCTGGAAATAGTCCCAAACTGAGCGATCACCTTGCTGCAGGTTCTTCAAGTCATCTTCTATCTTCTTCTTCACACTCGTGGAGAAGTAAGTGTCAAGGGTCATCCTCCTGAACTCTGACCAGGGTAGCTGTCGGGTGACCTGAAACTCTAGGGGCTCGACCCGACGCCACCAAGCATCTGCATCCCCCTCCAGACAGTGTACTGCCAAATGTGCTCTGAACCTCTGGTCGATGAAGAAGTCCCGAAACATCTTCTCCATTGACGCTAGCCATGATCCAATCTCCCACGGGTGAGTGCTCCGCCCCGAGAACTTAGGGGGTCCTCGCTTGCAGAACTGCGTGAGTTTATCAGAAAACTCCCGCTCCTCCTCTGGGGTCAAAGGCCTGAACATCCCCTGAGCCCCGCTGCTCGACGACGGCGCTGTAGGGGCAAGTGGAATAGTCGGTGGTACAACAGGTGGTACGGGGGCCTCTGCAGTAGTAGGGGGAGGTGCCGCAACCTGGGCCAATAACTGCTCAAACCTCTGCTCCTGTCGGCGGTGGCTCTCCGCCAACTGGGCCATCATGGCCCTCAGCTCACTGATCTCAGAAGGCCCGGACTGCTCCGGCTCCTCCGGGGGTGTAGGAGTACCCCGAGTAGGAATCTGCCGCCTAGGAGGCATCCTGCCACACAAAATCCACGGGTCAGTAAACCAAACCACTCTCGACCCAATCAAGCGAAAGTCATGGACATTCCCCTATTTCTGTAACCTTATGTTGTCTGCAACCAACATAATAGTCCCCCAGAAATAGGCTATGTCAATCCCTCTCCACTCACAGGAAGAGTTAACAATCAATTACCGACTTTCGCACAATATCACGTCACTCACGCTCTGCCTTCCTAGGGTCTGCCAAAAGCCTAGGGTTTCCTAAGTCCCGTCTGACCTATCCCTAAGCTCTGATACCAACTAATCTGTCACGCAACGGGTGTAAACCAGAACCCGGGCCCGTCCACAGATCCGCCGTGCATACGGAATTTTTCGTGTACACGAAGCGCTGATAACCTGCTCAGATATAAAACAAGTAATAAAGGAGCATAAAACAGAGCTAAACTAAAACTAATACAACTCAGACAAATGCTGGAAATGAAAGTACAGTAAGCTCTCAGAAATATACAAGTGTCTCTCCCAGCTCACGAAATATATACAACCAGCTGGCCGCAGCCAGACCCAAAATAAAAGGAAAATACAACCGTCTGAGTGTACTGGGGATACATCAAAACTACTAAACTCGAACTCGGGCAGTGGCTAGCTAATCAGCGATCCTCTTACCTCGATCCAGGGAAGAGGGTCCCGCAACTCCCGCAGAGAACTCTGCAAAACAAAGGGGAACAGAAAAGAGAAAACAGTGGGGGGTGAGAACTACTATAAAAACAGTAGCCTCCCCTAGTGGGTAGACCTCAAACTCAGACATGCCCACTAGGACTAACAGAGGCGAAAAAAATGAAACAAAGGTGGTAAGCTACAAGTACACTACTGATGCAGAGCTACCACTAACGTGCCTCTACGATGCCTACTAGAGAATGGCTAAAAACATGCACCAGAACGTAAGGACTGACAGACCAACCCACTCAAAACACCAGTAAACACTGGAACTGCCTGCTCTGCTGTCAACCTCACAACTCAGTATCTCCCCTGTCCAAAAAGACCGGAACCCAACACGGTCTAGCCGGCACCCAACACGGCCTGACCGGCACCCAACACGGTCGGAATCCTACTCCGGAGTGGTACTCGAGGGGAGCGACCCCACACGAGCATAGTATCACAGTCACTAGTATCATCAGTACCATAAATAGCAGGACGGGGTCACGACCCTGAACAAAGTGGGAAAACCCATCCACTAAAGGGAAACTCGATCCCCTACCTCCAATCTGGTGCAAAAGTAGTAATAATAATCCGGTCAACCGCCCACAGTCCGCGGTCGCCGCAACACCCAAACCTCGATCCCCGACTGTCCCAACTCTGGACATCTGACTACACAATCCCCTAAGGCTAGACGACAGGAGAACGAATAAAAGCATGGTTTCTCCTAAGTCAATTCCAATAAGTTTGTGTAGCAGAAAAAGGTGGCCTATCTAGATGACCATTCAAGCATGCAAAGTCCTTTATTTGCTATAATTACTCCAATTATTCAAACATATGCAACATTAAGTGTTTGGGAAATCCCGATGTACATGTGGCAGGATATATGATACTTAATACATTTTAGATGCACAATCTACTAGCAAGTACCCCTTATACAACATTCATTCTAACCACATGCCCAAACCTTCCCTCAACATACAATATGATATGGCTATAGCATTCTTTCCAACTAATTAAATTGCATATCTAAACATGGAAACACCACTTACTAACTTGTAGCCTGCTAACAATGCAAGTAGTAGCAAAGGAACCTTAATCTCATACAAGCATGCTGGATACATTCATATTTAATAACACATAATCATGGCATTCTAATAGGCCTAGTGACATTCACAAGTAGGAGGTTCACAACATCACCCACCTCGAGCGCTATTCCAAAATTCCCAAAGGCGAAGTCCAAGATCAGTCCAAACACACCACCAATCTGTACAAAATACCCCAAAGGAAAAATACATAAGCTAAACATCCACACTTTCCAGAATCTGTCCCCCAAATCAGCAGTCCACAATTCACTAATTTTTACCTGCGAATAATGCCCAGAAAAATCCAAGAAAAATACTATCGCGATCCTTGCGACCAGCCCGTCGAATCGAGTACCTGCACGCCCAATTTGGAGTTTCCTACGCTGAGATAAAAATCCGACAAGGGGTACACCCCGAATCCAAACTGCACTAAATTCCTGTAACAAGGAACCACAGAGAAAGGAGATTCTCACCCACGGGTAAAATCCAGAAAAATCTGAGAAAAATCCAGGAGACTCCTTGTGAAACGTAGATGAAAATTTCCTTTTGAATCGCCTCGTTCCGACGCCTGAGCGGAAAGATATGGCAAGAACACCGCGGTGCTGTCCCAAAAGTCCGCGAAGAAAAAGGGTCAAATGGGTGCTAAGAAAACTCCAAGATCAGCACGGAAATCGAGGAACCACAAAACACAGAAGTTGAAGCCCTACCTGTCGTGAGTCCAACGGCGCAAGAATCGGCGGATTCTGAGGTCGGGGTGAGTCGGAGGAGTCCAAACACTGAGAAGGGGCGAAGAGGATCGCCAGAGAACAAGCGTCGCGCCGCGCCGTAAAATGGTGAACCTCGGGATGCGTGCCTCCAAAAATCTTCAAACTTCTCCAAAGGGTAGAGCACTGAGAGAGGAGGAACTTCTGTGAAGGAAGCCCAGTGAAAAAGGGGTCCAAAAAGACAAAGAAACGAAAGGGGGGTCCTATTTATAGGCCCAGCCCACAATGCATAATGGGCCGGGTTTCGGGCGCGGTTTCCGGGCGCACTGCGCCCGGAAACCGGGTTGTATATCTCCCGTCCGACGCGCCCGGAAGTCCCTGGGACGGCCACGTCACCCCGAACAGGGGACAGCAACCCCGGCGGCCCGCAACGCGCCACGTGGCCCCCTCGCGGTCAGCGGGGTAGGTACGGCCGCCCAACCGCGAGGCGACGCGTGTCGCACTCGAGTGCGGCCGACCGCCCCGCTGGCGCCACTGTGCGCGCACAGTACCGAGGCGCCCCCCTCGCGCACGCCGTGGACCGCGCCTACGTGGGCCCGCGAATCAGAAGCCGCCACGCGTCATGCGCCCGGTCCACCGCAACCCCGCCAGACCGGTGAGCCGTGCCGCGTGCGCCCGCCTACCAGGGCACGCCACGCGTCCCCCCGCCGCGATCCATGCACCGCCGCGCCTCCCCGTGGACCCAGCTGCGTGAGCCGGCCAATAAGAGGCCGCCACGTGGCTCGGGCCGGTCCACGTGTCACCCCCATGCACCGAAAATCCCCCCAAACTTCCGGAAGCCCGCATTTGGTCATCCGGACTCCAAATTCAACAAGCAAATAGCCGTTTTCAAGCGTTTTTCCGCGCTGAATCCAAATCCAACCTCAGATTGGCCCAAAACCTTTTCTAAAATTTGGCAATTACAGCCGAAGGCCAATTCCACTATCAAAGTCTCACAAGGTCCATCTGTGGCACCCCTTCGATGCACCATGGGCCAGACACCAACGCTAGGTGTTCTACACAATGGATTCACCGGAAAGTTGCATGGGAAAAGCCAGTACACTACATCCTCCCCTACAAGAAAAAGTTTCGTCCTCGAAACAAAAGTCATACCTCAGGCAGGGGCCTCAAACAAGTGGGGGTGAGCATCCATCATCGCTGACTCCAACTCCCAGGTAGCCTCGCGCTCATCATGACTGCTCCAGAGGACCTTCACATACGGGATGGCCCGACTGCGCAGCTCCCTAACCTCACGGTCCATGATCCTCAACGGCCGCTCAACATAGCTCAGGTCCTCAGCAACCTCCAAAGGGGTGAAATCGATGATATGAGACGGGTCATGAACATACCTCCTCAATGTCGAAACATGAAAAACATTGTGAACACCCGAAAGTCTGGGAGGAAGCGCAAGCCTGTAGGCAACTGGCCCTAAGCGCTCCAACACCTCAAAAGGTCCAATATAACGAGGGCTCAGTTTCCCACGAATACCAAATCTCCGAATCCCCTTCGAAGGCGAGACTTTCAGAAAAACATGGTCACCCACCTGAAACTCTAAGTCTCGCCGTCGAGTATCAGCATAACTCCTCTGTCGACTCTGGGCGGTCTCGAGGTATCGTCGTATCAATCTGACCTTTTCCTCTGCCTCTAACAGTAGATCAGGACCCAAAGTCTTCTTCTCACCCACGTCACTCCAATAAAGGGGTGACCGACACTTGCGTCCATACAACGCTTCAAACGGAGCCATCTGAATGCTCGCTTGATAGCTGTTGTTGTACGCAAACTCAACTAATCCCAAGTGTCGGTGCCATCCTCCTCCAAAGTCCAGAATGCATGCTCTCAACATATCCTCGAGGGTCTGAATAGTGCGCTCTGACTGCCCATCGGTCTGCGGGTGGAATGCTGTACTGAATCGGAGCTGCGTCCCCAAGGCCGTCTGTAAACTCCTCCAGAAATGTGAGACAAACCTCGGGTCTCTATCTGAAACGATGGAAACAGGTACTCCGTGTAATCTAACAACCTCAGCCAAGTACACCTGTGCGAGTCGCTCCATCGGCCAAGTCATCTGAACCGGCAGAAAGTGAGCGGACTTGGTAAGCCTGTCCACGACTACCCAGATAGCATCCGCTCCCGTATGTGCTCTCGGCAAACTAGTGACAAAATCCATCGTAACATGTTCCCATTTCCATTCAGGGATTGGGAGACTCTGCAACTTGCCAGCAGGTACTCGATGCTCCGCTTTTACTTGCTGACAAGTTAGACAGTGTGCTACAAATCTCCCAATGTCTCTTTTCATCCCATTCCACCAAAACTGTGCCTTAAGATCCCTATACATCTTAGTCCCACCAGGATGGATGGTATAAGGTGTATAGTGGGCCTCCCTCAAGATCTGCTCTCGGATCTCTGCGTCCATAGGCACACACGCGCGGTCCCTGTACCGTAGTACTCCCGCAGCATCGACTGAGAAGTCCCCTATCAAACCAGTCTGCATCTGCTCTCGAATCCTCACCAGGTGGGGGTCCTCACTCTGTCTCTCCCGAATCCTGTCCAACAGAGTGGGCTGCACGACTAGAGACATAAGTCTAGCAGAGACCCCAGGGGACACAACCTCGAGCTCTAACCGCCTCATCTGCTCAAGTAATGGCGCCTGATCGGTGATCCTCAAAGATAGACTCTGTACTGCTCTCCTGCTCAGGGCATCAGCAACCACGTTGGCCTTGCCAGGATGGTATAATATGTCTACATCATAATCTTTCAACAATTCCAACCATCTGCGCTGCCAGTTTGTATTGATAAAATCATATCTTAGTACAACATGAATTTATGGACTATTCAAAGCAATATGGACTGTTTAAAGAGCTATATATGCACTGATGAAAGCAAGGAAAGCATACTGTGACACCCCCGGAATTTGGATTAGTCATCTATATAAATGATATAATAGGACTAAATCTCTAACCCGGCTATAGCATTTTGGATGGTAGCAAGATCCAAGAGGAACATGAGAGTTAAGCGTGCTAGAGCTAGAGTAGTTCTAGGATGGGTGACCCCCTGGGAAGTGGGGCGTCTCAGTTGGTATCAGAGCCATTCACCAGCCGGAAATGTGAGATGAGTTTCGGCTGAGCCAGGGTTATATAGCGGGTAGAGCGAGGCTCCCCGGCTAATGACCGTTGTGAGTGGAGTGCAGCTCCTCACAAGGTCGGCTAAGGCTAGCGAGACGAGTCTCACATCGCCTGGTGCTTGTGAGTGTGCTTGAGCCTGACGTGGACGTCAGGGCTTAAAGGGGGGAAGAATGTGACACCCCCGGAATTTGGATTAGTCATCTATATAAATGATATAATAGGACTAAATCTCTAACCCGGCTATAGCATTTTGGATGGTAGCAAGATCCAAGAGGAACATGAGAGTTAAGCGTGCTAGAGCTAGAGTAGTTCTAGGATGGGTGACCCCCTGGGAAGTGGGGCGTCACACATACAACTAATCTGTTTTGTCTATATGACTGTACTGAAACCATATATAGCTGTTACCTAAACCAATATTCCTGACCAATTGCAAAATGTTACAATTGTAACAATTGTAATATATGGTACCCATATATTCATGTTGTACAGCTCTTTAAAAGGTCAATAGTCCTGAACAATTACAAGAATTCGGTTCATTGAGGTGAATTTGATCATCACGGACTACTGCATGCCTGCAATGACTGGTTATGATCTTCTCTAGAAGATTAAGGTAGATGTTGCAGTGTTTTTTTCTTTAATTTCTTGACACTAGTATTACAGGGGTATTCCGGTACACAAATAAGTGTACCGGTACATATGTGTTCCTCAGGTTGGTACCGGTACACAATGTACACAATGTACCGGTACACTTATTTCTGTACAAAGGAAATGGTCTAATTGGATTATTATTATTTTTTTCTTTTAAATTGCTGAATTCAGGAGTCTTCAGCTCTTAAAGACATGAGTAGTGCTATGGGTGAAATTCCAGTTGTGACCATGTCATCTGAGAATGTGCCCTTCAAAAATTGAAGCAAAAACAGAAAAAGGAAAACTAAAATAAGGAAACCCTACAAAGGTGTTCCGGTACAAAAATAAGTGTACCGGTACAAAGGTGTTCCCCAAGTTGGTACCGGTACACAATGTACACAATGCAAAAATAGGAAACCATACCGATCGGCGCGGCGAGGCGAGGTAACTAAACCCTAAACCCTACACAACGGAGATGACGGAGGCGAGAGAGCTCTTCGTCGAGCGGTCCTCGGGTGCTGAGCAAGGCGATTCGAAGGCAACCCTAGACGACGGAGAAGAGAGAGGCCTGCTTTGACCAGCCCTCGGCTGCTGGTCGAGAGTCGTAGCGAGCGGGCGAAAGAAAGAGAAAGAGCCCTAGAGAGAGAGCGCGAGCACGAGAGAGAGAGGGAATGGAGAGAGAGCGAGCGCGAGAGAGAGAATGGAGGGGAGAGTGTTTTAGATAGAGAGAAAAGAGAAGAGGCAGGGTGAGAATAGAAGCCTTAGAAATCCCGCTTAATTCTCATAAATCGCAGCCACCCAGCTTCGGGGTGTATGATGTACACCCCGAAGCGGGGTGTACCGGTAGCACTACTGAAGTAATAAATAGTCTTTCTAAAATTTTAATAATTTCATAAAAACGGTGAACAATTTATGGTATTTAGAAAAGTAATAAATAGTTTATCGTCTTTGTGGTATTTGGTGTGATATTCATCACTTTTTTTAAATCAATAAATAATTCATCGCTTGCACTAATTTTATTTATTATTTTATCGTCCTTTCTCTTCTATTTTTTTTTTCCTCGCTCGCCTTCTTCAGTCATGCTCCGAGATCGCCAATTCAATCGGTTCGGATATGCCAAAAGACCTACCAATCGGGTGTAACCTTTCTATATTCGAAAATAATGATATCATCACATATGAATACAATGAGATATACAAGAATATCATAGCGAAACTGAATTAAACATTCAACTTTAAATATAAAAGCAGATGTATAAAGTCGAAGCTATATGATAAAAGAATGAACATTAGTACATGTTTAATTACATTTCTTTTTCTTTTCCTCTCACAAAAATGCAATGTTCACTCTTTAACAAAATGGTGCTCTAGACTTTCTAGGTCGGCTACTCAACTTTTACCCCTATCACGTGCCTCGCTGGCTGCACCCAGATCTGCAAAAGATATAAATTACGGGGTGTGAGAACTACGAATAGTTCTCAGTGGATTTATTCATCAGAGAAACATACTCTACAGCTCTTGATCGAATGGAAGAATTAGCAAAATAATAATAATAATAGAAAGCAGTAAATACTATACTAGTATGCAGAAATAATTATTTCTACACTACTAGCTCATGCATCATACCACCATGCTACTATGTCATGCCACACTAGGCCACTATACCACCGGCTACTAAGCCGCTATATAAGGGTTACCACTAACCCGACCACAACTGGTCACTCTAATCACATTATGATTTAAGTTTTATAAAGGTGCTTCGTAGAGAGTTGATTTATGTACGGAACCTTCTCTACTCGGTGGTTGCTTATACTTCTTTAGAGTCATTTTCATGGAGAGTTGATTTATGTACGGAACCCTCTCTACTCGGTGGTTGCTTATACTTCTTTAGAGTCATTTTCATGGAGAGTCGACTTATGTGCGGAACCCTCTCCAACTTGTCATGAATGAGTTTAAGGTATCTTGACACTCATTCGCAATGGGGAGTCGAAATATACTCGTAGCCCTCCTCCCGGGAGTTGAAATATGCTCGTAACCCTCCCGTTGTGTGACACCCCGCTTCCCAAGGGGTCACCCATCCTAAAATTACTCTAGTTTACCTCATAACTCGGCTATAGTATTTTATGTAGTGGCTAGACCCAAGAGGTTAAAATGGTTAAGCGTGCTAAGCTATAGTAGTTTTAGGATGGGTGACCCTCTGGGAAGCGGGGCGTCACAGTTGGTATCAGAGCGCTAAGTTAAGATTCATAGAACGGTTAGGATTAAACTCTAGGATGACCTCTGACATATTTGTCATGCGAGAGTGCGGGATTTTATTGGGTTAGGAACTTGAGTTTTATTGTGCTAAGTCGAGTCGTGTCCTAATCTTGATCTTTGTGTTACAAACTATGGTTCGTACACATACTAGTCGTGGTGGTGGCCGTGAGCACGGTGCTGGTCACGGTCGTGGTGCTGACCACTGCATGGTAATATTTAGGAGCCAGAGGGCTTGCATCACATGCAGTGGTAAGAAGATCAGCTAACCGCACTAGTTGGCCTGGTCTAGCACTTAGCTCAGTAGCAAGCGGCTGCTGTCACCGCACTGACCCCACTGCTAGTCCAGATGCTCGGAGGAGTTGCCGACCCTCTAGCTGATACTACGCCATCCGTGGTGGCGGGAGCTACCACGGCTACGACGGGTGGAGCTACGCTGGTGGTTGCCGCTGCGAGTGATCTTGTAGTGAACCGGAAATTGGTATATAAATAAATGTAAATAAAATAGTATGAAATGCTATTTTATTGAGTTTATTGAGGTAAAGGATGACCTGGAAGTGAATTGGGCCCAAACAGGGATTAAGATAAGAGATCCAGAATCTTATATGAGAAAGTGGGCCCAGACTGTAAGTGGAAAATTCACAGTCTCGGAAAATTCCGAGAAAATTACAGGAGCTCCGTAAATATGTTTTAAGGCCACAGTAAAAGTTTCGAGTTAATCGGACACCCGGATAGAGAGAACGGGCTCCGCCAGCGAACTCGAATATAGTGGGACTTTTGGTAACCCAAAGAGGGTCCAAACTGAAAAGTGAAAGTGCCATGAGGTAAATTAAGTTAAACTGTGGCTGCCCGTCAAATTTGAGCGAAAACGGGCGAGAAACGGGTAAGAACGGACGAAAACGGGCGAAACTGGGCTTGGGCCCAAGTTTCGGGCGCCCGAAAGTGGGAACCGGGCGCCCGGAAAATACTGTAGCAAACCGGGTTCTTTGCACTGTAGCGAACCCGGTTCGGCTCGGGCGGACCGCTTACTGTAGCAGCCCGGACCGGATTGAGGTTGCGTCCGAAAGTTACTGTAGCAGGGCCCGAATCCCGAGTTGGCACGGATCCCGAGGCGTTGGCACGGATCCCGAGGCATTGGCGCAAATCCCGAGGCATGGGCGCGCGGCCCGAGGCGCGCGTGGTAGCTGGGGAGCGCCATGTGTCGCTTCGCCATTGGCCGTTCTGACCGAGGGCTGCAGGCGTGCGCGGGGAAAGCGCGCGGGCACTGTAGCGGTCAGCGGGGACAGGCCACGTGTCGCCTCCCTATTGGTCGCTCTGACCGGGGGAGCGTGGGCGTGCGCGGGGAAGGCGCGACGCGCCTGGCGCGTGTCAGCGGGGACGGCCACGTGTCGGCCTCCCATTCGTCGGTCAGCGCGATGCGACGCGCTGACGCGACGCGACGCTGCGGCGGGCGTCAGAGCAGGCGGTAGTGCGGTCCACGTGGCGGCCAACCATTGGCCGCCACATTTCGTTGGTCGCGGTGCACGGGTCCAGGGACACGTGTCATTCCATGATTGGCCGAGCATGGTGACGTGGCGCTGAGGTGGCGCGGCGTGGACTCGTGGACCGCGGCGAGGGCTTTTACTGTAGCCGCCCGAAAGATTTCGGGCACCCGAAAGGTGCGCCCGAAAGTTCGGAAACGGCCTATAAAGGCCCGAAACGACTCCTTTTCCTCCTTTTTCCCTTTCTGGCTTCACCCGAGCGCGCGGGGAGGGGAGGAGGGCGATTTTCGTCGGGGTTTTCGAGGGCGCACGAGCGCGCCGTGGACTCCGTGGAGCGCACAAGGTGCTCCAAAGAGGCTAATGAACGCGATGGACGACACGGCATTGTCGAGGTAGGCCCCGTATGTCGTTTTGCGGTATTTTTGGCACAGTTTTAAGGTTTCCTTTTGGATTTTGGATTTGACTCCCATGCCTACATGCGTGTTAGGGACCAAGTTTTACTGTGCCGTTTTACTGCTCGAGTTTTGCGGGCTTTTTGGGCGCGCCTCGTTTTGCGTGCAAACTCGCAAAGGACATGCACCGTTTTGCGTGCGGACTCGACGAACGCGCACTGTTTTGGGTGCAAACTCGAAAGGCGCGCACCATTTTACGTGCAAAGTTAGAACAGAAATGTGCACCGTTTTGCGTGCAGTCTCGAGGTACGTGCACCGTTTCGCGTGCAGTTCACGTTATTGCGCACCGTTTTGCGTGCAGGTTCTAATCATGCATCTCGTTTTACGTACAGGACTGGATGAAGGTGCACCGTTTTGCATGCAACCCTACAGTGGAGCGTGCATTGTTTTGCGTGCCAATACGGGGTACGTGCTCCGTTTTGCGTGCAGGTTGTGTTGTCGCGCACCGTTTAGCGTGCCGTCACTAATAGTGTGCACCGTTTTGCGTGCAGGGCTAGAGAGGGCGCGCATCGTTTTGCGCGCAACCTTAAGAGAAGCATGCTCCGTTTTGCGTGCAAGCTCGAGGTACCAAGTGGAGCCGCGTGGAGGCCAATTGCAAGTGTCTACAAGCAATTGGAGGAATAGTGATAAAGTGTGGAGATATGAAGGGAAATCGGGGACACTACAAGGTGGGGAATTCTGCCGAAATTGGGTGATCTCTCCCCTTGCTCCTTTGCTTTTCGATTCGAAGCATGATAGTAGCCTGTTAGAGGCGTTAGGTAATTATGATTATGATTGCCTGTGTAAATGGATACAGATGGAAAGTGCAACTGTTGGTTGCCAGTGATAGAGGATTAAATGGGCATGTGTAAAAGGACACAGATGAAAAGTGCAACTGCTGGTTGCCAAAGATATATGATAAAGATGCATGCTTAGAGGTAGATACTATTTTATAAATGAGATGAAAATAATTGCATGCATGAAAGTAATTAGCCATTGATGATTGTGATCATGTTAGGGTATAACCCTAGGAATCATGTGACATAAGGAAAGTGAACATGTTGGTAGTAAGACTAGGAGAAAACCTAGTTTCAGGGTTCACTGAGTGACATCAAAACTTAGGAGATTATCCTAGGGTTGGACGAGTGGCATTGTCTTAGGTATTAACCTAAGGACACTGGATAGAGTGATCAACATAGAGTCAAGGACTCTAGGATGAGTATGACATCGAACTTAGGTAAAGAGAACCTAAGGTGATCTAGAGGAGTTAAACTCACAGACAGAAATTAGAGTCAGTGTAACTCTAAGATAAAAGTGGATCAGGGAATTAGAGTCAGTGTAACTCTAAGTTAAAAGGGAAACGGGAAAACAGAGTTGAGTTAACTCTAGGATTCAGTGAGGAATCAGGAAAGTGGGACAGGATCCCAAAGTTAAAGAATCAAACAAATATAACCCTAGAGAGTCATAGGGTGTCTGGGCAAATGGACAATAACTTCAACCTCAATTGGAAGTTAAATAAAATGAAAGAGAAATGTTTAAAGAGTCCAGGAGACCCTCTAGTTACCCGTGAGGCGAGACCTAGGGTAAGGGATGAAAAACTTGGTTAATAAGCAAGACAAGCAAATCGCTCAAGATAGAGCTAAAACTTGGTTAATAAGTAAGACAAGCAAATTGCTTAAAGATAAAGAAAATGTAAATGGCACCTTCGAATTTGAGACTCGTCAAGCGGAGCAGGACTCCCTGGGCAGTGGCCCGTCGGACGAGGTACTTTCGAAAGGCTTCAAGTTAAAAGCAAGCTAAAAGTGGCTAAGAGCATAAAGAGAATGTAAATGGCGCCTTCGAATTTGAGACTCGTCAAGTGGAGCAGGACTCCCTGGGCAGTGACCCGTCGGACGAGGTACTTTCGGAAGGCTTAAAGTGAAAGCAAATAGCTAAATGCTCAAAGGAAAGAGTGATAGTAATTGCCAGTGGCAATGTGAGCGGAAGGCTCGAGTGAGAAAGAAAAGAAAAGCAAGTGCTTAAAAGTAAGAGTAAAGACAAATGCATAAAGTGCAGAAAAGGGCTGAGTGTCCAGAGGAAAAGAAATGAAAGATAAGAAAAGATAATAAAACGGGCGTCCTTCGAAGGTTGAAATGTGGTTCTGTGGGACGTAAAGGGCTTGCCCTCTCCCCGGGCGCACCTGGATCGGACGTAAAGGGCAGCCCCCTCTCCGATAGCTGGTGGCCCGAAGAACACATTTACTTCGTAGGACGGGGTAACACTCGCGGGTGTTATCGGCAACCTTGGAATCTTATCTGATGGTAGCAGGACTACCGGGCTCGGGCCCGTGGGATAAGAGTTTCTGAGGGTTAACTTGAACTAAAGCACCAGAACTTAAAGAATAAAGAGAAATTAGAGTGGCCAAGGTGGCCGGGTTAGTTTAACCCTGTGTACAGCGGCATAGTGGCCGAGTTGGTGCTTAGCAGCCTAGTGTGGCTAGACAGAGTAGTGCTGGGACGATGAGTACACACAGATAGTGTAGTGATCATGTATATTACATAGCTGCATTTTGATATTGAGGATTTTAGTTTCCTAGCACTATTATTATTGCTTCCATTGGACCAAGTGGTGTAGGACACTTTTTCTCGGTGGTTGAACCCACTGGGAACTCTGTCAGGAGTTCTCACACCCCTTGGGTGCACCCCCCCCCACAGGTTCAGGTATGGATGCAGCGATCGCGACGGTTCAGAGGCAGACGGCGAGGTATACGTCAGGGGCAAGGGCCCAGTAGCATAGAGACCTAGAGGGTCTAGCAGAGGTATCCCATTTTTATATTTCTTGAGTGAACCTTGTATGGTGAGGAAATGATGTAAAAGAATTGTAATAACTTATTTGCAAGTTGAGAGATGTAAAATGTAATAAAGTTTATTATGGTTCATTCTTATCATGCTTTCATATCGGCTTTAACTGTTTATTATTGAATGAAAGTTTAAATTAGTAATGATCTTACTCTGATATTATATCTCATCATGCACATTGTTTTGATTCGAGATGGATGTTACCGTTCCTTTCGGGTAGCGTGAGGTCGTGCCCGATTGGCGGGTCTGTCGGCGTGCCCGAACCGTACAAATTGTCGGTCCCGGGTCGTGACAGATAAGAGTGGTATCAGAGCCTAGGAACAGTCCTAGGTGGTTAGCAACCTTAGGGAGACCCTAGGGATTAGCACGAGAGAGTGCGTGAATTTTTGGGCGAAAGTAATTGATTGGTTGTTATTTGTTCCCACAAAGGATGTTGGGACTGATCGAGGGCGACGAGCTTTCATTTTCGGATATTACGTTGGCGGCCGACAACGTAATGTTGGAGATGAAAAGGAGCACCCTCCTATACTTTCGCATGATTGGAGTCGACGAGCCTTTTCGTCGGTACGTAGACTGCGCGTTGTTCAAACGGCGAAGTTTGGGCTGATTGTTTCGTTGTGGTGTGCATATTGGCGATGACACCACATAGGGAAACGCACCCGTTTCGACTCGAGTCACGAGAGGGCTCGTGGTCAAACAAGGCACGCGAGCTGCGATGCCAGGTGACTGCTCTTGTTGATGTGGTCCAGCAGCAGACCGATGCTTCTTGCCGATAAGCGGAGGTTTTCCGCCGGCAGGGAAGCGGATTACGACGCCTAGATAGGCGAGTGGCATTATCCCAAGAAAAATGGGAAATAGATCAAGCTAAGAGGCAACAGTAGAGAGTGTGGCAGGTGGCCGCCGAACCTTTGCCGGCGCACCCTGCACCTTCCGTGAAAGATGACGTAAGCTTGTGTCAGCTGGTTTGCTGGCAAAGTATAGTTGATGAGGTCCAGTGAGAGACCGACTCATGAAACGCTGGTGATCGCTACGTTGCGAGAACCGAGTAAATATGTCCTAGGGGTTAGGGCAAGAAGGATTCACAGGCCTAGAGTAGGCTTCAGGATGCGTGGATCTCTCGATAGAGAGAGAGTTTTAGTGGCGCCGGTCTGATGAATGGGTGTAACGGCAAGGATTGCCACCACAGGATTTGAGTGTTAGTCACCAAGATGGTGAATTGTTATGGTGATGCCTCGACCCAGTTGGGAGAGTACACAAGAGCCGTAGGGGTACGTAAGCAAATCGCTTAACGCTGGATTTTCGCGAGTTAGCGTGGGGGGCGTAGGATGCCCAACTGTTTGAGTGCTCATGGAGCCCAGGTATTGTTTAGCCAGAGAGAACTGATTAGGTGGCGTGTTAGCCTTTGCCCAGTGCGGCCAGAGTTGATAGAGAGTTTGGGTCGTGGATTGACGACTAGTTAGTTGATCTTGCTCAGTGAGCATAGCGGTCGCGTGGCGACGATTAGCGGGTTCGCTTGGGGACGATCCGTGCCTGGACCACGTTTGTGGACTGTGGGCCTGTAGCCCAGTGGGCAGGCGCAGTCGGCTGTGAGAGACAGCGGCCCGAGACCTGATGGCGGGGCATGATAGAGATTTGGTCAGGGCGGTAGTCCGAGCGATGACCCCGGAACGTGGAATGCCACGTATGAGCATTGAGGCTATTAGTACACTGAGAGTGTGATATGACCAGGCCATAGAGCTAGTGGTGATTGAGGTACTGTAGCTCCTGGTGGGAGTGTTGGTGTAGTAATCCTGAGTGTGGATCTACCCATATGACGATTGGATCTGTGTGCTAGTGAGAGCCATTATACAGAGTTGGACTGGTTGGGCTATAGGCCCCTATTGGACCGTGGTCTGTGAACCTATTAGTAGTCCGAGATGTCGGGGTAACTGATAACCCGTGGACTTAGAGCGCTAGTAGCGTGTGAGATAGTTGAGGACTTGTGGATTGGCCTTTGCACTCCACATTAGACAGCGGAGTGACCGGAAATGCGGTAAATGTAATCAGTTGCAGAGGCAACCTCGTTGTGAAAGATAAAAAGGGTCGCGGAATTAAAGTGAAGATTTCGCAAGAGGAGACTTTGCCAATTGTGGCAATTGAGAGAGCAAGTGCTCAACTGTGTCTTTCACCTACTTGGTGAAAGTGGCCAGACACCAGGTCTGTGATGTCCCTGAATTGCGATAGGGATTCATGAATGGGTTGCTCGTGAAATTATGGACGAGCAGGCAATGTGATGCCGATCACGAGGTTCAGTGAGCCCAGTAGTGAGGGCAAGTTTTTCCCCCTCTCGATCAAGTAGGAGTCGAGGTGTGACTCAAGTTTCGAGGACGAAACTTATTTTAAGGGGGGTAGAATGTAGTGAACCGGAAATTGGTATATAAATAAATGTAAATAAAATAGTATGAAATGCTATTTTATTGAGTTTATTGAGGTAAAGGATGACCTGGAAGTGAATTGGGCCCAAACCGGGATTAAGATAAGAGATCCAGAATCTTATATGAGAAAGTGGGCCCAGACTGTAAGTGGAAAATTCACAGTCTCGGAAAATTCCGAGAAAATTACAGGAGCTCCGTAAATATGTTTTAAGGCCACAGTAAAAGTTTCGAGTTAATCGGACACCCGGATAGAGAGAACGGGCTCCGCCAGCGAACTCGAATATAGTGGGACTTTTGGTAACCCAAAGAGGGTCCAAACTGAAAAGTGAAAGTGCCATGAGGTAAATTAAGTTAAACTGTGGCTGCCCGTCAAATTTGAGCGAAAACGGGCGAGAAACGGGTAAGAACGGACGAAAACGGGCGAAACTGGGCTTGGGCCCAAGTTTCGGGCGCCCGAAAGTGGGAACCGGGCGCCCGGAAAATACTGTAGCAAACCGAGTTCTTTGCACTGTAGCGAACCCGGTTCGGCTCGGGCGGACCGGTTACTGTAGCAGCCCGGACCGGATTGAGGTTGCGCCCGAAAGTTACTGTAGCAGCGCCCGAATCCCGAGTTGGCACGGATCCCGAGGCTTTGGCACGGATCCCGAGGCATGGGCGCGCGGCCTGAGGCGCGCGTGGTAGCTGGGGAGCGCCACGTGTCGCTTCGCCATTGGCCGTTCTGACCGAGGGCTGCAGGCGTGCGCGGGGAAAGCGCACGGGCACTGTAGCGGTCAGCGGGGACAGGCCACGTGTCGCCTCCCTATTGGTCGCTCTGACCGGGGGAGCGTGAGCGTGCGCGGGGAAGGCGCGACGCGCCTGGCGCGTGTCAGCGGGGATGGCCACGTGTCGGCCTCCCGTTCGTCGGTCAGCGCGACGCGACGCTGCGGCGGGCGTCAGAGCAGGCGATAGTGCGGTCCACGTGGCGGCCAACCATTGGCCGCCACATTTCGTTGGTCGCGGTGCACGGGTCCGGGGACACGTGTCATTCCATGATTGGCCGAGCATGGTGACGTGGCGCTGAGGTGGCGCGGCGTGGACTCGTGGACCGCGGCGGGGGCTTTTACTGTAGCCGCCCGAAAGATTTCGGGCGCCCGAAAGGTGCGCCCGAAAGTTCGGAAACGGCCTATAAAGGCCCGAAACGACTCCTTTTCCTCCTTTTTCCCTTTCTGGCTTCACCCGAGCGCGCGGGGAGGGGAGGAGGGCGATTTTCGCCTGGGTTTTCGAGGGCGCACGAGCGCGACGTGGACTCCGTGGAGCGCGCAAGGTGCTCCAAAGAGGCTAATGGACGCGATGGACGACACGGCATTGTCGAGGTAGGCCCCGTATGTCGTTTTGCGGTATTTTTGGCACAGTTTTAAGGTTTCCTTTTGGATTTTGGATTTGACTCCCATGCCTACATGCGTGTTAGGGACCAAGTTTTACTGTGCCGTTTTACTGCTCGAGTTTTGCGGGCGTTTTGGGCGCGCCTCGTTTTGCGTGCAAACTCGCAAAGGACATGCACCGTTTTGCGTGCGGACTCGACGAACGCGCACTGTTTTGGGTGCAAACTCGAAAGGCGCGCACCGTTTTACGTGCAAAGTTGGAACAGAAATGTGCACCGTTTTGCGTGCATTCTCGAGGTACGTGCACCGTTTTGCGTGCAGTTCATGTTATTGCGCATCGTTTTGCGTGCAGGTTCTAATCATGCATCTCGTTTTACGTACAGGACTGGATGAAGGTGCACCGTTTTGCGTGCAACCCTACAGTGGAGCATGCACCGTTTTGCGTGCCAATACGGGGTACGTGCTCCGTTTTGCGTGCAGGTTGTGTTGTCGCGCACCGTTTAGCGTGCCGTCACTAATAGTGTGCACCGTTTTGTGCGCAGGGCTAGAGAGGGCGCGCATCATTTTGCGCGCAACCTTAAGAGAAGCATGCTCCGTTTTGCGTGCAAGCTCGAGGTACCAAGTGGAGCCGCGTGGAGGCCAATTGCAAGTGTCTACAAGCAATTGGAGGAATAGTGATAAAGTGTGGAGATATGAAGGGAAATCGGGGACACTACAAGGTGGGGAATTCTGCCGAAATTGGGTGATCTCTCCCCTTGCTCCTTTGCTTTTCGATTCGAAGCATGATAGTAGCCTGTTAGAGGCGTTAGGTAATTATGATTATGATTGCCTGTGTAAATGGATACAGATGGAAAGTGCAACTGTTGGTTGCCAGTGATAGAGGATTAAATGGGCATGTGTAAAAGGACACAGATGAAAAGTGCAACTGCTGGTTGCCAAAGATATATGATAAAGATGCATGCTTAGAGGTAGATACTATTTTATAAATGAGATGAAAATAATTGCATGCATGAAAGTAATTAGCCATTGATGATTGTGATCATGTTAGGGTATAACCCTAGGAATCATGTGACATAAGGAAAGTGAACATGTTGGTAGTAAGACTAGGAGAAAACCTAGTTTCAGGGTTCACTGAGTGACATCAAAACTTAGGAGATTATCCTAGGGTTGGACGAGTGGCATTGTCTTAGGTATTAACCTAAGGACACTGGATAGAGTGATCAACATAGAGTCAAGGACTCTAGGATGAGTATGACATCGAACTTAGGTAAAGAGAACCTAAGGTGATCTAGAGGAGTTAAACTCACAGACAGAAATTAGAGTCAGTGTAACTCTAAGATAAAAGTGGATCAGGGAATTAGAGTCAGTGTAACTCTAAGTTAAAAGGGAAACGGGAAAATAGAGTTGAGTTAACTCTAGAATTCAGTGAGGAATCAGGAAAGTGGGACAGGATCCCAAAGTTAAAGAATCAAACAAATATAACCCTAGAGAGTCATAGGGTGTCTGGGCAAATGGACAACAACTTCAACCTCAATTAGAAGTTAAATAAAATGAAAGAGAAATGTTTAAAGAGTCCAGGAGACCCTCTAGTTACCCGTGAGGCGAGACCTAGGGTAAGGGATGAAAAACTTGGTTAATAAGCAAGTCAAGCAAATCGCTCAAGATAGAGCTAAAACTTGGTTAATAAGTAAGACAAGCAAATTGCTTAAAGATAAAGAAAATGTAAATGGCACCTTCGAATTTGAGACTCGTCAAGCGGAGCAGGACTCCCTGGGCAGTGGCCCGTCGGACGAGGTACTTTCGAAAGGCTTCAAGTTAAAAGCAAGCTAAAAGTGGCTAAGAGCATAAAGAGAATGTAAATGGCGCCTTCGAATTTGAGACTCGTCAAGTGGAGCAGGACTCCCTGGGCAGTGACCCGTCGGACGAGGGTACTTTCGGAAGGCTTAAAGTGAAAGCAAATAGCTAAATGCTCAAAGGAAAGAGTGATAGTAATTGCCAGTGGCAATGTGAGCGGAAGGCTCGAGTGAGAAAGAAAAGAAAAGCAAGTGCTTAAAAGTAAGAGTAAAGACAAATGCATAAAGTGCAGAAAAGGGCTGAGTGTCCAGAGGAAAAGAAATGAAAGATAAGAAAAGATCATAAAACGTGTCCTTGAGGTAAATGTTGGCTGTGGACGTAAGACCGCGGCGGGGGCTTTTACTGTAGCCGCCCGAAAGATTTCGGGCGCCCGAAAGGTGCGCCCGAAAGTTCGGAAACGGCCTATAAAGGCCCGAAACGACTCCTTTTCCTCCTTTTTCCCTTTCTGGCTTCACCCGAGCGCGCGGAGAGGGGAGGAGGGCGATTTTCGCCGGGGTTTTCGAGGGCGCACGAGCGCGCCGTGGACTCCGTGGAGCGCGCAAGGTGCTCCAAAGAGGCTGATGGACGCGATGGACGACACGGCATTATCGAGGTAGGCCCCGTATGTCGTTTTGCGGTATTTTTGGCACAGTTTTAAGGTTTCCTTTTGGATTTTGGATTTGACTCCCATGCCTACATGCGTGTTAGGGACCAAGTTTTACTGTGCCGTTTTACTGCTCGAGTTTTGCGGGCGTTTTGGGCGCGCCTCGTTTTGCGTGCAAACTCGCAAAGGACATGCACCGTTTTGCGTGCGGACTCGACGAACGCGCACTAGTTTTGGGTGCAAACTCGAAAGGCGCGCACCGTTTTACGTGCAAAGTTGGAACAGAAATGTGCACCGTTTTGCGTGCATTCTCGAGGTACGTGCACCGTTTCGCGTGCAGTTCATGTTATTGCGCATCGTTTTGCGTGCAGGTTCTAATCATGCATCTCGTTTTACGTACAGGACTGGATGAAGGTGCACCGTTTTGCGTGCAACCCTACAGTGGAGCATGCACCAGTTTTGCGTGCCAATACGGGGTACGTGCTCCGTTTTGCGTGCAGGTTGTGTTGTCGCGCACCGTTTAGCGTGCCGTCACTAATAGTGTGCACCGTTTGTGCATGCAGGGCTAGAGAGGGCGCGCATCATTTTGCGCGCAACCTTAAGAGAAGCATGCTTCCGTTTTGCGTGCAAGCTCGAGGTACCAAGTGGAGCCGCGTGGAGGCCAATTGCAAGTGTCTACAAGCAATTGGAGGAATAGTGATAAAGTGTGGAGATATGAAGGGAAATCGGGGACACTACAAGGTGGGAAATTCTGCCGAAATTGGGTGATCTCTCCCCTTGCTCCTTTGCTTTTCGATTCGAAGCATGATAGTAGCCTGTTAGAGGCGTTAGGTAATTATGATTATGATTGCCTGTGTAAATGGATACAGATGGAAAGTGCAACTGTTGGTTGCCAGTGATAGAGGATTAAATGGGCATGTGTAAAAGGACACAGATGAAAAGTGCAACTGCTGGTTGCCAAAGATATATGATAAAGATGCATGCTTAGAGGTAGATACTATTTTATAAATGAGATGAAAATAATTGCATGCATGAAAGTAATTAGCCATTGATGATTGTGATCATGTTAGGGTATAACCCTAGGAATCATGTGACATAAGGAAAGTGAACATGTTGGTAGTAAGACTAGGAGAAAACCTAGTTTCAGGGTTCACTGAGTGACAACAAAACTTAGGAGATTATCCTAGGGTTGGACGAGTGGCATTGTCTTAGGTATTAACCTAAGGACACTGGATAGAGTGATCAACATAGAGTCAAGGACTCTAGGATGAGTATGACATCGAACTTAGGTAAAGAGAACCTAAGGTGATCTAGAGGAGTTAAACTCACAGACAGAAATTAGAGTCAGTGTAACTCTAAGATAAAAGTGGATCAGGGAATTAGAGTCAGTGTAACTCTAAGTTAAAAGGGAAACGGGAAAATAGAGTTGAGTTAACTCTAGGATTCAGTGATGAATCAGGAAAGTGGGACAGGATCCCAAAGTTAAAGAATCAAACAAATATAACCCTAGAGAGTCATAGGGTGTCTGGGCAAATGGACAATAACTTCAACCTCAATTGGAAGTTAAATAAAATGAAAGAGAAATGTTTAAAGAGTCCAGGAGACCCTCTAGTTACCCGTGAGGCGAGACCTAGGGTAAGGGATGAAAAACTTGGTTAATAAGCAAGACAAGCAAATCGCTCAAGATAGAGCTAAAACTTGGTTAATAAGTAAGACAAGCAAATTGCTTAAAGATAAAGAAAATGTAAATGGCACCTTCGAATTTGAGACTCGTCAAGCGGAGCAGGACTCCCTGGGCAGTGGCCCGTCGGACGAGGTACTTTCGAAAGGCTTCAAGTTAAAAGCAAGCTAAAAGTGGCTAAGAGCATAAAGAGAATGTAAATGGCGCCTTCGAATTTGAGACTCGTCAAGTAGAGCAGGACTCCCTGGGCAGTGACCCGTCGGACGAGGTACTTTCGGAAGGCTTAAAGTGAAAGCAAATAGCTAAATGCTCAAAGGAAAGAGTGATAGTAATTGCCAGTGGCAATGTGAGCGGAAGGCTCGAGTGAGAAAGAAAAGAAAAGCAAGTGCTTAAAAGTAAGAGTAAAGACAAATGCATAAAGTGCAGAAAAGGGCTGAGTGTCCAGAGGAAAAGAAATGAAAGATAAGAAAAGATAATAAAACGGGCGTCCTTCGAAGGTTGAAATGTGGTTCTGTGGGACGTAAAGGGCTTGCCCTCTCCCCGGGCGCACCTGGATCGGACGTAAAGGGCAGCCCCCTCTCCGATAGCTGGTGGCCCGAAGAACACATTTACTTCGTAGGACGGGGTAACACTCGCGGGTGTTATCGGCAACCTTGGAATCTTATCTGATGGTAGCAGGACTACCGGGCTCAGGCCCGTGGGATAAGAGTTTCTGAGGGTTAACTTGAACTAAAGCACCAGAACTTAAAGAATAAAGAGAAATTAGAGTGGCCAAGGTGGTCGGGTTAGTTTAACCCTGTGTACAGCGGCATAGTGGCCGAGTTGGTGCTTAGCAGCCTAGTGTGGCTAGACAGAGTAGTGCTGGGACGATGAGTACACACAGATAGTGTAGTGATCATGTATATTGCATAGCTGCATTTTGATATTGAGGATTTTAGTTTTCTAGCACTATTATTATTGCTTCCATTGGACCAAGTGGTGTAGGACACTTTTTCTCGGTGGTTGAACCCACTGGGAACTCTGTCAGGAGTTCTCACACCCCTTGGGTGCACCCCCCCCCACAGGTTCAGGTATGGATGCAGCGATCGCGACGGTTCAGAGGCAGACGGCGAGGTATACGTCAGGGGCAAGGGCCCAGTAGCATAGAGACCTAGAGGGTCTAGCAGAGGTATCCCATTTTTATATTTCTTGAGTGAACCTTGTATGGTGAGGAAATGATGTAAAAGAATTGTAATAACTTATTTGCAAGTTGAGAGATGTAAAATGTAATAAAGTTTATTATGGTTCATTCTTATCATGCTTTCATATCGGCTTTAACTGTTTATTATTGAATGAAAGTTTAAATTAGTAATGATCTTACTCTGATATTATATCTCATCATGCACATTGTTTTGATTCGAGATGGATGTTACCGTTCCTTTCGGGTAGCGTGAGGTCGTGCCCGATTGGCGGGTCTGTCGGCGTGCCCGAACCGTACAAATTGTCGGTCCCGGGTCGTGACAGATCTTGTAGTCGCAGCCACCAAGATGGCTTCACTCCCCTCTTGAACTACGACTCTCGTCACCGCTGACGAAGCAGTCCAGGCGGAGCGGACCTGAGCTAAGGCTACGCTAGTGGAGTTCAATAAATTCAAACCACCGAGCTTTGACGGAGACATCGACGACCTATGGGCAGTAGAGAAACAGGGTCGTGCACTCGGAGAAACTGTTTCGAGATTTATACATGGAGGAGCGTGATAAAGTTCCCTTCGCCACTCATTGCCTGGACGGTGAGGCAAATAGTTGGTGGGCGGGACTTTTGAAGGACCGTTACGAAATGATGCCATATCCCTCCTGGCGGGAATTCAAAGAGGTGTTGCTCGATCGCTGCTTCAAGGACAACACCATGGAGAGTCTCGAACCGGACTTAGGGAGGCTTCAATAAGGAAATCGAACAGTGCGAGAGTATGAACGAGAGTTTTCCCGTATTGTGGGTTTGGTCCCTCAGGCTGTTCGGAGTGAGAGTCACAAGATCAGGCTTTTCTCATAGGGTCTGCGACCCGATATTTGACGACTGTTATACTCTCTTCGGGTGACTACCTTCGATGACTGTGTAGAGAGAGCTCTATCTATCCAAAGCAACGCCGAGGTAGCCCGCGCTGAGCGGGAAGCTTTCAACAAGGGTAAGGAGACGAAGCGGTCTTTTTCTGGGAATAGGGTGGTTTCTCGAACAACAAGAAGCCACCCAAATATCCCTGATCCCAGGATTAGGCTATGAGCGCTCCAACAGGTAGCCAGCAGCAGGGTGGGTGACCTTGCATTTTCTGTGGACGACCGCATCGAGCGAATACTTGCCATCATCGCCACGGTCGCTGCTATAGGTGTGGGCAGTTGGGGCATATCCAGCCCAATTGCCCTCAGGGTGTTGGACCGGTGCATTCCATAGCCTCAGCTCCTACTGCTCCACATCAACGACAGGGCAATGCATTTGCCACAGCTTCGTCCGGGCGCCCCACCAATTCCTGTCAGTGTGAGGGGGTGCGACAGACGGCAGGAGGACGGGTCTATGCCATGACCCAATAGGAGAACCCACCGGAGGATAATCTGGCAGGTACTACAGTTTTTGGTAGAATTGCTAAAACTTTATTCGACACTGGGGATTCACACTCGTTTATCTCGACACGGTTTATCTCGACACTGCGGCGGGCGTCAGAGCAGGCGGTAGTGCGGTCCACGTGGCGGCCAACCATTGGCCGCCACATTTTGTTGGTCGCGGTGCACGGGTCCAGGGACACGTGTCATTCCATGATTGGCCGAGCATGGTGACGTGGCGCTGAGGTGGCGCGGCGTGGACTCGTGGACCGCGGCGGGGGCTTTTACTGTAGCCGCCCGAAAGATTTCGGGCGCCCGAAAGGTGCGCCCGAAAGTTCGGAAACGGCCTATAAAGGCCCGAAACGACTCCTTTTCCTCCTTTTTCCCTTTCTGGCTTCACCCGAGCGCGCGGAGAGGGGAGGAGGGCGATTTTCGCCGGGGTTCTCGAGGGCGCACGAGCGCGCCGTGGACTCCGTGGAGCGCGCAAGGTGCTCCAAAGAGGCTGATGGACGCGATAGACGACACGGCATTGTCGAGGTAGGCCCCGTATGTCGTTTTGCGGTATTTTTGGCACAGTTTTAAGGTTTGCTTTTGGATTTTGGATTTGACTCCCATGCCTACATGCGTGTTAGGGACCAAGTTTTACTGTGCCGTTTTACTGCTCGAGTTTTGCGGGCGTTTTGGGCGCGCCTCGTTTTGCGTGCAAACTCGCAAAGGACATGCACCGTTTTGCGTGCGGACTCGATGAACGCGCACAGTTTTGGGTGCAAACTCGAAAGGCGCGCACCGTTTTACGTGCAAAGTTGGAACAGAAATGTGCACCGTTTTGCGTGCAGTCTCGAGGTACGTGCATCGTTTCGCGTGCAGTTCATGTTATTGCGCACCGTTTTGCGTGCAGGTTCTAATCATACATCTCGTTTTACGTACAGGACTGGATGAAGGTGCACCGTTTTGCATGCAACCCTACAGTGGAGCATGCACCGTTTTGCGTGCCAATACGGGGTACGTGCTCCGTTTTGCGTGCAGGTTGTGTTGTCGCGCACCGTTTAGCCTGCCGTCACTAATAGTGTGCACCGTTTTGCGTGCAGGGCTAGAGAGGGCGCGCATCGTTTTGCGCGCAACCTTAAGAGAAGCATGCTTCGTTTTGCGTGCAAGCTCGAGGTACCAAGTGGAGCCGCGTGGAGGCCAATTGCAAGTGTCTACAAGCAATTGGAGGAATAGTGATAAAGTGTGGAGATATGAAGGGAAATCGGGGACACTACAAGGTGGGAAATTCTGCCGAAATTGGGTGATCTCTCCCCTTGCTCCTTTGCTTTTCGATTCGAAGCATGATAGTAGCCTGTTAGAGGCGTTAGGTAATTATGATTATGATTGCCTGTGTAAATGGATACAGATGGAAAGTGCAACTGTTGGTTGCCAGTGATAGAGGATTAAATGGGCATGTGTAAAAGGACACAGATGAAAAGTGCAACTGCTGGTTGCCAAAGATATATGATAAAGATGCATGCTTAGAGGTAGATACTATTTTATAAATGAGATGAAAATAATTGCATGCATGAAAGTAATTAGCCATTGATGATTGTGATCATGTTAGGGTATAACCCTAGGAATCATGTGACATAAGGAAAGTGAACATGTTGGTAGTAAGACTAGGAGAAAACCTAGTTTCAGGGTTCACTGAGTGACAACAAAACTTAGGAGATTATCCTAGGGTTGGACGAGTGGCATTGTCTTAGGTATTAACCTAAGGACACTGGATAGAGTGATCAACATAGAGTCAAGGACTCTAGGATGAGTATGACATCGAACTTAGGTAAAGAGAACCTAAGGTGATCTAGAGGAGTTAAACTCACAGACAGAAATTAGAGTCAGTGTAACTCTAAGATAAAAGTGGATCAGGGAATTAGAGTCAGTGTAACTCTAAGTTAAAAGGGAAACGGGAAAATAGAGTTGAGTTAACTCTAGGATTCAGTGATGAATCAGGAAAGTGGGACAGGATCCCAAAGTTAAAGAATCAAACAAATATAACCCTAGAGAGTCATAGGGTGTCTGGGCAAATGGACAATAACTTCAACCTCAATTGGAAGTTAAATAAAATGAAAGAGAAATGTTTAAAGAGTCCAGGAGACCCTCTAGTTACCCGTGAGGCGAGACCTAGGGTAAGGGATGAAAAACTTGGTTAATAAGCAAGACAAGCAAATCGCTCAAGATAGAGCTAAAACTTGGTTAATAAGTAAGACAAGCAAATTGCTTAAAGATAAAGAAAATGTAAATGGCACCTTCGAATTTGAGACTCGTCAAGCGGAGCAGGACTCCCTGGGCAGTGGCCCGTCGGACGAGGTACTTTCGAAAGGCTTCAAGTTAAAAGCAAGCTAAAAGTGGCTAAGAGCATAAAGAGAATGTAAATGGCGCCTTCGAATTTGAGACTCGTCAAGTAGAGCAGGACTCCCTGGGCAGTGACCCGTCGGACGAGGTACTTTCGGAAGGCTTAAAGTGAAAGCAAATAGCTAAATGCTCAAAGGAAAGAGTGATAGTAATTGCCAGTGGCAATGTGAGCGGAAGGCTCGAGTGAGAAAGAAAAGAAAAGCAAGTGCTTAAAAGTAAGAGTAAAGACAAATGCATAAAGTGCAGAAAAGGGCTGAGTGTCCAGAGGAAAAGAAATGAAAGATAAGAAAAGATAATAAAACGGGCGTCCTTCGAAGGTTGAAATGTGGTTCTGTGGGACGTAAAGGGCTTGCCCTCTCCCCGGGCGCACCTGGATCGGACGTAAAGGGCAGCCCCCTCTCCGATAGCTGGTGGCCCGAAGAACACATTTACTTCGTAGGACGGGGTAACACTCGCGGGTGTTATCGGCAACCTTGGAATCTTATCTGATGGTAGCAGGACTACCGGGCTCAGGCCCGTGGGATAAGAGTTTCTGAGGGTTAACTTGAACTAAAGCACCAGAACTTAAAGAATAAAGAGAAATTAGAGTGGCCAAGGTGGCCGGGTTAGTTTAACCCTGTGTACAGCGGCATAGTGGCCGAGTTGGTGCTTAGCAGCCTAGTGTGGCTAGACAGAGTAGTGCTGGGACGATGAGTACACACAGATAGTGTAGTGATCATGTATATTGCATAGCTGCATTTTGATATTGAGGATTTTAGTTTTCTAGCACTATTATTATTGCTTCCATTGGACCAAGTGGTGTAGGACACTTTTTCTCGGTGGTTGAACCCACTGGGAACTCTGTCAGGAGTTCTCACACCCCTTGGGTGCACCCCCCCCCCCCACAGGTTCAGGTATGGATGCAGCGATCGCGACGGTTCAGAGGCAGACGGCGAGGTATACGTCAGGGGCAAGGGCCCAGTAGCATAGAGACCTAGAGGGTCTAGCAGAGGTATCCCATTTTTATATTTTTTGAGTGAACCTTGTATGGTGAGGAAATGATGTAAAAGAATTGTAATAACTTATTTGCAAGTTGAGAGATGTAAAATGTAATAAAGTTTATTATGGTTCATTCTTATCATGCTTTCATATCGGCTTTAACTGTTTATTATTGAATGAAAGTTTAAATTAGTAATGATCTTACTCTGATATTATATCTCATCATGCACATTGTTTTGATTCGAGATGGATGTTACCGTTCCTTTCGGGTAGCGTGAGGTCGTGCCCGATTGGCGGGTCTGTCGGCGTGCCCGAACCGTACAAATTGTCGGTCCCGGGTCGTGACAGATCTTGTAGTCGCAGCCACCAAGATGGCTTCACTCCCCTCTTGAACTACGACTCTCGTCACCGCTGACGAAGCAGTCCAGGCGGAGCGGACCTGAGCTAAGGCTACGCTAGTGGAGTTCAATAAATTCAAACCACCGAGCTTTGACGGAGACATCGACGACCTATGGGCAGTAGAGAAACAGGGTCGTGCACTCGGAGAAACTGTTTCGAGATTTATACATGGAGGAGCGTGATAAAGTTCCCTTCGCCACTCATTGCCTGGACGGTGAGGCAAATAGTTGGTGGGCGGGACTTTTGAAGGACCGTTACGAAATGATGCCATATCCCTCCTGGCGGGAATTCAAAGAGGTGTTGCTCGATCGCTGCTTCAAGGACAACACCATGGAGAGTCTCGAACCGGACTTAGGGAGGCTTCAATAAGGAAATCGAACAATGCGAGAGTATGAACGAGAGTTTTCCCGTATTGTGGGTTTGGTCCCTCAGGCTGTTCGGAGTGAGAGTCACAAGATCAGGCTTTTCTCATAGGGTCTGCGACCCGATATTTGACGACTGTTATACTCTCTTCGAGTGACTACCTTCGATGACTGTGTAGAGAGAGCTCTATCTATCCAAAGCAACGCCGAGGTAGCCCGCGCTGAGCGGGAAGCTTTCAACAAGGGTAAGGAGACGAAGCGGTCTTTTTCTGGGAATAGGGTGGTTTCTCGAACAACAAGAAGCCACCCAAATATCCCTGATCCCAGGATTAGGCTATGAGCGCTCCAACAGGTAGCCAGCAGCAGGGTGGGTGACCTTGCATTTTCTGTGGACGACCGCATCGAGCGAATACTTGCCATCATCGCCACGGTCGCTGCTATAGGTGTGGGCAGTTGGGGCATATCCAGCCCAATTGCCCTCAGGGTGTTGGACCGGTGCATTCCATAGCCTCAGCTCCTACTGCTCCACATCAACGACAGGGCAATGCATTTGCCACAGCTTCGTCCGGGCGCCCCACCAATTCCTGTCAGTCTGAGGGGGTGCGACAGACGGCAGGAGGACGGGTCTATGCCATAACCCAATAGGAGAACCCACCGGAGGATAATCTGGCAGGTACTACAGTTTTTGGTAGAATTGCTAAAACTTTATTCGACACTGGGGATTCACACTCGTTTATCTCGACACGGTTTGTCACCACTCATGGGATTCCAATCCAGCCTGTTAAGAATAGGTACTGGGTAGAGATGCCTAGTCGCAGTATTTACATTGATGAGGAGTGTCGATCTTGCCTTGTCACGCTTCGGGGTCAAAACTACTACCAGGCTCGCTAACAAATCTGCCACCCATACGGGAAGCCCTGCATAGGCGAAGCGTCAAACATGCAAAAGATAGTCTAGCAACTAATAGATATCAGAGCTGAAATAAAAAGCTGCTAAATAAACCTCAAATCCACTGTACCACTATATATATCCAAAAACCTCAAATACAACATCTATCAACTCACAAAAGAGGAAACTAAAATAATAATACAATCAGTGTACAGGATAAACCCACCCGGGTAGGTACATCTATCTCACAAAAAATACAGCACGGATAGGGATCTAGCTCGCGACTCCCTTAACTCGATCCGACGGACAAGCCGGTGCAGGGACTGAAGAAGGAGTCTCTACAAAAAAAAGTCACCACAACGAGTGTGAGAACTACATCAACAAGTAGTTCTCAGTGGGTACCGTTTCCAAGACCAACGGTCGGCCCACTAAGTCTACTAGAGGCAAGATAACACTAATAAGTGAGAAAACTGATATGAAAGCTGGTAAAAAATTTACAGCTATCATGCCTCTATCTACTATACTCAAAGAATAATGGGATACAAGTAATGCAACCACTCGCTCACGAGGTGCTAATGAAAACTCAATCACAACGACTGCCTCATAGGGTCCAGTCGAACCTGCACCCACCTACTACCATTATCCACACCAGGCAGGATTTACGTAGGGTGTCCCTGTGACGCCCCCAATAGTCCCACATCGGATGTGGATGGAATTGTGATTGGATTTATATGAGACTTGGACACTAGTAATAATAACTGGGCTTAAGCATTTTGGGCTGTGGTTTGGGCCTAACGAGTTATTATTGCTAGTGGGCCGGGTCGTTACATTTGGTATCAGAGCCAATAACCAGCCGGAAGTGTGTGGCGAGTCTCGGCTGAGTCTGGGTCTAGATGACAGGACTAGCGAGACGAGTCTCACATCGCCTGGTGATCTTGGGCTGCTGTGTGTGTGTTTGGGCTGACGAGGACGTCAGGCCTAAACGGGTGGAGTCTGTGACGCCCCCAATAGTCCCACATCGGATGTGGATGGAATTGTGATTGGATTTATATGAGACTTGGACACTAGTAATAATAACTGGGCTTAAGCATTTTGGGCTGTGGTTTGGGCCTAACGAGTTATTATTGCTAGTGGGGACAAGGATAAGGACAAGGGCAAGAAAAGGGCACATCCTGGAAACGGCGATGGGCGTTCAAATCAGAACAAGAAGGCGAAGCCTCCCCATCTGGTTGCATGCAAGTTGTAACGTCGGGTTTTGTACTTGTAGAGTTGCACCCGAATTGCCTTCAAGCTCGGGCTCCGGCGATCCCCGGCGCTCCGGGACTCCGGCAACCACCCAGGTAAGGTCCTAGCAACCCCTTATTAACCTCCATCATTTTTCTTTGGGCCGAGAGACCCCCTGTTATTAGCCTCCAAAGCTTGCACCCGAGAACACCATCTCGGGCTCGCCTCCGGCCGCCGCCGCCTCCGGCCGCCGCCGGCCGACCCGGACTACACCCGAGGTCTTCTGGGGACCCCTCCTAGCTAGTGCTCACCTTGGATACAGAGAAGAACCCAAGTTGCTGCAAGATCACCCTAACCCGAGCCTTGGCCAATCTTGGGTGTTGCTCCGGCCACTGTTCCGGCGGGTTTCCGGTGCTCCTCAGGTGAGCACACTACTCCTCTGTCATGACAGCACTTCATGCTCAAGTTAGATCATATCTAGATCATGTGTATATTGAGTTTTATCAAAGTTGTAAATTGGACCTTAGAACATTATGGGCCAACTTTGTATCGGGCTTGGTCTCAGCCCAATTCTTGTGAGCACGGGCTTCGTCTCGTCATAACGAACACCCTGGAATTTACAGATTTACGTTTGGACTCCCGGATTGCTAGAACGAGCCGAAACGGGCAATTAAATTAACGAATTATGAAAATTAAGAATTATTATAGATCAAATTGTAAATTGGACTTGATAGCTGTCTTTAAACAGTATATATACACCTGCTAGCCATTTTGTTAGGGTTCCGAAGGTCCTCGTTGACCAGGAATCAGATTTTGATCGATAAACCGACCGATTTGACCCGTTTAAGTTTTCCGTTAGTGTAGCGTCGTCGGGATGGGTTGTGCGAGTCTACTACTGATTACATTTACTGATACAGGGCCCAGTTGTTCAGCACCAGCCTCCCAGTAGCTGTGCGGGAGTTCGAGGGTCTGCCTTCATCCAGGTGGGTTAGCTTCGGTCCGGGCTTGATCTATTCGGCCCTCTGGTTGCTTTAGTCCAGTCGGACACCCTTTTTTTTTGATCAGCCTGCGAATTATACCGATACGACCTATGATGACTGAATATATATCACATGATCCCCTGATAGACATTGATTCTTTTAGACTCATCATATATACCTGCTGATTTTATCTAGATGAGCCTTGATGATTGTATTGACATGCCCTATGATTAGTCCTGATAGATCTTGATCTACGTGAGACATATCTTACGTACCTGTTTATCAGTTTTTATATTTCTGATAGACCTTGATCTTCATGAGACATACCATATACATATCTGTTCATCAGCTTTTTCAGTATATAGATCTACATGATTTGATGACACTTGTTGATTCCTGTCAGCCGATTATTATCTACATGATCCCTGATTATTCCTGACTGATCCTGATTGATTGATATATATAGATTTGCATGATTAGATGACACCTGTTGATTCCTGTCATTGAGATGTTATTCGAGATATTATTGATATGCATGATTGATTGATCCTGATTGATAGACACTACTCGATATGCATGATTGATTGATTCCGATGGATAGATATAGACAGATGATTCCCTGTTGGGATCTCGGCATGTTGCCGACTACCCGGTCACTAGACCGTGAGATTGATCATTATGATTTGCCATGCACTGCTGTACTTCACGAACATGGCCGGGGTAGCTCCCCGTGGAGATTGTTCTTTACCGGTAAAGTGGTCTGATGATAGACCCGTGAGCCCTCGACAAGGTTATGTCAGCCGAAAAAGGTGCCGAACAGTGGCATTGCCTGAGGTTCTCTGAGACCAATATTGGCACATGAGTGGTTATTTGGTTTTCTACCTTTGACGCATTACTTTTACTCGTACAGTTGCTCAGTTGTTCCAGCACTATTATCTGTAGACATGCTTGTATCATTGTATCTCTTGCAGTTCTTTATACATGATCCTTGTAGTTGACTTTGATTTCCGGCCTGCATGCTCTACAGTTTCCATGATAGTTATTTCTGAGATACCCTGATTGTTCAGCATTCTTACCTGCAGTTTTATTTCTGATTATTAGTAGACATCTATGTTTCCAGCTTTTCCTACAGATCTTTACTATCCGCAGATTTTAGTACCCAGTAGGTACGATTAGCTATTTCTCGGCTCGTCGTGCCCACTGGGATGCACTCCGGTGTATCTCACACCCTCGGGTGACTGTTGCAGGTCCGTCGGGTGGTGAGATGTCGGGACGATCCAGTGAGCCGATTACGATAGAGCTGTCCCCATGAGCATTACACATTGATGACTTTTGCAGACATTTACTTTCCGCATTTCATTCCAGCTTATCTTGATTTAGACATTTAAAACTGATGATGTAATAACTTAATTCTAATTATTCCTGCTGAATAGATTAGTAGTTGTACTGAGATATCTGTCGCTGATTACTAGCCTAGCCGTGCATATATAGGGGAGTCTCTGTTCGCGGAATAGAGAGTTTCCTATATGTGTGGCGGTCTGTTACGCCTGTTTTGCAAACTCTGATTTAAAAAAAAAAAAAAAAAAAAAAAAAAAAAAAAAAAAAAATTCAGACCTGATTTTTAAACTCGGGGCGTGACAGATTAGATGGTATATGTGTGGCGGTCTGTTACGCCTGTTTTGCAAACTCTGATTTAAACAAAAAAAAAAAAAAAAAAAAAAAAAAAAATTTCAGACCTGATTTCTAAACTCGGGGCGTGACAGTCCCACAAGGACTGCATCGATGTCGCGCGAACATACAGGCCCAGCTCTAGAGCGGCACTCGAAGGGGGAGCGACCCCACCGAGGAAATTAGCGCATTAGTGTCGAGCTCAAAAAGGCTCCTGCAGGCTATAGTTCAATCCTACGATCAACCAGATCGACAAATTCTCAACTCACAACAAACTAACCACATAGGCCGGAGATACTCAACAGCGAGGATCACCGTCAACCCAACGGCTCCCAAAACAAGAACACCCAGACCACATCTACTAGACTCTAAACATGCATCCTATACTAACCCCATCCACTCAGCCCACTCCCCGGGGCGAGGATAACCACAAGACAAGAGGGATGCAACAACACTAATGAGTCCAGAATATATATGACCATTGTTAAAGATTTTCTAGGGTCCAGGGTTCAACATGCATCATATGACAAGGGGTGCTAGTCAAAGTTCCAAAATTTACTAAATACTATCAGATAATAAAAAAACCAATACACCTAACATGCAATAAGCTATCTGATAGACGTAGAGGGGAGTACGCAGCTTTTGGAAGAAATCCAACCCACCCGACAACTCCAACCAGGGAAATAACTCAAGCTTGCGGCGCGGCACAACCCTCTGCCAGGGGATCCTCGCGCTGCCGAAGGTCCAAAAGCCTCAACCCTTTGTCCACCACAACACAACACCAAGAACAACACACTCTGTCAAGATCACAGCACCAACTAAAAACCCAAGCTCACAACAACCAGGCTCACAGCACCACCCTCACCTCTGCCTCAACCCTCAGCCTCTGTGAACACACTCACGCACAACTCACAATCACATATCACAACTCCACAAACACACTTTGCACAATCTCCTCCAAAATGACCAACAAGAACACACCCACACATCCAACCCGTAAGTCGAATTTTCAATCCGATCACAAAACAACCCTAACAATATCAAATACCTTATGAAAAACACAACTAAGAATTTTTCGAAAAGCCAACCTTATTCCAAAATCGAAAACTAAAAATTCGCAGTTATTACAATTAAAAAAGGGGCCAATAGCAGAGGTTCAAGCAACACCAAACTTACCAACATTCGGAGATGAAGGTCAGATCCTAATCGAACCGAGGCGATATTAGAAAGAATGTTGGCGAAGCGAGGGAACAGAGCAACAACCGAAGTGCTCGTGAAGTGGAGCAACCTTCCAGCCAAATGAGCAACCTGGGAGGATTATTGGCTACTTCGCAAACAGTTTCCTTCAATTGATCCTTGAGGACAAGGACCAGCTGAAGAAGGAGGGAGTGTTATGTCTGCCAAGTAACCTAGAGGTTAGGAGTAGAGTTAGAGAATGAACTGCAACTGAATAAATACCAATGGTGGAGCAAAGAACTTAGCTTTCAATAACGGTGCCAACAGTGGAGGGAAAGGCTTGGCGACAGTCAACATGGAGCGGAGGAGAAAGCGGATCGAGAAGGGAGGAGAAGGTTCCAAACAATGGTGGAAGGTGAGAGCCCTTATAACAAGCTGCTAGTGGATCCGGTTGTCGTGTAAGACCCGCTCCACTACCCTTTCAAACCCGCTCCACTACCCTTTCAACTTGAGGCCGGGTTTCAAGGCGGGCTTTTGAGAGATCCACCTGGCCCAAGAGTAGGCCCGGTGTTGTAAATAAAGTCGTTCCAAACAGCCCAACTTCTTTCTGCTACTTTATTAGTTTAGAGTCATAAGAAGTTATATTTGCATTTTAGTACAATGTTTAGGAGAATAAGAGGGCAGACGTAACAGATAGAAAACAACTTTTGAAAAATTGAATCATTTATTCATCTCTCTATCTTCTCTTCTCTAACCCCAAGCTATCTTACCTTTTCTTCCTCAATCTCTTTCTCTTATCTTCTTTTCCCCATTCCTTTCCTTCAGCCCGTGTGGCTGAGCCCATCATCCTCAACGCCTTCCGAGTCTCAGAATAATATCATCATAGACTGTTGCATCAGGTACGTAACAAACCTCTCCTCTCTCACTTAATCATCATTATCGCCCCAGGGATAGCATGTTCATCCTTCACTATCAGTACTTCCATGCACAACGTCCATCCCTCCATTGTCATTGTCATTTTCATAGATATATTTGCACCTAGACACTCGTGCACTGACAATTTATCGACCATGTCTGCCTCATCTTATATTCAAATGGCAATGAACACTATTTCATTTCAATCACAATAAAGCTGTCGATTTTTTACAGAGAAAATAAATTGATAGAGAATATTAGATGGGAGCATAATGGATGTATAAGCCAATAAATTTGTCATGCACGCAACAGTTTTTACTAAAACATGTTATGACAGGCGCACAAATGAAAACACAATAGAAAAGCTTAATACGTGAAAGGTTGAACCCTGAAGTGCAGGAGCAAGCAGTGCTAAGTACTCCCTAAATCAACATAGGGCCTACAAATTAAGTAGAATAGTCAGAGAAACCACTTATAAAATAGCAACCTATAACAACCAAATTATTTGTAAACAAACACAAAATAGATACCCAAGAACAAACTTTGGAGTACTAGTACAGGCACTAATTTCTAAAACAAAAAACCTAGAGTATTAAACTCCAAGTTACTGTAGAGATCTAAGAAGAACCTGAGGCAAAAGGTGAATACTAGGAAGATAAATACCCCGCATGGATTTAATGAAAAAAAAGGCATGAAGACAAGCAAGAATTTTTTCTTAAATAGAAAGTTTGACTCGTCTCCTAATATGGGTTGACTTTCCAGACTCTGATGGTTCCGTCGGTGTAACCGGTAAACAGCGTGCTCCCATCGATGCTCCAACTCAAGCTCGTGCAATACAACATCTGCCAGAGTTATCATAAAAACAAGGGTTAATTGTTGTCTTATGATGATAATTCGAAGCTAAATTTATCTTGAAGTAGATTTATACTGGGTAGCACATCACTTGTGAAGCAATAATGGAAGAAGGAAATATAGTGTCGGCCGGATAGGCATAAAATGTATTGTTATTCTTCAATCCCTAAGTAATTTCTTCTAGCATCTCCAGCAAATCAAACTTATCAAATCAACACGTGCGCACATGTGTGTGTGTATATATAGTGTGTATATATATAGAGGGAGAGGGAGGGAAAGCATGGTTTCTGGATATGATTGATTGTCCATTGAGCCATCCATCACAGGCAGCAAAATGATTCCATCATATAAACAATACAGATAACATAAAAGAGAAATAGCTAGAACATGCTCAAAGATTAATCTCAAGAAAAATAAATTTAAGCTCATCAATCTAGTAATCAATAATAATAATAAATTAACTAATATAAACAAGTTTTTCTAAGGAATACAATCCATGAAACCACTTGATGTTGATTAATTAGGTACTTCCATAGTCTAAAAAATTTCAGAAAAGAAACAATTCACACATTTTCCAGTCCTTTTTTCAGAAAGAAGAAATCATATATTTCCAGTAAGTTCTACAAAACAAGGACATTGCAATTTAGTTGGGTTAAAGCTCTGGAGTTAGTTTGGTTCAACAAGGTTATAACAAAAAAACACACTGGAAGCACAATGATAATTACATAATTGGAATACTTCTTCACTTCATTAGCCATCCGACCAACAAAACATGCAAGTTACAAATACCTCTCATTAACTTCTACTAATAAAGAAACGTCACCAACTATTATATGGAAAGTGACACAGAATTTTGCATGAACAATAATTGTTTTCATTTAAGCGCATACATTAATATTATGTGACGTGACGAGGTGTGAAAGTTTTAAACTAAGGGGCCATTTGGTTCTAGGTTTGTAATATTTCGGATATGTTATACATTTTACATTTGGAATGGCAAGTTTGTTACTAAGCAAACCACTTTGGGCTTGGAGATTGTTAAGGACTAGTGTATTTTTATTAAGAGACTACTAATTATTCCCATCAAGTATAAAAATGACAATACCTCCGAACCCATGATAATCTAGTATTCCTACCACCTAAAAATCTACAATGATTCTACTACTTCACTAACACCTTTTACAACTACCCGACTTGAGTAGACTTGTAATGATTTGAATATTTTTAATAGAAAAATGGGAGAATTTACAAACCGTGAACAAAACAGGCCCTAAATTCAATTTCACACTACATCTTAGTTTCTTCTGATAAGAAGAAAAATCTGAGAATAAAAATTAATAATCTTTATATGCTATCTGAGGAATTCCCATGTAATACTATGTTAAGAAATCCCAAGCATTAGAGTGCTTGACAAAGAGTTATTGACAGAATGCATGTAAAGAACTGCAGCACCAACATGAATAGCTATACGAACACAGTCACTTTTTAGGCCCGCCAGCCTGGGTCAAATCAAAGCGAACAATCAGGGCCGCTATATGCTTTGGAACATCAATGCAGATGAACACGTATATAACGTCACTAAATTCCTCTCATTATAATAGCATTTTCTTTCTGTTTTTTTTTGTTTGTTTGTTTTCAGTCTAGATTTAGGCATTCTCTCTCTTGTAGTAGGGAGAAAAAAAATTAAAATGGAAACTAAATAAATCTAAAATCTGATTATTTTTTACAATTCTTGATCTTTCTGAGATCCGCATTGTGAACGGGTATGGAGTCGGAGGTATGCAAACAATTACGGACCATGCATATCAGGACACAAAGCGCAGAATAATCAATCAGAAGAGACAAACCCAAAAAAAACCACTGATAATGATGATAATGATGAGTCTACCTGATTCTTGCTGGTCGGGGTCTCGGGCTTGAGGTCCTGGACGATGGACTTGCTCTCAAGGTCCCAGATCTTGACGCTGTCCTGGGTGGCGGCGCAGAGCCAGTAGCGGTTGGGGCTGAAGCAGAGGGCGTGGATGATGGCGCCGGCGTCGAGCGAGTAGAGGCGCTTGCCCTCGGCGAGGTCCCAGAGGAGGGTGACGCCGTCCTTGCCTCCGCTGGCGCAGAGGGAGCCGTCGGGGCTGACGGCGACGGTGTTGACGTAGCCGGCGTGGCCGGTGAGGGTGCAGCGGAGCTTGCAGTTGGTGAGGTTCCAGACTTTGACGGTGCGGTCCCAGGAGCCGGAGACGATGAGGGGTTGATAAGTGCTGGGAGAGAACCGTACGCAGCTGACCCAGTTGGTGTGGGCGTCGGCGTCCTGAATGGTGTATTTGCACTCGCCGAGGGTGTTCCAAAGCTTGATGGTGCGGTCGCGCGAGGCCGAAACGATCTGGCGGTTGTCCACGGAAAAGGCCACGGACAGCACGTCCTTGGTGTGCCCCACGAAGCGGCGGGTGGTGGTGCCCAGGTTGAGATCCCAGAGCCGGAGCTCCGCGTCCCAGGACCCCGAGAGGGCGAACTGCCCGTCCGAGCTCAGCACCACGTCCTGCACGAAGTGCGAGTGCCCCGTCAGCCGCCGCAGGGGCACGCCGTACGCCGCGTCACCTCCCGCCGACGCCGCGTCCTTGGTCAGCTTCCACACCAGCACCGACTTGTCGCGCGACGACGACACGATCCGGTCCGAGTTGTCGATCGGGGTCGCGATCGCCGTCACCATGTCCGTGTGCCCGCGCATCGTCCCGCGGAGTACCAGCGTGTCCGCCATCGCCGCCCGCTGAGGGATTAGGGCTATCTAGGGTTTTAGCCTGCAGGTAGGAGCGAGCACGAGGAGGCGCAGATGGGAGTTCTTGGGATTTTCGGAGAGCAGCGCAATCGCATGGCTTATATATGCTAGGGTTTTCCCACACCTACTCGAAAAGGGAGTCGTAATACGGGCTGGGCGCCTCGCGAGCCCGTCCGGTCTGGCACAACCGTGGGCCGAACCTCGTCTGGCACAACCGTGGGCTGAACCTCGTCGGCCAATGGCCCGGCCCAGTAGGCTTTTTTTTTCCTTAATCAAATCATATATATATATATATATATATATATATATATATATATACACAAAACTGAACTAAACCCATTGAACTAGCACATCTCTTTATCGGTGTTGAACTGGTACTTTATTATATATATTTTATGTTGAACCGAATTCCTTCATCTATTTTGAACCAAACCTACTGTACCAGCATATCTCTTTATCCGTGTTGAACTGAACCGATATTTTATTATATATATTTTATGTTGAACCGAATTTCTTTACCTGTTTTGAACCGAACCCACATAACCAGGCCATCTCTTTATCTGTGTTGAACCGAACCGGTACTTTATTATATATATTTTATATTGAACCGAATTCCTTCACCTATTTTGAATCGAACCCACTGAATCAGTCCATCTCTTTATCTGTGTTGAACCGAACCGGTACTTTATTATATATTTTGTATTGAACCGAACCGATATTTCATATTATAAATTTTGTGTTGAACCGAGCCGGTTCAATTATTTTTACTGAACCAGCCCATCTTTTTATCTATGTTGAACCAAACTGTTACTTTATTATATATTTTGGGGCTTTTTTTGAAAATGACCCTCTAAAAATTTGTATTTTTGAAAATGATCCTACAAAATTTGTATTTGCAAAAATGGCCCTATACCTGCCAACTGGGCTCCACGTGTGCGTGCCACGTCAGCCGGAACGGATGAGTTGAAAATAGTTGAACACGCAGGTTGAGCCTGCGTGTCTAAACACGCAGGCTATTTAGACACGCAGGCTCACACTGCGTGTCTAAACAATGAAGGGAAAAGTACAATGGCCTCCGAAGTGTAGCGCATGTGAACCCAATCCTTAAATTATTACACACTCCAAACCAAGATCTCTCCCCCTCTTCTAAAATATTGGTATCAATACCCGAGGACTACAACACACCCAATTTATTAATATCCACTGAAATATTTAAAATTAAATAATTAATTAATTATTCCTCTTTATCTTTTCTCTTATTCTTCTTCTCTTCCTCTTCTTTCTTTCCTCAAATCTTCTCCATGGACGAAGGCTCAGAGAAACAGAGTTTAGATATACTTTAGTTGAATTATAGTAACAATAATTATTAAACAAGGGGTAAAATTAAGAGGAAAAAAAAATCACTTCTCTTTAATTTTTCCTTAATATCTACTCCGCTTGATCTGAAAACTCCATTTCAACTTCTCTACCTGATGTTTTAAACTCGGAAAATATGAGCTTCTTCTTCCACAACTACCAAGCTGCTGCTTCTTCTTCATATTTTTCTTCTTATTCGTCACGCATGAAGCTATTCCCGAGAAAAACCCAACACTTTCCCATCACCACCATCATTCCCAATACTTGGAGAAGCTCAAAAAGTACTACAAATGGCTCCTGTGGCTCTCCCTCTACCTCTTTTTCTCCACCGCTACACTTCGGAGGCCATTGTACCTATGTGTTTAGACACGCAGGTTCAGCCTGCGTGTCTAAACACGCAGTCCCAACCTGTGTGTTTAGACACGCAGGTTCAGCCTGCGTGTTCAATTATTTCCAGCTCACTCGTCCCGGCTGACGTGGCACGCACACGTGGCGCCCAGTTGGCAGGTATAGGGTCATTTCCGCAAATACAAATTTTATAGGGTTATTTTCAAAAATATAAATTTTTAGAGGGTCATTTTAAAAAAAAGCCCTATATTTTGTGTTGAACCGAACCGTTACTTCATATATTATAATAACCCGCCATCTTTTTATCATGTTCTTTTTTGAACCAAACCGACCGGCCTACTTTGTTAGATAGTGTTGAACCGAACCAACTCAACTGGTGTCTTTTTTTTTTCTTTTAACAAAATTAGTGAACCGGCCACTTTTGTTATAATTATGTGTTGAAACAAATCAATACTTTATTTTATATATATATATATATATATATATATATATATATAGAGAGAGAGAGAGAGAGAGAGAGAGAGAGAGAGTTCGGCTACTATGCTATCAATAGCACCAAGTATTTGATGCTACCAAGTTTTCTATCTTTAGATCAACCCCTTTAATCATTTCCACCCGTTAGATTTTACTATTTTCCCAACCATCCATTAAACCCAAGGGGGCCATTATCATCTCAACCACACATCTTTTAATCCAAGGGTTAAAAACTTAATAGCACAAATAACTTGGTGCTATTAATAACATTCTAGCATAGCTCTCTCTCTCTCTTTCTATATATATATATATATATATATATATATATATATATATATATAGTGTTGAATCGAGCTAATATTTCATATTATAAATTGTGTTCAACGAACCGGTTTAATTATTTTCTTCTTTTTATTTTTTCTTTTAAACCAAACCGGTTTAGACCAATTCTTTTTTCCCTTCTCTCCGACATTTTCATCTTCCCCGAACGTACGCATTGTCCCCTCCCTTTGGCTTCCTCTCTCATCTTCTCTACGTCGTTCGTTCTTCCCCTCTGTTGCAGCATTTCACCTCTCATCTTTGCCGCGTCGTTTCATCTTCCCATTCTCCAACGTTTTCATCTTCACCGAACGTCTGCAATGTCTCCTCCCTTCGGCTTCCTCTTTCCTCTTCTCCGCGCCGTTCCTTCTTCCCTCTCCGTTGCAGCATTTCATCTCCCATCTCTACTGTTTTCTTTATTGTATATTCGCTTTCATCTCCATTTATATATATATATAGAATTAGACTAGAATACTATGCCAGTGGTGCTATTAAGTTTTTAGCCGTTAGATGAAAAAATATGCGGTTGGGATTATAGTGGTCCCCTAGGGTTTACTAGGTGGTTGCTTGAATAGTAAAAATCTTAGGGAACCACTATAATCTCAACCGCATATCTTTTCATCCAATGACTGAAAACTTAATAGCACCAATTGTTTGGTTCTATCGATAGTATTCTAGCCGGACTATATATATATATATATATATATATATATATATATATATATATATATATATATATATATATATATATATATATATATATATATATATTGCATCATCTTTTTTTCTATTGCAAAAATCTTTTTCCAACGGTAAAATCTAGAGGGGAAGCGTTGTCACGCCCCGGGTGTAAACCGGAACCCGGGCCCGTCTACAGATCCGCCGTGCACACGGTATTTCCCGCGTACACGAAGCGCCAAACCTGCTCAGATATAAGAGATAATAATAAAAGAGCAATAAAAACAGAGCTGAACTAAAACTAATACATCTCAGACTGAAGCTGGAAATAAAATACAATACATCTGTATAAATGATACATCTGTCTCTCCCAGCTCACCCGAATTAAATACAACCTGCTGGCAGAAGCCAGTCCCAAATGTAAAAGTACAGCCGTCTGAGGAAACATGGGTACATCAACCGTCCAGCTAACCCGCTCATCCTGCCTCGAGATCTATCTACTCAACCGTCCTCTCTCCTCGACCCGCCGCTGAAAGCCCAGCAGCACCCGCAGAAGACACTGCAAAATAAGGGAGAAGAAAAAAAGGAAAGAAGAATGGGGGTGAGAACTACTAGTAATCCAGTAGCCTCCCCTAGTGGGTAAAACCTCAAACTCTGACACACCCACTAGGTCTACCAGAGGCAAAAAGGAAAGAAGAGTGGTAAGAAATGAAACTGCTGAAAAAGGGAAATCTACCACTACTATGCCTCTAAAATACAGTCCTAGACTGGAATAACCGTATGCAACAATAACAAACCGTCCCAGATGAACCCAATCTGTACCGCCCTCATCATCGGGCAAGTAAGCCGCGCCGATGTGATAGCAAAATTCCTGCTGCCGCCCTCATCATCGGGCAAATAAGCCGCGCCGATGTGATAGCAAAACTGTCCATAACTGTCTGGCCCCGGCCTCCGGAGGGGAACTCGAGGGGAGCGACCCACACGAGGAAAGCATCACCGGGCAATAACCGCGCCGGTGTGATAAGTAACAAAAGCAGGACTGGATCACAACTATAAAGCCCCAGTGGAACACAACCCTCCACTAAAAGAAAACTGATCCCCAGTCTGATGCATAAGTGATCATCCGGTCAATCGCCCAAAATCCACGATCGCCGCAATACCCCAAAATCCACGACCAGGTCTCACAACCGACCTCCGGTCAACCGCCCAATATCCGCGGTCGCCGGAATAACCCACAATCACAATCATGTCCCACATCCGACATCCGGTCAACAACCTACTATCCGCGGTAGCCGCGATACCCCACAACCCATAATCAAACACACCAATCAAACACAACCTGTCACCGACCCTAAGGTCCCCGCTACACTATCCCAAACCCCTGCTCGAACCCGAGCAACCAGACTCAAATGTCTAAATAAGAAGGAGAAAAGGAAACAAGCATGGTTTCTCCTAAGTCAAGTCCCAAAATGATAGTGCAGCAATAAAAGGTGGCCTATCTAGATGACCATACAAGCATGCATATGTCCTCAAGAGCGATAAAAGAAAGTATGACAAATAGTGGTTCCACATGTGTATCAGTTATTAGCTCCGCATGGATATAACCATCAACATGCTAAAATCATTATTCAACCACACATGTCTATAATCCCTGATCCATGATAAATCACCAAAGTGGTACCCGAACATAGATATGTCATAATGTCTCAACAATTTATCCATTTAACCCACTTTCATAAAATCTATGTGCTAACATGGCATGTTAATTATTACTATTAAAATATCCCAATAATCCTATTCCAACATGCTATGTCCACCAAATTAATCTCACATAAATCATCCACCTGTGCATGTCACCTATCCTCAAGTAATACCACTAACAGGATAAATCATCTCGACCAAATATAATAAACAATTCCATATGCAAGGTTAAGTGCTAACATAGCAATCCATGATTCCACACAAGCATGCATAAGTCCCGATTAAGTATTCAATTATGTGTCCCACATAGTGATGCTCTAATAACATTTCCAACATGATAGGCTCATAAGAATAGCGATTATCAATCATAATGCACCAAAGATGATCACTCCAATACTCCTAGTGGGTAAGTCAGAAAAGAGGGATATAGCAACCACCCACCTGAAGTGCTGACTGTCCAAATCCCACAGCTGAAAATACCAGGTAAATCCAAATCTCCTACTCCAATGAGTCCAGTAGCACCCGCAACTCTCCTGGGCACAATACAAAATCCACAATTACACATAAGTTCCCAAAACTGCTCTTACAACCACATACAATTTCAGTCCCAAAGATGCTTAATTTTCACCTGCTGAAAATGCCCAGAAAATTCCCAGAAAAATATCACAGCGATCCTCGCGTCGATACCTTCGAAACGGCTATTTACACGCCCAAATCAGAATTCGGTAAGTCAAGATATAAATTCGGCAAGGTGGTACACTCAAACAAAATCTGTATCAAAATACTGTAGCACTGTACACAGAGAAACAGTGATTTTCACCTCTGATGAAATCTCAGAAAAATCCAAGAAAAATACGAGCGCGTTCCTTGCGATCTGTAGATGAAAAAGTTGTATAAGCTCGTTTCCGGCTGACGCTTGTGCGCAAAGATATGGCCAAAACACCTCGATGCTGTCCCACAATTCCAAGAAAGAACCTCGGGATCCGTGCCACAGACTCAAAACCTAAATGCGCGATCAATACAAAAGATGAAGTCCTACCTCTCAGGAGTAAGCCAACGCAAGAATCGCTAAAAACGAAGGTCGGGGTAGCCCAGGGGAGAAATTACACCGAACAACGACGAAGAGGAACACCTGAAATGCAACGTCGCACTGCGCCGAAAAATCCAGAACCTCGGGATGCGTGCTCCCAAAAATCCCAAAACTCTGCAGGAAGATCAAGGACTTGAAGATGAAAAACTTCCAAGAAGGGAGCTCGGGGAGATCAAGCTTGGGCTGAGAGGAAAAAGCATAGAAGAGGGCTCGGGCTGCCTATTTATAGGCTGAGGGAAACAATTGGAAAAATTCCCATTGTGTCCCATCTTTCGGGCGCCCGAAAGATTCGGGCGCACACAGTGCGGCCCGGCCCGCCCGAATTCGGGCGCGCACAGTGCGGCCCGGCCCAAACTGCGCCCCGCACGGGATCGTCCGACCCGATCCCGCGCCGTCCGACCTGCCTCGGGTCCCGCCACGTGTCCCCAGAACACGCGGCAACCGTGCAAGCATCCGCGGAGAGCCCCACGTGCCCCCGCCCGCAGTCAACGCGGTGGGTGGCGCCCGCGAATCAGCGGGCGCCACGTGGCGCACCCAACTGCCCCGCCTGCCCCCTGCGGTACGGCACCTGCCCCGGTACCTGCCCCTCGCGCTGCGTGGACCGCGCGCACAACACCGCACCAATAACCGTCTGCCACGTGTCCACCCGGTTCACCGTGCACCCGGGCCGAAGTTCCGTGGACCGCGCCTGCTGCACCGGCGAACAGGAAAGCGCCACGTGGCCCGCTCCCGGCGCACGCCCTCCGCGGTGGACCGCGCACCTGCCCGCGCCCTCAGCGCCTGCCCGCGGCCGCTAGCCGCCTGCCCGAGCGCCCTCCGCCGCCTTCCGCCGCTGCCCGCCGCCGCCGACCTTGCCGGAGTTACTGTTCCGGCCGGTGAACAGTACATTACTGTAGCAAGCTCCAAAAAATACAAATAAATAGCCCATCTTGACCGTTTTCGCGCGCTGATTCCAAATCCGGTGTCCGATTTGCCAAATTCCAATCCCAAAATCTGCCGAATGCATCCGGAAAGGTGTTCCTTTGTCCAAACTTCGCGCTGAGCCAAATTTTAATATCCGTTTCACGCGAAACCACTTCTAAAGATCCGACGGAGTCATCCGATCACCCGCGTGATCCATTTAAGCCCAAAGCCCAACACTTGCATCCAAATTGGCGCACGAACACCGCCGACATGCCACTTAGGCCTTCAGAAGCTGCCGGTCACACTGTAGAAGCCCTGCAAAGATCCGGGTCACCACAAGCGTGCCTTAATCGAACACCCCCAAATTCGTGCCCCTTTTTTTAGCCCCCGTTTGGATTGGGGATAAAGGGGGGATATCCCCCCTTTATCCCCAAACGGTTTTGGGATATCCCCGTTTGGGGATATCCCCCCCAAACGGGGATATCCCCCCCCCCCCCCCCCCCCCCACACGGGGATATTCCCCCCTACCGGGTATGGTGGGGGGGGGGGGGGGGGGGGAATATCCCCCCCAACCCCGCCCCTTCCCAAGGCAGAAATGCCTTGGGAAGGGGCATTTCTTTTTTTCTTTTTCCATTTTTTTTTTTTATACTTGATTTTTTTTTTCTTTTATACTTCGTTTGTTTGTTTGTTTGTTTGTTTTTTTTTTTTTTTTTTTTTTTTTTTTTTTTTTTTTTTTTTATTACTTCGTTTGATTTTTTTTTTATTAAAATTTATAAATTTTAATAATTATTTAAATTTTAAAATTTTAATTTTTTTTATTTTATATTTTAATAAATCTAAATATTTTATTTTATTTTTAAAAATTATTAATTTTAAAATTTATACAATATTTTAATAATTTTTTTAAAATTTATATAAATTTATAAATTAAAATTTTTACTCTTACTTAAAATTTTAAAATAAACATATTTTTTTTGCTCCCACTTAAAATTTTTATAAAAATTAAAATGAATAAAAATTAAAATTTGAATAAATTTTAAAATTTTAATTTTGAAAAAATTATTAAAAAAAAAGAATAATTAATTAAATATAATATATAATTAAAATTAAATTTTAATAATTAAAAAAATTATATATAATTATAAAGTTTAATATATATAATTATATATATATATATATATATATATATAAAAAGAATAATTAATTATATAAAAAATTTATATATAATTATAAATATAATAAAAAGAATAATCAATTAAATATAATATGTAATTATAAATTTTAATCGTTAAAAAAATTTATTAAGACTAATTAAAATTAAATAAAATTTGATATAGTATATAATTAATTAAATATAATATATAAGATTTGTTATAATTAAAAAATTCTAATACATTCTTTAATTATCAAATTTATAATATACATAAAAATAAATATCACATCGTCATTAAACATAAAAGTCAACTTTATACTTCCTTTTTCATCAATCCCAATCCAAACACTATTTTTCTTATACCAGGTTTAAGCCTCATTCCCAACCAAACACAATTTAGATTTATACCAGGTTTAAACCAGGTTTATACTTATACCTGGTATAACTCATTCTGATTTATCCCCAATCCAAACGATACCTTAGGTATCGTTTGTTTCGGGGCTAGAACCGGGAATAAGAGGTTTATCCCCCTTATTCTACCAAACACACCAAGAATTATTCGGTACAGTAGTTCTAGTATAAGCAGAATAAGCTGGAACAACAGTTCTTATCTATTATTTTATAAATTTTTTTTTTTTATTAAACTATCACTCCTCCCCTCCTTTCTCTTTTTCCAATACACTCTCATCATCACAAATTCATCTCTCTCCTTTTTCTTTTTTCCTTCCCAATACACTCTCATCATCACAAATCCCTCTCTCTCCTCTCTCTCTTTTCCTTCCCAATACACTCTCATCATCACAACCTCTTTATTCTTCTTATTTCTCATTCTCATACCAAACACAAAATCTCTTATCACTGGAACCGAACTAAACGTTTTTTCGCTCTTATTCCGTACTTTATACCTATCCCCAGAATAGCTAATTCTGGTTATTCCGTTACCAAACGATACCTTAGGGTTTCCAAAACCAAATCAGATCCTCTCCACAGATCACTCCCTTGTTCCCTCAATAATTCACTTTTTCCCTCAAGATCGCAAATCAATCCATCCTCTTCTCCCTCTCCCAAACCCTAATTTTGACTCCTCATCCTCCATCCCAACTCCTCCCCATCCCGCTCGCTCAATCAGCTCCACCACTGCCTCCTCCGACGACTACTCCGCCTCTCCGACATCTCCTACGTCGCCGCTTCCTCCGAGTCCTACGACGTCGACATCACGCTCAACTGCGCCGACCCCGAGATCTTCTACCTTATGACCCTGACATCCACTTCTAACGCTTTGGCAAACCCGCTCCCGAAGCCGCTGCCGCCACATGCGATATGGCATGGCTCTTCCGCCCCAAGGACGAAAATCGCACCGCCTTCTACAAGGACTAACGCCGATTCGACATCGCCCGCTCCCCCAACTGCACCTACTCAGTAACCAATATTGGGTTCAGCCGCAGCAGGTACCTTAAGTTCATCCGAGCGGTTCGTCTCTCCATCTCTCTCTCCCTCTCTATTTTTAATTTATTTAAATTCTAAGCATATTGATGGGAAATTTTGTTTGTGTTAAACCCATACTATTTAAGAATTTTGTTTGTGTATTAAATAACTGATCAAGAGCACAAACAAATTAACTATTTAAACATTATTCGCTTTAATGAGTGCGGATTTGGTTTGTGCCGTCTTCTAAGAATTACGGAGAGTTTTGTAGTAAAATTTTCATATTACTATTATACAAATATTTGTCATATATTCTTTATATTTTTGTTTTTATGCTTTTGATGAGTATAATTTTTTTTTAAAAAATATATTATTCTTATATTATTATTTTTTAAGCTTAAGTTTTGATTTTATGTAATTCTAAAGTTCTTTCCAAAATCGATTTTATGTAATTCTTAGGTTATTCAAGATAGTTCCACTATTGTACATTCACTTCCATTAAAATTCCTACATAATAATAATATTTGCAAGCTCTTTACTTCCACCATCTGTTGCAACAATCCTTTCTCGATATGCAGCATGCACTGTGTACAGACAAACAATATGACTCCTCATTTGGGTTGGCTTAATTAATTGGAGCATGACATAATAAGAACTTCGGCGACATTTTGGTGGTCGTACTTTTCACTATATATTATGCAAAGCTTCCAACATAGACTTCATTTTTGCTGGACTAACCTACACTGCTACTTCTGATCCTCAGCAAAAGAAGAAGATTGTAACGGGTTGCATGTTGCCCTCTTTCCCTTTCTTCAACTGAGATACTCTACTTCTTCCCTCAGAACAAAGTGACCCTTAGTGAGCAATGATGATAGTAAAGTTAATAATAAAGCAAGTTTGATGGTCTAATGGCAACTCTTGCGAATATTTATGTCTTTAAAAATTATTAGATTGTATACTGCTGCTTATGATCCTCGGCAAAAGAAGAATAAAATTCAGTAATAATGCAAGTTTGATGACGCAACTCTTGCAAATATTTATGTCTTAAAAAATTATCGGATTGGGAAGGATGAAGAAAAATATTTTTTTTGCTTCTGCAAAAATAATGATGAAAATATTTCTATCTGAGCTCAACTAATTCTTCTAGTTTAAAGCTTAAAACATAAGTTTGACTTATTCTTTGCTTTGGCCCTGAGTATTTTTCTATTTTTCGTACTATTGATAGCAAATTACCTGCTTTTTCTTCTTCTTGCATATGCTACTTATCTTCTTTAAACCTATTCTAATGATTTTGCTTCTTCTTCTTCTTCTTCTTATGTACTACTATTTTACTTATTACCAATATTTGCCACATAATAAGTGAAAAATGAGCAATGATGATACAAAATTATAAAATAGAGAAAGTTTGATGGTCTCTTGGCAACTTTTGCACATATTATGAATGAAACAAAATATTGTTTGCTTGGAAAGAAGACACATGTTTTGCTATACGCAAAACATTATCAGCGTCGCATCAAATCCCTCCAAATGGTTTTGCCACTCTCTTTGATCACATACCATAATATTTACATTTTAAACCTGTTGTTTTCTTTCCTCGAGATTCTATGATTGTCATTCTATTTGGTGTTGGTTGTCTTAAGTGCTCATGTAAATTCTAATGCAAGTCTTCTTCCGTGATACTCTTTTCTTTCACTCCCAATACTACGTACATATATATTTTTAGTTTCGAACAATTTTTATTTTTTTCAGATTGGAAGGATGAAAAAAATCATTTTTTTGGTCTTGCAAAAACAATGATGAAAATGTAAATATCTAAGCTCAACTACTTCTAAATTAAAGCTTAAATCTTAAGTTTTACTTCTTCTTTCTTTGGCTTTGAGTTTTTTTTTTTTTCCTATTTTTACTCTTATTTTGAGGTGTTACTATTTGTTGTTGCTACTACTATTACTGCAGACAACGTGGCCATGTTTCCATTACCTACTGTTGGGGCCAAAAAGTGGCTGCACTGCGATCGGGCCCAGGGGGTGACCCTTAGAGATGTCGAATGCGCCGCGTGCCAACAGATCAAGCGATCGGGCCGAGGAGGGATCAGCTTGTCCTGGTTCTCCTCTGGTAACTCTTACGACCTTTCGGCTTAGAATAGCTGAATCGGGTTTATGGAGGTAGAGAGGGATTGATGGGTTCGACTTAGGATAGCCGAACCGGGTACAAAGATAATGACACGGTTAAGGAGCCGATTATGACTTTATAGTGTAAGAAACATAAATAAGGGCACGGCTGATAGGCCGATTAAATCTTCATATTGCTTGGGAAGGGGATACAAGAAAGAAGGTAGGGATAGAAAGATTACAAGTAAGTCTACTCCTAGGAAAGCAGTAAAGAAAAACGGTAAATGCAGGTATAAAAAGTTAAGTTAACCTACTCCTAGATATGAAGAAGCTGGGGTGGTATCGGGCTTACGAGGTTGTCAGACCCCTTTTCCTTCGTTGGTTTGCTTATTTATACAGTTTTGAACCAAGGTGTGTAACCGTCAATTTAGAAATCGGCGTAATCGAAGGGGAATCACTGTGAATTCCTCAACCACCTCATTTTGGGTCGATTATCCTCAAAGAGATAGTGGTCGTTTTCTCGTCTAGGTTCATCCCCTGATTGTCGTGCCGGATCGTAATCCTCGGCGCTTTCCAATGCTGGACGTCGCTTGTAGTTCCGGGTCAACTGCGAGATTCACGCCCAAATCCCGCACTCCTTCCGTTCAAGATCTTTCCTTCTGCAGTTTCGAGCAGCTGAGGATTGACCTTGACTTCTCCTCCTCCGTCGCTTGACTAAGGCGGTATGGTGTCTTTCTTCAGCCGAGAGACGGTCCTGGATGAGACGATATTCCCCATGTCGACCGCTTCTTTTGTCGGCTGATTCTCCTGGCGCCTTCAACCGATGTTACAGGCCTAAGACTGGTCTGAAACAAGACGTGGGTCTTTCCTTCTTCGGCTTGAATAACCAAAGGTTGATTCCGACTCCGCCTGCTTAGTCGTCTGATCGGGGCGGTCGGATACCTTCCTTTATCCGTAGTCGTCCCTAGGTAATGTGATAGTCCTTGTATCGGCTGCTTCTCCAATCGGCTGATGGTTTTAGCCGATAGCCTATGTCGCGTGCCATATATTCTGACGCGACTGAGATCGGCCCGGATCAAGATGCGGATCCCTCTTCCTTCATCAGCTGATGTCTTTGGGCGATGGCATGTGTTGCGAGCTGTTCTCTTCTGCGACCGAGACCGGTCTCAATCGAGACGCGAGTCCCTCTTTGCTGACTCAGATCCCCATCGGCTGATACCTTTAGCCGATGGTAAACGTCACGTGTCATTCCCTCAAGTGGCGAAAATTCTGGTCTCAACAATGCTCCCTCGGTAATCGACTGACGTGCCCGTTTGGGTGATTGTTGAAAATGAGTCAACTTTCAGCGCAAATATCGATACCTACGATCTTTCAGTATATTGGCGGGATACTTGCTCCACGCCCGAGGTATTCGTGGGTACGTGCTGTTTCTCCTTGAATTTCGGCAAATCTTTCCTTCGCCGTTTCCATATCTAAAGCTGCCATTTCCAAAGCGTCTGCTACTGCTCTGCTCTCTTTTGTTAGCCTATAAAAAGGCCTTACTTGCAGCTCTCTCCGCATCGCCTCATTTTCTACGATTTTCATGCCATCACTACACCCGTGTTTTGGTCGTAGCTCTTTCGTTTTCGAGGCAACCTTTCAGTCTGAAGCTGGCGGCACTTCAACGCCGGCCATTAAAGGTTTTTCTCCATCTTTGAGTTCCGATGGGGTTTTTTTTGGAGAAACCCCTGTGGGTGACCTACCGATCCCGGATCTTACGTCCGGTGGTCCAGCCGACCTTCGGTTGCGTACGGATGGTTGTGTTTATGAAGATCATGCACTGGGCAATGCGGCTGCGGCCTTCTTCCTTAGGAGTTGGGGGAGTTCAAACCGCTGAGCATCCAGTTCCCCTACCGGGGAACGGGTGTGCTCCTGCTCCGACCGGCTTTCTTACCAGGTCGTCCTCCTGTCTTCTCCAGGAGGAACCGCGTGATCTTCTCCCGTTGCATGCATGGAGTCAGGGGATTAATAGAGACTTTGTTCTCTCTCTTGTTCCCACTCCTGTCAGCTCCAAAGGTGATCAAGCGTCTCAATTTCCAGTGAGCAGTGTTTGGTTGCTGCCAGCTTGAAGACGGCTGTGTATTTCAACCTCTCGATGGAGCGTTCCGACTGCGAGTCATCTTTTTTTGAAACACTTTTGTATTTGCTCTTCTTTCGAGCTGTATGTACGTCGGCATGTTAAATGTGAAAATTTTCTTATATTCCTTGCTCCACATATACCGGCCAATAATTGTTTCAGAGGCTTCTCTTCAAACGGCTTTTTGCCTTCCAACCTGTTCATACGTTTCACGCTCGGCTCTGGTTGGCCTGCACACATCTAAACGGTCTCAGCCGACTCTCGCTCATCTGCTAAATGGGGTGCCTCACCTTCTGATTCCTCTTATCGGAATCCTGACCCTCGCCCTCGGCCTTCCTGGCCGGTTGGTCCTTTATATTCTTTCGGCCCCGTCCGTGGTAGCCGAAAGGTCCTCCTGGTCGGCCCTTGTTTGGCCGACCCCAGTCCTCAGGCTTGAGTGGGGCCTGAGTCAGTGATTCTTATGACACGACCCTGGCGGGTCGATGCTCTCGATGACCTCCACCGAGAGTTTGTTAAACCTCGGCCCTTTCCAGTTGGCCAGGTACGGCCATCCCATACACACCTCCTTGTTCGAGGGGTGTAGGGACCTAGGAGTTGGCCGTATATTCGGCTTGGCCTTGATGCCGAAGGTTTTTCGGTTTGCCCCCTCCGCTTGGGCGTGGATATTGGCTAGCCCCACTTGAGGTGCTGGGGTCGTTTGTTGCACCGGAGGAAATAGCGGCCCGTATTGGCCGACCTGACTCTGAGGCGGTCCCCGCAGAAGGACCCGCCCGTCGTTCCTACCCCCAGCCGTCTCGGCGAGCCCAGCTTGAGGCACCAGGGTCGCCGGTTGTACTGAAGGAGGCGGCGGCCCTTGAGGCCAGCCTGTTGCTGAGGTTGTCCCTGCGGAGGGACCTGCTCGCCGTTCCTGCCCCCAGCCTGTAGCTGGACGAACAACGGTGGGGGAGGCAGAGGTGTCCCCCGATAATGCTCTGGTTGATGATCGATGTTCTGCCCCATCGGTCCTGTTCCCGTCTGGTACGGGATTACTTGCGGTTGTACTGCCCCCAGCGGTTGTGCCGTTGTGAGGGGCGCGTCCTGTTGTGCCGCCTTTGTTATCGGCGTCGTTTGCACCGATGGTATCAAGCTCACTGGGGACGACCCAGGCTGGCCATCCTGATTCTGGACAAATCTCTGATCCGAGACTTGTCCATCGCTCTTGCTGTCCCCCGTCTGAGGTTGAGAAATCGGCTGGGTAGATGGAGTGGGTGTACCCCCGCGGGTTCCCTGCTGGTGGCCGATGCTCGGACTCGTCGGCCTATCCTGCACTGGGATAAGAGCCGTTTGCAGTTGCCCTGCCCCCAGCGGGTGATCCATTTGGGAAAGTGTCGTGGGTCGCCTAACTTCCTACGGTTGCGACGATGGTGTCACCGTCGCCGTCGGGTGCGGCGAAGTGGATAAGAACTGCTCAAAATGAGCGAAGCTCTCATCCGAGGCCACCGCGTTGGCGTCCCAAGCTCGGGCTCTCCTTTTGAGAGACCTCATCATTTGGGCTAATTGCCTATACAACTCCGACAGAGACGGCTCTGGAAGTGCCAACTACCCGTATGGCTCTGGGATTCCTGATATATTTGCGGTAGGAAGATAGATAAGAAATTACCTGAGGGTCATACCGGGTGTGCCAAGAAAGTTGTTGGGGCCAAAAGGTGGCTGCACTGCGATTGGCCCCTGGGGGTGACCCTCAGAGATGTCGAATGCGCCGCATGCCAACAGATCAAGCGATCGGGCCGAGGAGGGATCAGCTCGGCCGAATTCTCCTCTGGTAACTCTCACGACCTTTCGGCTTAGAATAGCCAAATCGGGTTTACGGAGGTAGAGAGGGTTTGCTGGGTTCGACATAGGATAGTCGAACCGGGTACAAAGATAATGACACGGCTAAGGAGCCGATTATGATTTTATAGTGTAAGAAACATAAATAATAGCACGGCTGATAGGCCGATTAAATCTTCATATTGCTTGGGAAGGGAATACAAGAAAGAAGGTAGGGATAGAAAGATTACAAGTAAGTCTACTCCTAGGAAAACAGTAAAGAAAAACGGTAAATGCAGGTATCAAAAGTTAAGTTAACCTACTCCTAGATATGAAGAAGCTGGGGTGGTATCGGGCTTACGAGGTTGTCAGACCCCTTTTCCTTCGTTGGTTCGCTTATTTATACAGTTTCGAACCAATGTGTATAACCGTCGATTTATAAATCGACGTAATCGAAGGGGAATCACTGTGAATTCCTCAACCACCTCATTTTGGGTCGATTATCCTCAAAGGGATAGTGGTCGTTTTCCCATCTAGGTTCATCCCCTAATTGTCGTGCCGGATCGTAATCCTCGGCGATTTCCAATGCTGAATGCCGCTTGCCGTTGTCACGCCCCGGCGTCGAAACTGCGATCTGGGCCCGCCAACAGATCCGCCGCCTATACGGGAAGCCCCATATAGACGAAGCGACTAACCTGCAAAAGATCAAACTAACCACTAAACAGATATCAGAGCGATAAAGTAAACTACTGAAATAAATACATACAACTCCAAATAGTACATGCCAGGTCCTCACAAAACAGAAGTCTCTCCAAAATAAAACTCTCAAAATAAAAGTACAAGATGCATCCCAAAATCTCTGACAGTACTAGAATATCACTAAAAGGGGTACGCCTACTCTCTCGCTGGAGACGGGTAGGGATCTAGCTCGCGACTCCCTTACCTCGGTCAGAAGGATCAGCAACAGGAGCAGCAGGAACTGGAGGAGAGGTCCCTGGAAAAAGTCACCAACCATGGGTGTGAGAACTACACCGTCACGTAGTTCTCAGTGGGTACCGCCACCAAGCCCGACGGTCTGCCCACTAAGTCTACTAGAGGCATAAAGTAACAAATGCAGTACTGAAAGGGAAAGGATGGAGATAACTCTACAGCTACTATGTCTCTATCTAAATGCTCAAGGGGTGATACAGATGAAATATGATGCATCTACTATATCTCAAAAATACAATCACCCAATCTACACTGACTGCCACATAGGGTCCAGTCAAACCTGCGCCCACCTACTGCCATTACATCCACGGAGGACTGGACTTACGTAGGGCGTCCGTGACTGCCCAAAAAGGGCATAGCCAGAAGGACTGCGTCGACAACTCGCGATAGCAAAGTAACATGTCTAGCTCCGGAGCGGCACTCGAGGGGCACGACCCCACCGAGAAAAGTATCCGCGCATCTCTGTCGAGCTTAATGTGGCTCATGCAGGCTATAGTCCAAATCCACGATCAACTAGATCAACAGTAACCAACAACACATCTCTCACTCACTGGCTGAAAATCCTCAACAGCCGGGACCCACCGTCGACTCAGACGGCTCCCAAGACTAGTACTGATCTAAACACAGCTACCAGACTCCACTCGGCCCCCGGACACGAGTGTAACATGCATCCCTCAACAATCCGACCACCCGGCCCACTACTCGGGCGAGGAACACTCTAAGTCTAGGTGAGAGAATAAATGTATGGGAGTGTCTAAAGCATAAATAAACTAGCCCAAGTTGGAGTTTTCTACTTGTCTGGTTAAACATGCAACATATGACAGGGTGCTAGGTCAAGTTCCAATGATAGCTTTTAATTTAATACAAATAGGAAGCAATAATCAACATGATCATAATAACAACACCCGAAAATATTATCTCACACAAACATGCGTCCTATCATCGCTCACAATATGCATGCTCACTAACACATATAGAATTAGAGAATCGTCCACCGGTTTTGGAAACGAAGTAACCCACCTGGAAGTGCGCGTCGATCTAAGGTCCAAATGGGCTGAAAGTGAACGGGGATAATCCTCAGATTCCTACGATTCCAATGAGCCCAAAAACACCTAAAAACACCTCCTGGGTACAAAGATACAGTCCAAACATCGCGGTAAGCAAAAATCCCCACGATCGCAAATCTGCAGAAGGATCAGTCCGAAAGAAGCCTAATTATCACCTGCGAGATGATCTCCAAAAATTCCAATAAAAATACGGCTGCGATTCTCGCGAAGCGTAGATGTCGATCGAGTCCTCACAGGTCGAAATCCGATAACCGAGCACCAAGATAAAAATCCGACAATGCTTCGCTGTCCAAGAAAATCACCAGCAAGAAAGGGGTTCAAAAATGTTCCAGAAACCCCAATAAAAACCCAAAACTGAGAGGAGCAGAAAACACGAAAAACGAAGATCTACCTCTCGTGAAACTGATGCCGTGAAAATCGGCCAAAAATTCCCTTCCGGCAGTCCTGGGGAGCTCGCGGAAGAAGCGTCGACGGAAAAAGCTCGGTATCAAAGGCGCGTCGAAGCTCGCGATGTCGAGAAGAACACAGATGGCACGACTCCTAAAAATCTCTGGGATCCCAAAAGTCGAAGAAGACTCGAGGTGAAACTCCCATGTCGAAAATGGGCTGGAAATCGCAGAGAAAAAGCTCAAAAAAAAAGCCTAAAGGGACTATTTATAGCCCAAGCCCACCAAAAGGAAGGTCTCGGATTCGAGCGCAAGAATCGGGCACCCGAAATCGGGCGCCCGAAATCGGGCGCCCGAATCCGGCCTGGCCCAACACTGTGCGTGCCCGAATCGTCCACAACGCGCCACGTGTCCCGTCCGCGCTCCGCGCGCCCTGCGCATAAGCGCCTGCCCATCGCGGCGCGCCGCGTGGCAGCGCGGTTGTGACACCCCCGGAATTTGGATTAGTCCTATATATAAATGATATAATAGGACTAAATCTCTAACCCGGCTATAGCATTTTGGATGGTAGCAAAATCCAAGAGGAACATGAGAGTTAAGCGTGCTAGAGCTAGAGTAGTTCTAGGATGGGTGACTCCCTGGGAAGTGGGGCGTTACAGTTGGTATCAGAGCCATTCACCATCCGGAAATGTGAGATGAGTCTCGGCTGAGCCAGGGTTATATAGCGGGTAGAGCGAGGCTCCCCGGCTAATGACCGTTGTGAGTGGAGTGCAGCTCCTCACAAGGTCGGCTAAGGCTAGCGAGACGAGTCTCACATCGCCTGGTGCTTGTGAGTGTGCTTGAGCCTGACGTGGACGTCAGGGCTTAAAGGGGGGAAGAATGTGACACCCCCGGAATTTGGATTAGTCCTATATATAAATGATATAATAGGACTAAATCTCTAACCCGGCTATAGCATTTTGGATGGTAGCAAAATCCAAGAGGAACATGAGAGTTAAGCGTGCTAGAGCTAGAGTAGTTCTAGGATGGGTGACTCCCTGGGAAGTGGGGCGTCACAGCGGTCCACGGCGGGAACCGTGGGCCGCGGTTCATGGCGGCCCAGCCGGGTTGCTTCGCCCGCCAATGGGCGGGCGACACGTGGACACGTGGCCCGGCGGGGTCCACCGTGCGCCGCGTCCGGCGCTAGACGCGCGTGCGTTGACCCGCCAATCCGCGCGCGCCATGTGGCACTTTGCTCCGTTGGCTGCTCCCGGTGCACGCCAAGTGGGCCGTGGATCGGCCCACCCTAGAAATCGGCCCGTTTGGCCCGTTTCGCCCGAAAATAGCCGATTTTCAATGTTTTCGCGCGTTGAGTTCGTTTTTTGCATCCGTTTGACGTACAACGGGCTCGATACACCGATAATAGGTGTTTTCTCACCGCCGACCACCCAGACAGGTCGTACAGAAAAACCGGGACACCACAGCCGTTCCGGGTCAACTGCGAGATTCGCGCCCAAATCCCGCACTCCTTTCGTTCAAGATCTTTTCTTCTGCAGTTTCGAGCAGCTGAGGATTGACCTTGACTTTTCCTCCTCCGTCGCTTGACTGAGGCGGTCTGGTGTCTTTCTGCCAAGGATTTAAGTGACGTGGCACGGGGTCGTGCCGAAAACATGGCGGCATGGTACGGCACGGTGCGTGCCGAACCGTGCCGATGAGTGTCAGCCACAAAAAATACATACGTGCGACACATAATGGCATGAAATATTTATTTTTTTTAGCAACAAAATTTTTTAATTACTTATTATATATCTCTATCAAATATTTTGAACTTTATTGAGAAAATTACTTAGTAAATTTAAGAAAAAAGGGTTTTGAACTGTGCCATCGGCACGGGAGTTGTATCGTGCCGGTATCTTTTTTCTTAGTAAATTTAAGAAAAAAGGGTTTTGAACTGTGCCATCGGCACGGGAGTTGTATCGTGCCGGTATCTTGTTGGCACGGTACGACACGGTGGATACGGCCCGTGCCGATGGATACTTAAATCCTAGCTTTCTGCGGCCGAGAGACTGTCCTGGATAAGATGATATTCCCCCTATCGACCGCTTCCCTTGTCGGCTGATTCTCCTGGCGCCTTCAGCCGATGTTACACGCCTAAGACTGGTCTGAAACAAGACGTGGGTCTTTCATTCTTCGGCTTGATCAACCGAAGGTTGATTTCGACTCCGCCTGCTTAGTCGTCTGATCGGGGTGGTCGGATACCTTCCTTTATCTGTAATCGTCCTTAGATAATGTGATAGTCCTTGCATCGGCTGCTTCTCCTATCGGCTGATGTTTTTAGTTGATGGCCTATGTCGCGTGCCACATTCAGACGCGACTAAGATCGGCCTGGATCAGGATTCAGATCCCTCTTCATTCATCGGCTGATGTCTTTGGCTGATGGCATGCGTTGCGAGCTTTTCTCTTCCGCGACCGAGACCGGTCTCAATCGAGACGCAAGTCTCTCTTTGTTGACTCAGACCCCAATCGGCTGATACCTTTAGCCGATGATAAACGCCACATGTCATTCCCTGGCGAAAATTCTGGTCTCAACACCTACTTTGAAGTGAATTTCTTCACTTACATTGAACAGAACCAACTGAAGCAGCCTACTTACTGAACAAACCATTAAACCGAACTGGCTCAATACTTTGATATATATTAGGTGTTGAACCGAATTGGTATTTTGTTATATATTTTGTATTGAACTGAACCGATAATTTCTTATATATTTTTTAATTTTTTTTTTTAAAACCAAACCGGTTCACAACCAAGTGAACAAGTTCTCTCCCCTCCCCTCCGATGTGCGATGTCCCCTCCCCTCGGCATTCCTCTCATCTCTTCTCCGCGCCGTTCCTTCTTCCCCTCAGTTGTAGCATTTTATCTCCCCTCTTCTTCTACTTTTCTTTTACTTGATTATAGATCTTGAATTTAATGTAATAGACATGTTGGTGTTTTGTACACAGTGCATGCTTCATATGAGAGATCCGAGCCGAGCCGAGCCTCTCAAGTTCAAATTTAAACTAATTTTAATACTTTACTTTGAAATTAGTAATTACTTTATTTTGGTCTAGTTTTAGCATGGAAATTGGGTATAAAACCTTGAAGTTTTATTTTTTTCCTTGTTGATTTATCTCCTTTTATTAATTATAGGAATTGGGAATCAATATAAATACTTTTATTGCTTATTTTAAGGCACTTCTTCCATTTATCTTCTTCTACTTCTTTTACTTCTTCTTTTGCTATTACTGTTTCTTCTTCTACTTCTTCCATTTATTTTCTTCTACTTCTTCTTTTACTTGATTATAAATTTTGAATTTAATGTATATTTTCTTCTTTTCCTTGGTCCTCTCTACAATAAAAAAAAAAAAACAAGAACAAAGAAACTTTGGAAGCTATGCATAATATATAGTGCAGAGTACGACCACCTTAATATTGCGGGCTTTTTTTGAAAATGACCCTATCAAAATTTAAATTTTTAAAAATGGCCCTGCAAAATTTAAATTTGCAAAAATGGCCCTCTTCTTGCCACGTCAGCGCGCCACGTCAGCCCGGTCCGCCACGTCAGCGAGCCACAGCCGCGGGTGTGGGCGGTCTGTTTTAGTGAAACACGCAGGCTCTACCTGCGTGTTCTAAACACGCAGGGTCAACCTGCGTGTTTAGAACACGCAGGTTGGGCCTGCGTGTTTAGAACACGCAGGCTCAGCCTGCGTGTTCTAAACACGCAGGTTCTACCTGCGTGTTCTAAACACGCAGGTTGACCCTGCGTGTTCTTCACTGCATACCAGGGTGCTCAATTCTTGCGCCGCGAACTCACTTTTCGCCCCGGGAGCTTCCGCCAAAGTCTGAAACCACCCGAACCACACTGTAAATATAAAATACACATGATGCAAGAATTTTTAATTTTTTCTGTAAATACCTGGGGAGTCAATGCTCGATGTAGAATACTGGTGGATTTTTTTCTTTTAAAAGCTAACAATGAATCTTTGTGTTTAACTAGTGCAAAACGAAGATCAAATGCAGTGTCTAATATTCTATTTCATCAGGATCTTGAAAATTTAAAAGCAACAATTTTGAAAACAAGAACAGTAATTATGCTAAAAGGTGGACAATCATTCAAGAGCTCATCAAAAAATTAAGTAAACAATCTCTTCACAATCACCAAAGCTTTAAACAAATAATAAATGAAAAGCATATACATAGTGAGCATTTTTTTTAAAAAAAGAAAGGAATGAATAAGAGGAATTATAAATATTACATTGAACAATTATTACAGTAAGTTTCAACATTTCAAAGAAAAAGCAAAATACATGATTACGAACACAACACAACAACACAATAATACAATAAAGCATAACAAAGCACAACCCAATCACAACACATTACATCACATCGCAGAACATCGCACAACATCACAACAACACAATAGCACTTCACATCACATCACAACACGTTTCATCACATCACATCACATCACATCACATCACATCACATCACATCGTAGAACATCGCACAACACAGCATCACAACAACACATCATATCACATCACATCGCACAACACAACAACACAACAACACAGCTCATCACAACAAAATAATAGAAATGTAACAATATATAACAATATAAACTAATCAAAAGGCTCTATACGGTCCAATTGGTCCAACCGTGAAATAGCCGTGCCCTCTGGCTGTGAAGGACCTGAAGATGATGGCTGATCAGTCTGGGAGGACTGTCGGTGCCGTGCTCGCCTAAAATAAAAAAGATCAGGTCCTCGTTGACGACGACCAAGTGGTACGTACCCCGATGGTGGCGTAATATCTGATGGTTCATGCCCCGACGTCGATGCTCCACCATGGTATGCTGGCTGTGTCCCCGATGGACTAGGTGATGGTGCATGCCCCGACGTCGATGCTCCACCATGATCCGCTGGGCGTGGTGTAGTATATGGTATTGTCTGTAAAGTCAGTAAACCTTCCTCCACCTTAGCAGCACCACCTGTTAGAATGTCGAAAGGTGCTCCAATATGTGAAAGCTGGGGTAGTACACTTCTGATCGTATATTCTGTTTGTTGAAGGAGATCGACCTGAAATGAAAACAGTATCACAATAATTATATATTGGAAATGAAATTAATTAGTAAATGAAATTAATTAGTATATCATACCAAAAATCTCTCGCGATGTCCATGGGGCTCATATGCAAGGGGGGGACGCTGTGCTGGAGTAGATATCCACCGCCTGGTGATACTCCAATACCACTGCATGTAGATAGAAGCGGCGCGTATATAATCGGGATCTACATGGGGGTCCACCTCTACTATATGCTGCAGTCGATTGTCCCAATCCTGAATATGTATGGCATGAAATGCCGCCCAGTTCTCATCCGGTCTACCTTGTGAAGTGATGCGAGGTAGAGCATGTACTGCGTCGGGTATATGCTGTCGAAATCCAAAATGACGAAGTACCCGATCCGGAAGATGTAGCTCAATAATATGAAAGCATACTAGGGTCGTCCGTGATCGCCATACCGGAGACCCCAGTAGACAAAAAGGTGAAAGTGACCCTAGTATATCATCTGTATATGGACTCCATATAATCTATTGTGAAAAGTAAATGATTAGTAACTTGTATAAAAAAAAAAATTATGTGAATAAAAATTTATGATAATTAACTCATGTACCTGAGACTCCAACTGGCAATCAAGCTGATCGCGATAAAACTCAATGTCGGCCGTCCTGACATTGTCTCGAAAAGCTAACCTATTATTCCACCTGTTTCACATATAATATATTAGTAATGATAATATAAAACACAGAAACCTTAAAATTTAATACATACCTGCAACCTAGTGGCAGATCAATAAGATCAAACTGCGGTCCGACTATCACAGGTCGTCCAATGTGCAGATGATCCCATGCCCAAATCTACATATTAAGCTACTTAGAAATAATAAATGAATTTCATGAATGAAATTACTAGTAAAGGAATGTACCTGAAGTAATGTGGCAAAACAACAACACACCGCTTTCCCCCTCATGCAAGCATTTGCTAATGCTCGATAGAGATGAGCTAGCGTCGCCGCACCCCATGCCAAGGCACCACAAGCATCAAAATCCTCTAATAGAGGCAACCACCGTAAATGTACTCTAGTTCTGCTTGGGTTTGGCATTAGGCTACAACCTATCTGAAACAGAATATACGCTCTAGCTGTAGCCTCTATCACTGCGGGATGTGCATCTACGGGGATGTCGTGAAACTGCTGATACAACCATTCAACTCTGATCTCTCCGCCTCTGATATTTGCAGGAGGCACCCCAAGCAAGAGCTCACATAGCGCCCCCCACTGATACGAGCCTAGTCCGGTCACCGCCCCCCCATCAATGCGGAGTCCAGTAATGACAGCCACATCCATCAATGTGACTCTCATCTCTCCATGTTTCAAGTGAAAGGACTGCGTCTCCCTCCGCCACCGCTCCACTAAGGATCCTAACAAAGCCTGATCGAGCATGACGCGCCTCAACCGTGATACATAATAGAATCCTGCACGTCGCAGTAGCTCCAATACTGCAGGATGCTCCATCTGCCAGCGGTTCAGTGTGCGACTATGCTCCACAAATTCAACTGGAGAATAATCCTGCAATAATATAAAATTCACATAATATTAGTACATGAAATTTCAAAGAAATAAAAAAGTTAATTTAAAAAAGAGTTATGTATAACCTCATCTCGAATGCAAGTACATCTGTGGTGAGTCTGATCTGTCAATACAGATCCATCAATCGGTCCTGCCTCCTCGTGATCGTCCATCTGTAATAATACGAATAAATAAATAAACAAATTATAATATGCGTGAAGTATTGTAATTTAATTAAAATAATCGACAACAAACAAGATATGAAACTAATCAACCTAAACGACGACGTCTTCCGGTCCTTCTTTGTTGATTTTCAGGACATGTGCTTTTATAATGGCCGGGTTGTTTACACATACTACACTTGCTCCTACTACTTCCCGCGCCTTCATCCATAATATTGCGAATGCGCGTAGATTTGGGTCGTCCTTTCTTTCTTCGCGCGTGTGGTGGAAGTAAAGGTGTGTCATATGACTCAACCCAATAACGCCGATCGGGGACCGGATGGAACTGTAGTGAGTATGTATCTCGAAAGGAATCAGTAGTATACCAATGGGAGCATAGACTATAATAATCTATGTTCATGTTTGACGAACTACAACAAGCTAATATATGTGAACAAGGTATTCCTGTTAGTTGCAAACACAAACATGAACATGTAGAATTTGCTCCATTGATAATGACTTGGTATTGCAAATCCCTTCCAGTTAGAACTTCAAATTCTTGATATCCATATCGCCTAACTGTATGTGTTCTAGCCACTAACATTCGGCTATTAATAGTTTTATCCACATCCGATACAAATGGAGTTAACATTGCTGCTCCCTCTTGACGATGAGTTAGAAAGTACTCAACCACTCGATGTAATGTTGCCATTACAAAAGCGGTAATTGGTAAGCCACGAACTCCCCTCAAGACTCCATTTAAACTTTCAGAACGGTTGGTAGTCATAATGCCGAATCGTCGACCACCATCAAAAGCCTTAGCCCAATATGTCCTATCGGCATGAAGTCTGTCAACCCATTGCCAAGCATCCTCATCCATTGCTCTCAATTCATCCTTTAATATGTTATATTCTCGTTCTTCTGAGGCACTCCCAATGGCATAAAATTTTTTAAGTAGGTGTTTTGCTTTGAAATGAATATTCATATTAGCTTTCATGTGTCGTAAACACCATCGATGAGCATGTCCTTCTGATTGTGGGAATACAAGTGCAACAAGGTTCGCAAGTCCTTTAAAGCGATCAGAAATTAATGTAAGAACTCGACCTCGTGTTATGTACCTCCGTAGACAATTTAAAAACCACTCCCAACTCGAGCTATTCTCCCCCTCGCATATTGCGAATGCTAGTGGGTACAAACCACCATTGCCATCAACACCTGTGGCAATTAATGCATGGCCTCCATATTTTCCATACAAGTGCGTGGCATCGATACTAAGTATTGGCCGGCAAAACGACCAACCAAGAATCGAGGGTCCAAAAGCCCAGAAGGCGCGTGCAAACATTCTTGAATTACTCGTCACACTTATAGTTTCAATCTTGGTAATAGTTTCGGGATTTGTTGTTTCTAACATTGAGAAATATCGAGGAAGGTCACAATATGATTGCTCCCAACTACCGTATATAATTTGCAAGGCTTTATTCCGTGCCCGCCAAGCCTTGCTATATGAAATGGTGACATGAAAATCACTCTGAACTCTGGTTTGAACTTCTGTAGGGCTCATAGCAAGCCTTGCCTTCACTGTGGGTAGTATATGTTCACATATAAACGAAGATGTACAATTCCTATGCATTGTATTCAAAATAGGAATCATGCATGTATGTGGTCCCGCATAAGTCTTTACTTTAAAATGTGTTGAACCTTTAGGTCGAGAGGCATGTAATCTCCATGGGCATGAATTGACCAAACATCTCACAGTATATCTAGTTGTGTTTGATTTAACAACTCTCAGTTGCACATTATGTAGAATGTGCCATCGATCCAAAGCATTCACCAAGGACGTCTTGTCAGAATATACCCGATCTTTCCATTGATCATCACTCGGAGGACCTTGATAAATGTTTTAATCAACAACGGTTTGGTGAATTACTTCATTGCCCAGTAAAAAACACTGTCGGTGATCTTCAAATTCTTCAAATTCTACCGGATCCTCGACATCATCGTTGTTTGCAAATGAATTTTCAATCCATTCAATCCCTTCATCTTGAATGGCGCATGCGAGAGAATTCAAACCGCCATCATGTCCAACATCAATAGATTGTGGGATACCATCACTATCATCATCTGTTGAGTTCATATCAGTTTCACTTACATGCTCATCGTCACTGCTATTTATTTGCTCATTATCACTTTCTATTACTTCCTCATTTTCATTTATATTTCTCAACTCTACATCAGCGACGTGTCGATTGCTAGATGATGGACCCTCATATAGATTATGATGTATAGTTGATCTGCAAAGGTATTTATGATTAACTATTCGAATCTATTGAGATAATATATGTAATTAAATCATATAATCACTTACCGCTCATCAACTCCACCGAATAAAGATGGATCCACAGTAATATATGGTAATGATGTACTCACTGGCACATATGGGACTTCAGACGCTCTGCAAGACTTATACAATGTAAATTATCCATTTTCCGCACCTATACTATTAAAGGACAAAGATTGAAATTGAAAATTCCTAAATTTTCATACCTTGATGTACGAATTCGTTCAAGATCGACATGATCTCTTTGGTAAACAGAGGTTGGACGGTGACGTGTAGTCAACACTTGCTTCTCTACGTATACTTTGAGGCAACCATGAAATGGGAAAAAACTCATCACGCCTACAATCCCATGATCACTTGATATGTCAAGTAATTCCCATTCATTAGCTCCCATTGGACATCGAACTGTTATGCGTAGACGGAACTCCGCTCGATCATAATTAGTGACCTTGTATATTTCTGCTTCAAAATCCCGAAATGTGATGTCGCGGTGAATTCCGATCAGTTCTTTATAGCCACCAATGTATTGTGGTATATTATTGTTCACGACTAAGTTTCCGTCCCAATGAATATAAAACGGAACACATTCACCAGACATACTGACAAATTAAGATCACTATGATGAGCAAAAGTGCAGGAAATCTGGTGGCTATTTTAGATAGTTATGTGCAAAAGCGCATAGTACTTTCAATCTACAGATACTTTCTGGCAGTTCTTATTGGCATATATTCTTATTCATTTTTGACAGATTACAGAACAATTTGTCCTAATTGCAGATGTACTGGTTCAACTTGCTTCTGGAATTACTCCTTTGTTCTTTCTTCTTTATCTTTATTTGGAAGCACACTAATTTTTGCATGTCATAACTATAGATCTACATGTGCTGCCCAAATAGTAGAAAAGAAAGAAAAGAGAACTCTGTTATAGACCGATTTGATAGGGTATATCCGGATAATAGGTATATCCGGATAATAGGTAGGAACATCAATATCGTCACTATCATCAATATCGATATCGTCACTATCATCAATATCGATATCATCAATAAGATAACCTTTAGGCTTGTCATCCAGGAACTTGTTCGGAAATACCGTAATGAAAGGAACATAGGAGTTTGTCGCTAGGTATTTGACCAAATAGGATCGTCCAGTTCCTATAGAACCTATCACTAAAATACCCCTAGAAGGGGATAGGGCTAAGCGGAGCGAAAAGGGTTTTCCATGAGATGGGAAATGAAAACTATTAGCCCCACACGAGGTTTGTGAATAAGTGATTGTCTGATAATGAGCAAGGAATATCCGTCTTTCTGCTAAACAGGATCTATTGAACTCATAATTCATTAGATACTTTTTATGAATGTCAACTAAGTATCGTAAGTAAATTGATCCCGGTTGTTCAATCATTTGATAACCAGAGTCATTCTTTGATAAATGATCATTATGACTCAGACTCAATAGAATTTGATAGGGTATATCCGGATAATAGGTAGGAACATAAACTGAAACATTTGATAATAGACCCTATCAATCATTTGATAATATTTAGTGGTGAACATACAGGTCATACCTGAACTATAGGGAACCTATATCTTTGAATACAAACAGAAAAGAAAAGAGAGGGCAGGCTCATTACATTAAAAAAAAAAAGATGACGAAGATGACGAAGATGACCGGCGTCTGCGGCGGCGGCGGCGTCGGCGGCGGCGTCTGCTGCACGGGAGCGAGAGAGAGAGAGAGAGAGAGAGAGAGAGAGAGAGAGAGAGAGAGAGATAGAGAGAGAGAGATCGAAATAGGTTGGAGGAAGAAGGGGTCGGTCGGGCGGGGATTTAGGGCAAATGAAACACGCAGGCTGAGCCTGCGTATTCTAAACACGCAGGCTAGGCCTGCGTGTTTAAAACACGCAGGTAGAGCCTGCGTGTTTCACTACAGCGCACCGGGCGCACCCGCGGCTGTGGCTCGCTGACGTGGCGGACCCGGCTGACGTGGCGTCTGACGTGGCAGAAAGAGGGCCATTTTTATAAATTTAAATTTTGCAGGGCCATTTTTAAAATTTTAAATTTTCATAGGGTCATTTTCAAAAAAAGCCCTAATATTGCCAAAGTTCTAATTATGTCATGCTCTAATAAATTAAGTCAACACAATTGAGGAGACATGCTGGTGGTTTAATAGGCGATGATGATGATCAATAACCCATCATTTTTCCTTCAAAAGATCGAAAAAGAAAATAACTTTTATAAATTTATGAGACAATCTTGAACAGAGGCCCTTCTCCTCTCTTCTACCTATTTCAAGATCAATATTAAGGTTTAAATGGCAAGGTAGCTTGGACGGCCATATAGGCAACTACTGCGGCCATCAAATCTTTAATGTATTGATTAGGATTAAAGGAAAAAAGAGTCTAATGATGTAAGAATGTAACACGATTTGGCAACTACTGCAGCCATCAAATCTTTAATGTATTGATTAGGATTAAAGGAAAAAAGAGTCTAATGATGTAAGAATGTAAGCCTTAATTTTTTTTGTTCTTATTAAAGTTTTTGATTTGATTTGTGGTTTGCAACCTACTATTCATTTATTATATTTGTTGATTTGTATCAATCTTTTTTTATTGACTAATTATTAAAATTCAGCATAATCATTAAATATTATCTTGACTTTCTAAAAAAACTTTTACATTCATATTTTTGTTTTTTATCTTTGATTATAGACCGTGTTTTAATATACTCAAAAATATTATTGGTGTCACATCAATTCCCTCAATATCAATGTTGCAAGATATGTTTTCGATGGCGGAAACAATTTCAATCACCTTTTCCTAATCTCTCCTAGCCGTTTCCTTTGTTGTATTCAAGACATACAAACTGGAAGCCATGAATAATATATAGTGCAAAGTATGACCACCAAAATGTTGTCGAACAACACAAGGAGATATGTTGGTGGTCTGTACACAATGCATGCTTATGAGAGAGTTGAGCTGAGCCTTTTAATTTCTAATTTAAAATACTATTACTGCTGCTTCTTCTACTTCTATATTTCTTCTTCTACTTCTTTTACTTGATTATATATGTGGTGACCCGAAACCCTGGGATAGGCTACGTGGTTAGCGGCATGTAAACACCTATCTCTGGTGTATCGAGTGCGTTGCGCGTCAAACGGACGTGAGAAACGAACTCAGTGCAAAAAACGGATAAAAAATGCATAAAATTGTGTTTTTGGCAAGTTTCGGGCGCCCAAATGTGGGATTCGGGCGCCCGGAAGAGGGCCCTTGAACCCGAAAGTTGGTTTTTTTTGGATTTTCTATAAATAGGCCCCTCTCTTCTTCTTTTTGGATTTTTTTGGGAATTGCACCTTGGCCTCTTTCGACTAAGAGCAAGTTCATCGAGTCCTCTTCGCTTCTAAGGGCTTTTGGCGGATTTTGAAGACCGTTTCATTATCTTCTTCCCCGACTCCGCGAGCTTCAACGTTCCTTCGACTGCTGTCTTTTTCGTCGACGTTTCATCCACGGACTCCCCCGAGCTAACCCCTAGGAGTTTTTAGCTGAAAATTTCAGGAGTGCTTCATGAGAGGTAGGCCTTCGACTTTGGTATTTACCACTCCTCTCCATTTTGGCTTTTTTTTATGGGGTTTTTTTGGAGCATCTTTGGACCCCTTATGTACTGTAGCATTTTCTAGACAGCGGGGAGTATTTGTGCATTTTCTTGGCTATTTGTCAACGGATTTGGAAGTTTAAGGTCTCGATCTCCATCTAGACTTCGGGAGGAACGCAGCCGTACCCTTCCTTGGAATTTTTGAAGGCATTTCGAAGATGAACATTTCCTGTTTTTGGAGCTCTACGACAGGACCGAGGTGCTGGATTTTGTGATTGAAACTCTTCGCGGTGTTCGGCTTGTGTTTCAGTTTTCGCGGGGAGTTTGGTGTTTCTCGGAGAATGTAAAAGTTGGAGCACTTACGATCAAGGTGAGCATCTTTCCTTTTGGTCCCGGATGAAAATTATGTATGGATTGGCTGCTACACTCCGTTGACGCGCGTGCTGATTTTGCTTGGGGCAGCTTGGACAGCGCTTAGAGTTTTGATCGTCGCCGATCATCCGGAAGGAGTTTCTGGATGATTTTTGTTGCGTTGGGATCCTGAGAGACTGAGGAATGTGCACGTCAAGTTTCAGCTTGATCGAATATCGAATTGCGACGTTCCAGGTGGGTTGGATTTCTTCCAAAAGCGGTGGACTCCCCACTACAACTATTTTCTAGGAATTGCATGTTTAACCTAGCACCTTATGTTTTGTTATCTGCTAAACATGTGTTTGTTTAGAGATAGACATTGTACCTTTTTGGCTTTATATTTGCTGAACATAGGATTGTTTAGAGATATATGTCGGTGAGACCTCGAACCCAGGACATTTTTATACATTCATGTTTTCGGTAAACTAATGTGTTCTTTCCAAATTGCGAAAGGTCGCCGGAACCTGTTCTTGTTTGATTAAGGTGAAGACACTAGACCTTTCGAGGTTTGGAAAATAAAACTTATTTCAAATTGGTTTCCTGAAATCTAAAAGCTTATAAAAATGAGTTTCTTTAAACAAAGGTGATTTTCTAATAAAATAACTAGCTTGAGTAAGCAGGGTTTTTGGAATAAATGTCATCCTTTTTATAAAACCCCGATCTGGGTTCGAGGGACTCCCCCTATATTCGTGCCTTTGAGGCCGAATAGTGATCGGTGTATGTAACATTTTTTAGAACATTTGACTAGCACCCCCGCCATATGATGCATGTTGAGCCTTGGACCCTAGAAAACTCTTAACAAGGGTTATATATATTTATACTCTAGACTCTTTGCTGATTAGCTTTTCCCTGTACTGTGTTGTCATCCTCGCCCCGGGGAGTGGCCGAGTGATTGGGCTAGTATAGGATGCAGGATAGACTCTGGTTAGTGGTCTGGGTGTTGTGTTCTGGGATCTGTTGGATTGACGGTGGCCCCGGCTGTGGAGTATCTCCAGCCAGTGTGTTAGTCGTGTGTTAGTGGACTTTGATTAGTTGCCTCCGGATGTTTTTACCCGTGGAGGAGTTGATTTCTCCGACTGTAAGGGGTCGAGAACTTCGAAAGGTTGAGCCTGCAACCTGTTCTTGTTTGATTGGGTTGATCGAGCTTACTGAGATAGAGTAGATTCATTTTTATCATCTGTATCCCTCCTTGAGCATGATAGATAGAGGCATAGTAGCTGTAGAGTTATTTCTAGCTTTTTATTTTTAGTTATACTGCATTGTTATCTTATGCCTCTAATAGACTTAGTGGGCAGACTGTTGGTCTTGGAGACGGTACCTATTGAGAACTACTGTTTGATGTAGTTCTCATACCCGCTGTGGTGACTTTTTCCAGAGGCATCTACCTTAGTTCCTACTCTAGTTGCTGCTTCTACTGATCGAGGTAAGGGAGTCGCGAGCTAGATCCCTTCCTGTCCTTGGAGAGTAGCGATACCCTCCCTCTTTCTGGAGATTTATAGTACAGTCAGTTAGATTATTATATATTTTACTTTTGAGAGTTTTATTTCGAGAGACTTATGTATTGTGAGGACTTGACATGTATATTTGGAGTTGTATCTTTTATTTCTGCAGTTTACTTTCCTCACTCTGATATTTGTATAACTGTTAGTTTTGTCTTTTGCAGGTTAGACACTTCGCCTATGCGGGGCATCCCGTATGGGCGGCGGATCTGTTGGCGAGCTCGGGTCGCAGTTTCGACCCTGGGGCGTGACAATATATCTTGAATTCAATGTACTATATTCTTTCTTTCCTTCATCATCTCTCCAACCAAAACACAATAGAACAAACAAACTCTATTGTGGAGACCCAAATCCCGGTTGGTAGTTTGGCCTGGTGGTCAGCGGCTTGATGACACCTTTTTAGAGTGTCGGTGACGTTTGCGCGCAAAATGGACGTGAAAAACGGACTTAGCGCAAAATTCTGGACAAAAACACTTTTTTTTGTGTGTTTTTGGAGGATTCGGGCGCCTAAGCTCAGAATTCGGGCGCCTAAGCTGAGAATTCGGGCGCCCGAATGCAAGCTAGGCCGTTGACCAAGTGGGAAGCTAGGCCGTTGACTAAGTGGGTCAACTCGGGGGGACACGTGGCGCATGTAGAGCCGGACGCATCGCGTGGAGGGATGCGTGGCGAGCTCGGGCATCCCGTATGGGCGGCGGATCTGTTGGCGAGCTCGGGTCGCAGTTTCGACCCTGGGGCGTGACAATATATCTTGAATTCAATGTACTATATTCTTTTTTTCCTTCATCATCTCTCCAACCAAAACACAATAGAACAAACAAACTCTATTGTGGAGACCCAAATCCCGGTTGGTAGTTTGGCCTGGTGGTCAGCGGCTTGATGACACCTTTTTAGAGTGTCGGTGACGTTTGCGCGCAAAATGGACGTGAAAAACGGACTTAGCGCAAAATTCTGGACAAAAACACTTTTTTTTGTGTGTTTTTGGAGGATTCGGGCGCCTAAGCTCAGAATTCGGGCGCCTAAGCTGAGAATTCGGGCGCCCGAATGCAAGCTAGGCCGTTGACCAAGTGGGAAGCTAGGCCGTTGACTAAGTGGGTCAACTCGGGGGGACACGTGGCGCATGTAGAGCCGGACGCATCGCGTGGAGGGATGCGTGGCGCGCGGGGGCCCCTCGGCGCGCGCCGTCTGGTGGAGACACGTGGCGCGCGCGAGGGAGAGCGCGGGCGGTTTCGGGCGCTTCCCGGTGGTGACGCATGGCAAGTGGATTTCGGGCGTAGGAGATTCGGGCGCTCCTACTATTTTCGGGCACCCGAAAGTTGGATTTTAGTTGTGGGTTTGTAATTTTATTGTGGTCCGAGGGAGCAACTTACTCCACTATTTGGCCTATAAAATAGACCCATTGCGACCACAGGGGAACCCCTTTGCTGTCTCCACCGTTGTTGCAAGTTTTGGAGATGGTTGGAAGCTCTCTTCTCTTTCTTCTTCCTCCATTGGTGACATTGGAGCTTTCCTGTAGTTGCTGGCAGCATCGTCGACCTTTCTTCTTTAGCTTCCCCTGGACTCTAGAAGAGGAGTTTGGACCTGAAATTTGGAGGGAGCTTCATATTTGGCAGAGCTCGAAGTTTGGTATTGGTGAAAGTCCTTCATTTCAGCTTTTTAACAGGTATTTTAAGCTTTTTTTTAGCCTCTCGTGTTTATGATAGATTTTCTGGACAAAAGTTGGTTTTCCATGGGTTTTCTTCATTTTTTCCTTATGGACATAAGAATTAAAGTGCTTGGGGATACTTTGGCTTCTTGAAGAACAAGTGAGCATCTTATTTCAAGAATTTTGAAGGTATATTATTGGTGAAAGTTAGTTTCCTTTTGACTCAATGAACTAGAATATTGCACACAGGATTTTGGGCAACCTTGAGCATTGTTTCACTTTTAGATGCTATTTCGTGGCACTTATGAGATTTTTATGATGATTAAGGATCTTGATTATATCCTTAAGAGTTTGGTGAGTATCTTTCTTTGTGGTTTCATCTCGTGGTTGTGATGGATTTGGACTCTACATCTTGAAGAATTCTGCTTGCTGAATTTAGTGCAGATTCTGGACAACGCCAAGAGGTTAAGGCATTTATTGGATTTTTGGACTTGAGGATAGTGTTCCAAGGATTCTTGAGTGTTCGTAAGTTGGAGAGGAACTTAGGAATCAATTTTGGATCATCCTATTGAGGTATTTATTACAGATTTTACATCTTTTCTAGCATATGTTGTTTGTTGGAATTTCTGGGCTGAGGCTAGTATTTTTGCATTACTGCTCAATCCGACAGGGATCTTTGGGAGTTTTTGGACTCGTTGGAACGGTAGGAGCCTGAGGAGCGTGAACGCCAAATTTCAGCTCGATCGGACTCCGGATCAACATGTTTTTCAGGTGGGTTTTTGGAGCACATCGAAACTGCTGCATGCTTGCTTGCTTCGCCCATTTTTAGCATGATGGATTGTGACCCTCGTTTCCTCTACTCGCTCAAATCATGCTTAAACCTATTGTTCTTGTTGTGAATTAAACCTATCTTGTTGATGACTATTACATGCTTGTATGGACATCTAGATTGACCATTTCTTTCATGTTTACACTATCTATATTGGAATCAAATATAGGAGAAAACTTGTATGTTTCTTATCTTTGGTTCTTGCTTACTCGGGACTTTGAGAATGGGTTAGGGTAGTTGTGGCTCTCGAGTCGGGGTGGGATAACGCCGGATTGATGGACACGTGAGTTGTTCGCTAACTGCGGATTTTGGGCGATTGGACCGAGTAGTGGTTATGCATTGGTTTCGACCGGGATTACATTAGTAGATAGAGTCTTTCATTTGGTCATGAGTTGACTTTTGCCTGCTACATACTCGATCTGGTTACTTTTCTCTAGCGGGTCGCTCCCCTTGATTGCCACTCCGGAGTATGCGGCTGGATTAATATTTGGGTATGGTTCCACGTCGGGTTCGTAATATATAGAGATTGTCCCACATGTCTTTGACAGTTTCATATGTCTCAAATTGTCCAATGAGGTCATATTGCATGGCATATAACATAGTATAGCGAGCAGTACGATCCTCCTTGAACCACTTCTCATAGACATTCTGCTCATGCTGGTGTTGTGCAGTAGTGCTTTCTGGAGGCACGATCATTTTGACAGAGAGAGTTTCAAGAAATTCTTGTTCATTAAGCAGGTAATGTATTTTTCTATGCCATATGTCATAATTCTTTCCGTCTAGCTTATCACCCCTAGTGAGATCAGCTATGACGTTTTTGGAAGCCATTTCACTATATTCAAAAAATAGGTTTGGACATTAGGCATATTTTCAAAAAAGAAGTTAACAAGATTGAAACAATACCCTTTCACAATGGGATCGAAAACTTTGCTAGGCTCGTAATCATCACCTAGTGTCGGTTCAAAAAATTACAATTTTATTAATTTTTTTTATTTAATTTTAAAATTTATTCAAAAAATTTGAACTCATCCATTTTAAAAGAACATATCTTTAAAATAATATCTTTAAAAACTTATCTTAAAATATTCCAAAATTTATCATCACATAGATAAAAAAATAAGTATTTGTGCCAAAATTTAATTTGAAAAATATCGATGCTGAGCAAAACACATTCCTTTACATGATCTTAATTATTACATTATTTTTGCATAATAAAACCTACTACATCACTACAAAAGATGTACATCAAAGTGAAAATATTCTACACGAATGTTGCAAATGCCGAATGGGCCGGGCCCTGTGCTCATAGCGCGGGGGCCCGCACCCGCTTGGTCGCTTCGAGCTAGGTCGGGCGCCCGAAGCACTGGGCACGCACTCGCCTGCGGGCGTTGCGGGTCAAGCCTGGCCCTGCCTGCGCTCACAGCGCGGGGCCTGTACCCGCTCGAGCGCTGTGGGCCAGGTCGGGCCCTGAGCTCACAGCGCGAGGGCCTGCACCCGCTCGGGCGCTGCGGGCTGGGCCGGGCCCTGAGCTCACAGCGTGGGGCCCGTGCCAGCTCGTGTGTGGCGGTTTTTTTTTTTTAAAATATTTAGTAATGCACATCATTAAAAAAAAATGTACAATAATTATACCCTTTTTTTTTTTTAAGGAAAAAAAATGCATAAAAAAATTATCACAGCGGATGTAAATTAATGATCAACATAAAATAACTAAAACTGATTTAGTTGTTTTCCATTGAAAAAGGAATAAAATAAATTGTTGAACTAATCTACTAACAAATTATGATCAATGAAACATAAACTTATATCAAACAACACAGGCATGATATCAGGTGAAAACAACCAAAACACACTCTAATACCAATTATTGGAATTAGAGGGTAGCGGAAACTTACAAACTGGATAGCCAACGTGTAACGACCCGGCTCACTAGCAATAATAACTCGTTGGGTCTAAACCACAACCCAAAATGTTTAAGCCCAATTATTATTACTAGTGTCCATGTCTCTTATGAATCTAATCACAACTCCATTCTCATCCAATGTGGGACTATTGGGGTGTCACAGACTCCCCCCGTTTAGGTCTGACGACATCGTCAGTCCAAACACACATAACCCAAGATCACTAGACGATGTGAGACTTGTCTCGCTAGCCCTGTCATCTAGACCCAGGCTCAGCCGAGACTCGTCACACACTTCCGGCTGGTGATTAGCTCTGATACCAAATGTAACGACCCGACCCACTAGCAATAATAACTCGTTAAGCCCAAACCACAACCCAAGATGCTTAAATTTAGTTATTATTACTAGTGTCCATGTCTCTTATAAATCTAATCACAACTCCATTCCCATCTAATATGGGACTATTGGGGTGTCACACAACGTATTCAGGAACCGAAATCGGATCGGGTAGCTTGTTTTACCATCATTCTTGGATCCTCCTTGCCCTTGATGATTCTGGATCTTCCACGTATTTCCCACTGGTTGCGAATTAGATGCGCAAATCGAATCGTGCGAAGAGGGCTACCGGAGTCCTCTTTTATGTCCACACTCCAAAATTTCGAGAACGTAGGTGGAAACCTAGAGAAAACGTAGAGAGAGAATAGAGGAAGAAAAAATCTTTCTTCTTACGTTATTTTTCCTTGTGTATGAAATTTAGAGGAAAGGGTTCTATTTATATAGATTATTAGGACCCCTTAAAATATTCTGTTTCTCACATAGAGATATGAGAATATCGGTTACGATATAAGTTAACAAATATTTTTTAACTAATAAGAAACATATAACTTATCATCCTTATACTTAACCTATAAGGATAAATCCTAACTTTATCCTTAACATACAAGAATAAATTCTTACATTATCCTTAACACAAAAAGATAAATTTTAATCCACATCTTATGTGGATTGGGTCGAATTAGAACCGGCCAATGTGGATACACCACATGACAACAAATTTGATCTCCACTTTGTCCATAGTTCTCTTGGAAAAATAGCATGCATGATGAGTTATAATTAAACTAAGGGAATTTTTTAAAAATAACCCTCCTAAATTTTGTATTTTGCAAAATAACCCTATGAAAAACAAATTTGCAAAACTAACCCTCCTTTTGCCACCTCGGCGCCACGTTGGGCAAGCGGCGTGAAGGCGCTGAAGCGGTCAGCGCCTTCACAACATTCCTATTAAGGCGCTGAACCACTCAGCGCCTTCATGTCTCACAAACCTGTGAAGGCGCTGATCGCTTCAGCGCGTTATGAAGGCGCTGTTTCATTCAGCGCCTTCAGCATATACTATAACCGCGTCGAGGACTTAGTCATTTTTCGGGGAAAAATGGCTAAGTCCTCAGTGTAAGCCAAATATGCTTCTCTGTAGAGGCGCTGAACCAGTCAGCGTCTTTAGTGTTTTGCACTTAAGACGCAGAGTGGCTCAGCGCCTTTAGTGATTTACACTGAAGGCGCTGAACTCCTCAGCGCCTTTAACTTATTGTTAAAGGCGCTTACCGCGTCAGCGCCTTCTTCAACATCTTATCCCCGCGCAGAGCCCCTCCCCCTTCCCGCACAGTGACTCCCTCCTCCCTCCTGTGAGCCCCTCCCCCCTCCCGCATTGCCGAGCTCCGATCTCCACTCGTGCCGATCTCCACGCACGAGCTCCCTCTTCTCTCGCGAAATCTCGCCGCCCCGATCTCCACATTGCCGATCTCCACTCGCGCCCCCGCCGCCCCGATCTCCACTCGTCGTCGCCGTCGCTGTCGTCGTCGCGCCCCCGCCGCCCCGATCTCTCACTGTGAGCTCTTGCACTATCTCTCTTCTCTCTCTCTCTCTTTCTCTCTCTCACGCGCACTATCATCTCTCACTGTGAGAGAGTGAGCTCTCTCACTGTGAGAGAGCTCACTCTCTCACAGCAAATAGAAAAAAAAAAAAAAAATTCTCTCACTGTGAGAGAGTGAGCTCTCACTGTGATAGAGCTCACTCTCTCACAGCACAAAAAAAAAAAAAAAGAAAAAGAAAAAAAAAAAAACTCTCACTGTGAGAGAGTGATCTCTCACAGTGAGAGATCACTCTCTCACTGTGAGAGAGTGAGCTCTCACTGTGAGAGAGTGATCTCTCACAGTGAGAGATCACTCTCTCACTGTGAGAGAGTGAGCTCTCACTGTGAGAGAGCTCACTCTCTCACAGCAAATTAAAAAAAAAAAAAAAAAAAAAAAACTCCACAATTTGGTAGTCTCACAATTTGCTAATAAAAAAAAAAAATCACTCTCTCATTCCATGTACACCTATGCACTGTACAGCAAATAAAAAAAGAAAAAAAAAAAGCTGATTAGCTAGTCTCACAGTTAAAATCTTTAATTTGAGATAAAATCGTAGTAAAATCTTTAATTGAAGCTCTCTCACTGTGAATTCATTGTGAGGGAGTGAAGATCACTCTCTCACAGTGAGAGAGAGTGAAGATCACTCTCTCACTGTGAGAGAGCTTCAATGTGACAGAGTGATCTCTCACAGTGAGAGCTTCACCGTCACAGTGAGCGATCCCCTCACTGTGAGATCGCTCAAAGTAAGAGGTTTCACTGTCGGTCTCCGACTGTAAAGTTAAAAGTAGTATTTTGAAGTGGTTAAATTTTGTTTTGTAGTTGAAATGGCTAATCGCATGCCCATAAGTATTCATTGGGATGGACAGTTAGTTATCGATGGAAATGGTCCACGATATATCGGCGGTCAAAAAAAGCTAATCGCGATACCATCTGATTGTACATATAGTAGGTTTGAGACGAGAATGTATCGTTTAGTAAACTGTACAAGCGAACAATTTCGTCTAAAATTTACTATTGGTTGTCCCACGATCGGTGGTGGATTTTTAGCTCACGAAGTTGTAGATGATGAATCATTGGACGGAATGATAGGATTATGTCAACATCATGGTAACCAATTATATTTATCTTGTCTTAATATTTAATTATTTCTATCAATCATGTTACTAATATGTACATTGCTAATTGCAGATGGCAGATCACGAGGACGCGGGGCCAGTTGATGGGTCTGTACTGGTGGACCAGCATCGCCATAGGTCAGCCTTTATCACGACTGAGGTAAGAGATATAATTTTTTATTTTTTCAAATATTATAAATAAGCTGACTATATTTTATATGTAAGAGCTAACTATATTTTATTTTGCATTACAGGATTATCATCCCGTCCTATTCGCAGAGCACGGCCGCAAGATGAACCAGTGGGAGCTTGATCATCCAGGGGTACTCGACCTGCTTCGCCAGTCGGGATTCTACGGGTTATCCCGACTGCGACGGTTGGTCCTGGATCAATCTCTACTGGGCGCTCTTGCCGAGAGGTGGAGACCGGAGACCCAGACCTTCCATTTGCGCCACGGTGAGATGACCGTCACACTCCAGGATGTGGCGGTCATCTCGGGTCTCCGTGTGCATGGTGCACCGGTCTCTGGTTCCACCCTCCACGACTGGCGTGCTCTGTGCATGGAGTTATTGGGGGCGGCGCCTGAGGAACTCAAGAAACCTGAGGTATCACTAGATTGGTTATATCGTGTTTTTCATGATATACCTCTAGATGCCCCCGCCGGATTAGTCGCAGCTACCGCCCGCGCTTATATGCTATATCAGATCGGCGGTAGTCTGATGCCAAACCCCAGCGGATACAAAGTTCATCTAAAGTGGCTACCACTTTTAGCTGACTTTGCTATTTGCGGCGCTTATGCGTCGGGCGCTGCGACACTGGCGTATCTATATCGGGCACTAGCTGATGCCGCGAGGAACGGGAAGGCCGAATGCTGTTGTTTTGCTACCCTATTGCAGGTATAAAATCTGATTTTTGGATTTCAGATTTATCTTTATATTGGTAATATATATTTGTTTAATTCATTTAACCTGTTGGCGTCAATTTACAGATCTGGTCTTGGGACCATCTTCACATCGGCCGACCTACGCGCATCCTAGATCAGCCCGACATGCTCGATCGACCCCTGGGTTGCCGGTAAGATATTTTTTTCATAAAGTAGATTTTTGTATTTCAATTATAAATGCAACTAATATATGTTTTTTATAATCTAGATGGGGCAACACTGGTGGGCTGCGTTACGGAACCAATGTCAAGACGTGTGACATTGAGTTCTACAGAGACGAGCTGGATCAGCAGCGAGAGGCGCAGGTATGTAGATCTTTTATTACATACTTTAAGTATGTAGATGTTTTATTCAACACTAATCATTTTGTCGATTAACAGGTTATATGGATGCCCTACACAGATCAGGTTATAGAGACATTACCTGATTTCTGTGTGCATGGCTCAGTGGTCTGGCGTGCACGGACAGTCCTGATATGCTTTCATATGGTGGAGATGCACGTGCCAGACCGAGTCATGCGGCAGTTCGGTCTCCTGCAGCATATACCTGTCAATGTGGAGTCCATCCCACGCATCACAGTACGTGGGCGTGCGGAGGAGGACTGGATAGCATTTCATGCTGACCACATTGAGAGGTGGTCCGAGAGGCTTGATCACATTTTTGATCAAGCCCCGGCTGCTGGTGATGACTCACTGCAAGCGGCATCCATATACCTGGAGTGGTACTGGAGCATTACACGCCGATGGATATCTCATCCAGTACAACGTCCTCCGCTGACTTTCCACCCTCGTGGACATATCGAGAGATCACTGGTATTAAAATTTATATATATAAATTTACTATATTCAACTTTCCTCATATAAATTTTAAATTAATTTCTAATTTACAATGCAGGCCGGCACACTTCGACATGTTCATACCATTGTCGGCCAGTTATTGCAGGACCGACCGTCGGCTGAGTACGCATATGGCATTTTGAGCGAAATGAACGAAGATATTCAGATGGTACTACAGCATGTACCATCTGAACCTACTGTCAGAGCGTCAGGCCGACCGTCGTATGAGGGAGCTACCTCGAGTCATCAGGTACCATTTAGCATAGAATTCAAATTAAGTTTTCAAATTCATATTAACAAACTATTTACACTCTTTCAGGTGCCACGATCTTCATCTCCTACCATTCAGGCACCGATGACATTACCTTCATATGAGGGAGCCCGACCTTCCGATGAGGGAGCGACTTCGAGTCATCAGGTACCATTTAGCATAGAATTCAAATTAAGATTTCAAATTCATATTAACAAACTATTTACACTCTTTCAGGTGCCACGATCTCCATCTCCGACCATTCAGGCACCGATGACAGGACCTTCGACGTCAGCTTCGCTCCCGCCGCCAGTCCCACGGACATCATTTTCATCGACATATTCACGCCGTCGTCCAAGGTCATCATCGCAACAGGAGATCGAGCATATAGCGTCACAGGATGAGGGTGGTATCATCGAGGAGCTCGATCAATCGGCAGCAGTTGAGCTTCTCGATGATATACCTATCATCGACCTTGCTGTTCCCCGTGGGCGAGGGAGAGGGCGAGGGCGAGGGCGAGGGCGTGGACATGGGCGTGGGCGAGGACGTCGAGGTCGAGGACGTGCTCAAAATTGAGCTTTTGAGTTCAATTTTTGAAAATTTTATTCTTTCATGTTACTTAACTCGATTCTGTGAATGAAATGATTGCTGGTTGATTGATCAATGTTATTTGTTGGTGTTTGTGAATGTATTTTGTCAAAGCTTGAACTTGTTGTACAATTTTGGGATTTTTTTAATATGATGCTAATTGTTGGCTGGTTGCCCAGCTAAAGGCGCTGAGCCATTCAGCGCCTTTAGTGTTCTGCACTAGAGGCGCTGAGTGGCTCAGCGCCTTTAGTGTAAATCACCAAAGGCGCTGAGCGACTCAGCGCCTTCAGTGTAAATTACTAAAGGCGCTGAGGGGTTCAGCGCCTTCACAGAGAAGCCAATTTTGGCTCACACTGAGGACTTAGCCATTTTTCCACCAAAAATGACTAAGTCCTCGACGCGGTTATAGTATGTGCTTAAGGCGCTGAATGAACCAGCGCTTTCAGCATATATCATGAAGGCGCTGAAGTGGTCAGCGCCTTCATAATATTTCTATGAAGGCGCTGAACCCTTCAGCGCCTGCAACACAAGTCATGAAGGCGCTGAGCGGTTCCGCGCCTTCATAGGAATATTGTGAAGGCGCTGAGCTGTTCAGCGCCTTCATAGGAATATTGTGAAGGCGCTGACCGCTTCAGCGCCTTCACGCTGGCACCCCCACGTGGCGCCGAGGTGGCAAAAGTAGGGTTAGTTTTGCAACAAAAATTTTGATAGGGTTAGATTGCAAAATATAAAATTTAGGAGGGTTATTTTTAAAAAATCCCCTTAAACTAAACATAGTTTTTCTTGCATGTTAGAGGAATTAGGGTTTGACCCATTTTTATGAAATGAACATATGCAGGATGAGTTATAGACTAAAAGTATTTTAGTTGTATGATTATGGGTTTGATGGTTAAGTTAATGAACAAGCACTTAACCTAAGAAAAATAGGATTTCTAAACCTTGTATGATGAAAAGAAGAAATGTGTGGCATGTATGTGAGATAATTAAACTAAATGGAAATCTGGTAGAAAAGAGAGGAAACTAGGGTCTTGACCCTTCACATGCTAATGAGATAACAAGACATGTGCATGTATGTGTATTGACAACTTTGGGAATAGGTTAACCCAAGAATTCTAAATAAAAAATGTAAAATTTGGGGACCTAATTATAATTTTTTGCATAATAATTGATAAAATTAAATTTTTATGTGAAGAATTCAGACTTCAAATTTGTGAACATCATTACAGAAGTGAATTATGATGAGTATAATTTTTTAATCGTGAACCCAAAATTTTTAATTCAAAAAACGAAAAGCTGAAATAAAAAATTGGATTAATTTCATACAGCTTCCTGTAAATTTTTCGAATTGTAAATATATTCCTACAAAATTTAACTTTTCATATTTATTTTTTCAAAAGTTCTAAGTTGTTCATATATATTCTTATAGTCTGTGACTGTTAGCTCACTGTTTATTTTTTAACAGAATATAAGTAAAATGATAATTTTGCCCTTTCAAATATGTCCCTTTAAAAATCCAACTATTAGAATAGTACAAAAATATCTGAAAGGGTAAAAAAATAAATTTATCTCACTAACTAATTAAGGTTAAGTATTTAACTTATGATTAACTATATTTTTGTAACGAGCATTGACAGTAGCGATATATATGAACAACTTAGTATTTTTGAAAAAAATAAATATAAAAAATTGAACTTTATAGGGATATATCTGTTATTCAATATGTTTACAGAGAATTGTATGCAATTAACCCTACAAACTTTATCGAAATTTGGCGCGATGGTTTGTTGGATTTCAAAAATGTCAATATTTTATGCAAGGAAAATAAACTATTTGTAAAGTTTCAATACATATTCTCACTATTTCTATATCTTCAGTTTGGAATTTGTGATTCCTTTTTTTCCATATTCTTTTTCTGAGTATATCTTTTGGTGAATGGTTCTGCTACTATTTTTTGCTGCCGATTCAGCTACATTTTCACATCCTTTTAAGAATTCTATAAATTGTGAATCATTATAAGTTTAATATTTTAATTGCTTATTGTCGAACTGAGTAATTACATCTATCAAGAAAACTAAACAATTTATAGTAATTCTAATTTGTTGAGTGTTATTTATTACGTCATCTTCCATAATCTGATTTGATCTAATGTTTTCTAACTTTAACGATTAACACCGGTTCATCTTTGTGTTGCTTTTGGTCCTTCTATTTTGAGGTGTTGATGTTGCTGCTGCATCTCCATGCCACCTAACTTTTTTTTTTCTTTTGCTCTCTTTGCTATCAATCCTGCCGTATTCTTCTTGTTATTTATTAGAATTTTAAACATATTCTCAAAGGAATAAAATCGAAGTCCACGTGAAGGGAAAAAAAAAGTGAAAAATGTATTTTATAATAATCGCATTTTGCTGATTCGTATTCTTTTTATGTTATCTGATTCATTTAATTAGAGAATGACTTTAAGATTCATTGAAATTCTATAATTTCTACCATCTTCTTCTTCAGCTTCTTCCCTTTCTTGCCTCTTCTTTGGCTATCAAAGCTGTTGTTTCTATTTCCGTATATTCAAATTAAAAACTAAATTGCTATGAAAAGGAAAAAAAAAAGAGTTTGGAAGAAGGAGAATCCATCTTCAGCTGGTTTTACTTTTCTATTCCGCCGTTTGCAATTGATTCTGATGTTGCTTCTTCTTTTTATGCATTTTTTTTTTTTTTTTTTTGATGAAACAGGGATGTACCCTGTTTAGAGCTTACAAGAAGGTTAAGTCCCAAATAGAAGGGAACACCCAACAAACAACCACACCAACAACAAACACTAACACTACATAGAGCACCCAGACCCAATACAATAACGGATAGCAGTGTGCCTACTACTTAGTAGTTGACCAAAAAGAAAACCATCCCTTCCACTACACCCGCACCCCTCACCCAAATCCCCAATCTCTACCTGTGTAGCCACCCAGAGTCTTGATCCAAATTGATATTGTGCTTCCAATTTTCCTCCCACATTCGTTGGTCGTGCTAATCCGGTTCTCGAAGATCCTTTGGTTTCGCTCCAACCACAATTCCCAGCAAGTGGCTGCGATGTAGATGTCGCCGAATTCCAGTGCTCGCCCGGCAGAAGACCTTTTGAACCGAGTCCATCTAGTGGCCAGGTCCCCCGTCCGGTTAAGCAAAGCGGTGAATGATGCATGTCTTCGATGGGCGAGCAGTCTCCAGATTGATCTGGCGTAGTGACATCGGAAAAGGAGGTGTTCCAGACATTCCTCGCTGTCACCGCAAAGTGAGCAGATAGACGGCCCATGCCATCCCCGTTTGATCAACAAATCCATCGTCGCGAGCCTGTTACGTGCAGCCAGCCACAAGAAAAGTTTTATACGGAGAGGTACCTTGATGACCCACAAGTGAGGGATCCTCCGGTCATCTAAACCGTCGAAGACGAGGAAGTTGTATGCGCTCCGAACACTAAATCTGCCAGCGCTGTTCCATCTCCACTCCGCCATGTCTGGACTGTCGGTCAAGATGGTGTTTCTGATTGCTGTGCCGAACCGCTCAAGCATTCGCTGGCCCTCCCGGTCTTGGTCGGAGATATTGTTGAAGCCCAGATTCGTGCAGTTGGCAAAACGGTTCATCCATTGGCTGACCGAGGCATGTTGTAACGAAGTCGTCGCATACAGATCCGGGAAGCTATAGCGCAGCATTTTCCCCCCCGCCCATCTCGCCTGCCAGAATGCCACGGACCTACCATTGCCAAGACTGAAGTCGACAGAGGCATGGAATGGTCCTGCAGTGGTGAGGACGCCCTTCCAGTGTGGCGAGCATCTCGAGGGAAGTGCTCCGCCGGCGCCTGGAATTCTCCGTTTATAGTGTTTACATCGCAGCATCTGCACCCACGGAAGCGAAACATCGTTGTAGAGGCGCCAGAGACTCTTCATGAGGAGAGCGGAATTTGACGCTCTGAAATTAGTGATTCCCAGACCTCCAGCATCCTTGGGGCGGCACACGTGTTTCCAATTAACCAGGCAATTGAACCCGCTGCTGCTTGCCTTGCCTTGCCAGAAGAAGTTCCGCCGGATTTTATCCATAGCCTTGAAAACCCAGTCCGGTACCCTGAACACGGAGCAGAAGAACGTGGGGATGCTCGACAGCGCCGAGTTAAGCAGGATTAGTCGGCCCGCTCTGGACAGTAATCGGCCCTTCCACCCCGCCAAACGACTGTCCATCTTTTCAATGATCGGCAGGTAGTCGGCTTTACACAGTGCTTTCGGAGAGAGGGGAAGTCCAAGATAGGTGAACGGGAATCCCTTGGTAGAACACCCGAGGACCCTGGCGATGCCCGAAGCTTGAGAGTGATGGAGGTTGACTGGAATGATGAAGCTCTTGGCGAAGTTGATCTTGAGTCCCGACGCTTCCGAAAAGGCGTTAAGAATCAGCTTGATGGTTGCCGCCGCTCCCAAGCTGCCATCGAAGAAAAGGAGAATGTCGTCGGCAAATTGTAATGTGTGGATAGCGACGTCTCCAATCCCCACCGGTGCCAAAAGAAGATTCGAAACCGCCCGTTGGAACATCCTGAACAAGACGTCGATGCAAAGAATGAACAACAAGGGGGACAGCGGGTCCCCCTGGCGAATCCCCCTTTTCGAAGGAAAGAACTCGCCCGGAATTCCGTTAAGGAGCACCGCATTCGATGAAGAATGTAGAAGTTCTTTGATCCAGCCGACCCACATGCTGCCAAATCCTCTCTTTTGAAGGACCTCCATCAAGAAGTCCCACTTGATGTGATCAAAAGCCCGTTCGAAGTCAATTTTAAACATCGCTGCTTGCTGCTTCGTGGATTGCAGGTGATGAGTCAAAATATGGGCCGTGAGGAAGTTATCGAGTAGCGAGCGGCCTTTGATGAACGCCGTTTGAAAGGGGTTGATGAGCTCCTGGAGATACGGTTGCAAACGGGACGCCAGGACCTTCGAGATAATTTTTGCCAGCCCATTAATCAAGCAAATCGGTCTAAAATCCCTTGCTTCGGTGGCCACCGCCTTCTTAGGAATAAGAGCGATCCACCCTTGATTGAGCTCGTTGAGGTCTAGCCTTCCCTCGTACAGGTTGTGAAAAACATCCAAGATGTCGACCTTAATGAGCTCCCAGTAACGCTGATAGAAAAATAGGGGAAAACCATCCGGTCCCGATGCCTTGTCCGGAGCCGAAGAGAAAATAGCTCGTCTGATTTCCTGAGTTGAAAAAGGTTCCTGGAGGCTCGACAGGTTGAGGAGCTCGTCCGAGTAAAGCGCCGACAAGTTTATAGACATCGAGCCACGAGGAACGGAACCCAGATGTTCCTTGAAAAAACGGCCTAAGAAGTTGGCTAAAGCCGTGTGACCAGTGTGAACGACGCTTCCCTCCGTCAACCTTGCGATGAAATTCTTGCTCCTACGGGCGTTGGCGTAGAGGTGGAAGAACTTGGTGTTGCCATCCCCGGCCTTCAGCCATTGAACACGCGATCTTTGCCTCCATTTCAACTCCTCTTGCAAGCAGAGCTCTTCGAATCTCGCCTTGAGTCCGGTTCTCAGGGAGCACTCCCGTGTCTCTAAAGCCCTGCTCTCTTCCGCCCTGTCAAGCCAGCAAATCCAATCCAGACAAAGGTTGGCTTGCCTCCTTAAAGCGGACGTCAGGCCCGCCCCCCAAACACTTAAGGCCTTGGACACACTCGAGAATTTGCATGAAACCCTGCGGGCAATTGAGTCGGTCTCGGGGGCAAGAGTGTCTGTCTCGTGGGGAGCAGACCAACTGGTAGCGATAACCTCGGCGCACTCCGTGTGTCTCAGCCAAAACTTCTCGAACCTGAATAGGTGAGGTGCAGGCAAATAAGAGAATGCTGTCAGCACAAGAGGGCAGTGATCCGACCTGGGCCTCGGCAAAGCCCGGAGGGTGGAGCGGGGGAACGAAGATTGCCAGTCGCGAGAGATAAGTGCCCTGTCGAGGCGTTCAAGAGTGGGGTTCGGTCTCCCATTCGTCCACGTGAAAGATTTGTTGATGATGGGGATGTCGAACAGGCCGAGATCGTGGACAACGTTCCTGAAAGCCAGCATATCAGCGACCTGCGACGGCGGGCCATTCTTGTCCAGAACCGAAAGCAGCAGGTTGAAGTCCCCCATCAAAGCCCACGGTCCGTCAATTCCCGAGCTAATGTCACGCAGTTCGGCCAAGAATGCACTTTTCATGGTCGAGCAAGTTGGTCCATAAACATTGGAAATCGTGAAGGTACTTCCGTCAACTTTCCGGTTCAACACAATGGTGAGCGAGAACCCCCCCGTCCGTACGCCTGTGCAATCGAAGAGACAAGGATTCCAGGCGGTTATCAAACCGCCCTTCGTACCCACGGCATCCACAGTGCGAAAGTCGCGAATGTGATAAGCACAAAAGGAACGAAATTTAGCAAGAGAGGTGGAAGCCAGTTTCGTCTCTTGGAGGCAAATCACACAGCAATTGCTTCTTCGAACCAAGCTCTGCACCACACTGCACTTATCTCGCCCGTTGAGGCCCCTTACATTCCAAGAGAGGAATTTAAAAGTTCTGTTCCTTGCCATCAGGGCCAGACAAGAAAACCCCCCGACGTCTGGGCCGCCCCTTAGGATCCCCCCCCGCCGAGCACCGGAGTCGAAGGGGAGGAAGTGTTCGTCAAGGGGGGGGGGGCGGCGGCAGTGCGAGGGGGATGGCGGATGTCCCCCCCGCATCAGCGATCCCGCAACAGACCTTTATGTGGTTGATCTCCGCCGTCGAGAGCGGCAGCAGGGTCTCGCGATCGGTCGAAGGTACTTCAGCCGTCATCATCCCCGGCTCTCGGGACGGCGGCGTCGACTCGCCGTAACGGGCCGAGGTGCCAAGACCTGGGGATGGCAAGGCTGGCGCAGAAGAGCGGGTTCTCCCCATCTTTAATTTCCCCCTCAATAACACCTGGGCCCGAAGGAGGGGTGATTTGTGGGCCCCCTTGCGTTTAGCAGCTAGTCTGGAACTCCTCCGAGAGGCCTCAAGGCCTAAACCTGGCGGGGGGGGTTGGGCCTGGCTGGTCACCGCCGATGCCGAAGCCCCAATCTGGCCCAGCGGGCCCAGGGGCAAACCCACCAAAGGAGTCCGGTCCAACTCCATGCTAGGGCCCACATCCTGATAATCCAGGTGTTGCTTCCCAGAACGAGAGAACGAGGGCTGCCTCGAACCGGGGAACCCCACCTTGACGGGAACCGGGTCAACCAACCGTTGCGTCCCATGCACAGAGGCCTCGGGGCCGGGGGGGGTCAGTCGCGGACAGGGCAGGGAGGCAGGGCCATCCGAGATGGGAGCAGAGGCCACCTGTTCCGCCCCTTCCTGGATTGCCGAGCGACACGAATGAGGAAGCCCCCGCAGTCCCTCGGAGCACGCGCCCGAGCTAGCCCCGCAGGGTTGGCCCCTCGAGGTCTGCGCCGCTTCATCGAGCACCTCGGAATGCGTACCCGCCGGCCGGACCGCCAGCGATCGGCCAAAACCGGGTGCTCCCCGGGCGACGCCCGAGGCAATCCGCCCGTCTGTGCCCCGCGCCGAAGTCGCCTGAAAGGACGCCGGAATGGACGCAAACCCCGTTAACTTGATGAAATCGTCCTGGGCCTCCAGCGAAGAGAGTCCTAGGCGCTGGTCCTCAGCTTCCCCCAGCAGGATGGGTTCGGCCTCCTCCCACTCCTCGACCGAGATGGTGATGCGGAAGCGGCGGTCCTCCACCATGAGCAGCAAGGTCTCCGGAATGCATGACGCATCCTGACAACGAACGCGGACCCTGAAGCCAGATACATCGTCCGCCTCGGTGCTACGCTCGTCAACCTCCCAGAGCTCCCCAAACCCGCTAACCGCCGCCTTCACCTCCTCCCTACTCCAACACATCAGCGGCCAATTGACCAGCCGGATCCACGCTTTGTGTCGGAGGTAACCCCGGCTCTCTTCTCCCCCCTCCACCCAGTTAGAGAAGGAGTAGGAGGTGCCGTCCAACAAGAGCGGACTGCGACCAATGGCCGATTCTCTGATCGCCCAACTCGGGAAAAGGGCTGCCAGGTAGCCATCTTGGAAAGAAGCCGTCTTGTAATCGCTTTCCGTTCCACCGAAACGCCTTGCAAGCTTCGAAGGAAGGCCGGCCCTCAAAGTCTCCACATTATGGCCCGCCACGTCAACCCTTGCCGCGAGGAAGGGTCGGCCGAGCGGGGTGGGCGAGGGCAGCGGTAAGAAAGCCGCCATCAGCTTTGGTCGTCCAATCCCCGAAGCCGCCACAGGTTGGGCGCCGAGCGCAGGAGTTCCCCCCTCGCGCGAGGGCCGCGGCGGACCGCAACGAGCAGCAGGGTGGCCGATCCTCATGCACAAGAGACATCGCCTCGGCTCCCGGCACTGTTCCGCTCGATGTCCTCGCTCGAAGCACCGGAAACATCTCCCGCGTAACGAGGGGTTCCGCAGGTATTTCGGGGGTAACTTCGGCAGGGAGGGATGGGCAAAATAGCCCCCCGAACCAGTGGAAGGTTGGGTAGCACGAGAAGTCGGTGGGCCCTGAGGTGGCGTTAGAATCGCCTCCTTGAATGAGACCCCCGGGCGTAGCCCGTCGGTCCTTGTGTGTCGAGCGGCGGTAGCGGCAGGAAGGCGGTTGCAGAAGCAAGGCCTGTCTTGAGAGAAGGCCAGGCAGGGGCAGGGGAGGCGGGGCGGCAGAGGTCGGAACCGACGACGGGAAGGAGACATTCCCTCAACCATATTCCTTATAATTAGAAGATTTTTAATTAAAACCATTGATTTTATTTTGAACTTATATAGAAATTAAAACCATTGATTCTGGTTCTGTTGCTGTTGCTGCTTCAGCTACATCTACTGTAACTTTTAATTTTTCAACATTTAGTCTTAAAACAGTAAGAAAATAATCGGAGTGTGCAAGTAGAAAAACTCTATAAAAAGTATCTCATAAGAAGAAGAAGAGAGGAAATGTTTCTCATTCTAAAGCTCATGTTTAGATTTTACATAATTCTAAAATCTTGAATTTCTGATTTAGAATTTGTTCTACTCCTTTCTCCTTTTTTAAAATATATACAAAAAAATGGGCTGATGCTTCAGCTGCATCTTCAGATTTTTTAAAGAGGAGTGCTACCTGTACACCCCAATTGGGATGTACATTCTACACCCACCCCATCCTGGGGTGGGTATTTCTCCACTCGTCCCATCGATGAGACGAGTGGAATTCACCCCACCCCAGAATGGGGTGGGTGTAAGATGTACATCCCAATTGGGGTGTACATCTAGCATTTTCCTTTTTTAAATTTCCACGCCTCCTTTTACTTATCAATCCTCATGCCTTTTTTTTTTTATTTGAATTTAAAACTTAACCAGTAAGAAATAAAATCTGAGTACACAAGAAGAAGATATGTAGAAATCTAAAACCAAAGGATAAAAAAAGAAGATCACATAAGATATTTTTTTGAAGAAAATTTTTACAAGGATCTAAATATTTGGTCTGCTAATTCATCTCCCATAGTTTTTTTAAGTTGCACCCATGCTATTGCTGCTGCTGCTTCAGATAAAATTTTCCTATATGCTCCCATTGGTGCTGCTTCTAATGTCGATCCTACTTCAATTACATCATCACCACTTAAATTTTTTACTACTTTGGCTGTCAATCTTGTTGTTTCTTTTTTTAACTTCAGCCTGAACATTAACAACTTTTAAATAAGGTTTGATTATGCTACATGATTTATTGTTGAACATTAATGTCTTTATTTATTTTTTAACTATTAAATTTAATAAGGTAAATTTACAATATATGATTAACTTGCTATAGCTTTCGATTGACATCTTATGTATTTATTTAAGAAGTTGTAAATATATTATTTATTAAAAAAATTTAATTTTAATTTTATTATCTATCCGTAGCATCGTGTCCATCACTGTACTGTATAAAAAGGATTGAATTAGATACATTATAGTTGATCTAAGTCATTAAAATATATAAAGTTTGATCGGCCCTAATTAAGAAGGAAAAAAAAAGCCTACTGGGCCGGGCCATTGGCCGACGAGGTTCCGCCCACGGTTGTGCCAGACCGGACGGGCTCGCGAGGCGCCCAGCCCGTATTACGACTCCCTTATCGAGTAGGTGTGGGAAAACCCTAGCATATATAAGCCATGCGATCGCGCTGCTCTCCGAAAATCCCAAGAACTCCCATCTGCGCCTCCTCGTGCTCGCTCCTACCTGCAGGCTAAAACCCTAGATAGCCCTAATCCCTCAGCGGGCGGCGATGGCGGACACGCTGGTACTCCGCGGGACGATGCGCGGGCACACGGACATGGTGACGGCGATCGCGACCCCGATCGACAACTCGGACCGGATCGTGTCGTCGTCGCGCGACAAGTCGGTGCTGGTGTGGAAGCTGACCAAGGACGCGGCGTCGGCGGGAGGTGACGCGGCGTACGGCGTGCCCCTGCGGCGGCTGACGGGGCACTCGCACTTCGTGCAGGACGTGGTGCTGAGCTCGGACGGGCAGTTCGCCCTCTCGGGGTCCTGGGACGCGGAGCTCCGGCTCTGGGATCTCAACCTGGGCACCACCACCCGCCGCTTCGTGGGGCACACCAAGGACGTGCTGTCCGTGGCCTTTTCCGTGGACAACCGCCAGATCGTTTCGGCCTCGCGCGACCGCACCATCAAGCTTTGGAACACCCTCGGCGAGTGCAAATACACCATTCAGGACGCCGACGCCCACACCAACTGGGTCAGCTGCGTACGGTTCTCTCCCAGCACTTATCAACCCCTCATCGTCTCCGGCTCCTGGGACCGCACCGTCAAAGTCTGGAACCTCACCAACTGCAAGCTCCGCTGCACCCTCACCGGCCACGCCGGCTACGTCAACACCGTCGCCGTCAGCCCCGACGGCTCCCTCTGCGCCAGCGGAGGCAAGGACGGCGTCACCCTCCTCTGGGACCTCGCCGAGGGCAAGCGCCTCTACTCGCTCGACGCCGGCGCCATCATCCACGCCCTCTGCTTCAGCCCCAACCGCTACTGGCTCTGCGCCGCCACCCAGGACAGCGTCAAGATCTGGGACCTTGAGAGCAAGTCCATCGTCCAGGACCTCAAGCCCGAGACCCCGACCAGCAAGAATCAGGTAGACTCATCATTATCATCATTATCAGTGGTTTTTTTTGGGTTTGTCTCTTCTGATTGATTATTCTGCGCTTTGTGTCCTGATATGCATGGTCCGTAATTGTTTGCATACCTCCGACTCCATACCCGTTCACAATGCGGATCTCAGAAAGATCAAGAATTGTAAAAAATATTCAGATTTTAGATTTATTTAGTTTCCATTTTAATTTTTTTTCTCCCTACTACAAGAGAGAGAATGCCTAAATCTAGACTGAAAACAAACAAACAAAAAAAAACAGAAAGAAAATGCTATTATAATGAGAGGAATTTATTGACGTTATATACGTGTTCATCTGCATTGATGTTCCAAAGCATATAGCGGCCCTGATTGTTCGCTTTGATTTGACCCAGGCTGGCGGGCCTAAAAAGTGACTGTGTTCGTATAGCTATTCATGTTGGTGCTGCAGTTCTTTACATGCATTCTGTCAATAACTCTTTGTCAAGCACTCTAATGCTTGGGATTTCTTAACATAGTATTACATGGGAATTCCTCAAATAGCATATAAAGATTATTAATTTTTATTCTCAGATTTTTCTTCTTATCAGAAGAAACTAAGATGTAGTGTGAAATTGAATTTAGGGCCTGTTTTGTTCACGGTTTGTAAATTCTCCCATTTTTCTATTAAAAATATTCAAATCATTACAAGTCTACTCAAGTCGGGTAGTTGTAAAAGGTGTTAGTGAAGTAGTAGAATCATTGTAGATTTTTAGGTGGTAGGAATACTAGATTATCATGGGTTAGGAGGTATTGTCATTTACATGCTTGCGTGCACATGCAGCCTTGGGTGTGTCTGCTTCTCTAATATACTCATGCAGCTCTTCTTTGATTGTCGTCTTCAAGATGAACATCGCCTTCCCAGCCTTGATACGCCACTTCCTTAGTACCTCTTCATTTTTCCTCTGTGGTGGAATTGTTTCAGCACCACCGATTAACTCCCATAGGTCCTGCCCTTGTAGGTAGGATTCAATGCAGGTTTGCCAATAACTAGAATTATGATTACTTAGCTTCTTAATTCCACTAGTTGCGCCAACCGTAGTGACTTAGTGATTGCCCTGCAGTCAACCAAGTCTGGTCCCAGACCAACCAACTTCACAGTCCCAAACTGTGCTCTGGCAGAATTTTTGCTTATATCAACATTTAACTGCCTAAACTGGTAGAATTTTACCAACCTAACTAGCAGAATATTTTCTACAATCTTGGTCTGATTCCAAATTGTAGAATATTGGCGTACCGAAATGACAACAAAACTCCTTTTATTAATACATATAAAAGTTGCAAAAGACTTATACAATCCCTCACATACCACTTTTTTTTGTTTGTAGAGTCAAGCATACTCACACCCAAAGTTGCGAAAGACACATACTAACCCTGCACTAACTCTCTATGCTCTCACTCTCTCTGTTGCTGGTACACCACATTGTGTCTTGGTGTGAGGGCTTCACACCTATTTATAGGCATTTATTGTTGGTTCGGACCTACTTAAGCTAAGACGGACAAAACTAACTTAGGTTCCTGTAGAAGCTTCAAGATTCCTCCCAAAACAGAGGATTGGGAAGAAGAAGAAAAGAGAGGCAATGTTGCCTCTTTCGTCTACACCCACTGTTTGTTCGCAATGCTGATCGCAGAAAGTGGCAAACCGAGAATTTTAGAACTTATGTGAAATGAAGTACTAATTGGACTTTTGCTAAAAATTATTTTAACACTAACATGATTGACCAGGTGGTTTAATTATACCTAGGGGGTCTAATTGTACCAAAGTGTTGAGAACGAGTTGAGTTTAGAACTTTCACACTTGCTTAGTCTTGTCATCGTGCCACGTATGCGCTTAATCGAAAACATTTATCATACTCGGCTACTTGCAAAATTAAGTCTTACCTTCCATGGAGTGACTGGTGACATTTTTTAGTAGAAGTTAAGGGAATATTTACAACTTGTTTGCTCCTTGATGTGATTGTAAATGAAGCCAGGAAGGGTTGGGGTTCAGCATTCACCTTTTTGTAGGACTTACAAAAATATGTGTATTCTTTCTTTTGTAAAAAATGTTGGGTTATGGAGATATTTAATTGGTTAACCTCAGGAAAATCCTTGAAATGATTTTATGAGAATTTTGAAAAGATTATTTTCTTTCACTTCTTGTTTTTATTAATATTTTTAATAGAATAAGGAGTGTAAAATTTTGTCTGTAAAGATCCATCTTGAAGTTCTTTTAGGAAGCATAAATTATGCTTTTAGTTGTTAAATAATGACCTGAGTTGCACTATGGTCTCTAAACTTTGATGAATTGCATTAGGGGGTTTGAGCTTTTTGAATGTTTCTGTCAGTCCCACTGTCAGTATTGGTAACCCCTCCATATGGAATTTTGATGTGGCGTGCCTAGCCACTACACTTAAGCCGTCACTTATGTGATTTTTCAATAAAACATGATCACAATGGCCCCACATGCCAAATTTCACTTCAAAAAAGTTTGGTTCTTGAAATGAGATTTGTCGTGTGGGGTCCATGACACCGTATTTCCTGTGCGCACACAGTTGAGGTGCTTGAGAACAGTCAGTTACATGCCACTTTGTTCTTTGGCATCTCATTGTGGCTAGTGCTAATGTTGGGCCGAGATTGTGTAACATTTTAATAGTTTGAGCCCCATAATGCAATCATTCAACATTTATTGACGAAAGCTTAACTTGGGCAATAATTTAGCAAACAGTAATTGTGCGCCCTTGGTGGAGTGAGAATTTAAATTCTAGTTTAGTTGATTTTTTTTGTTCTATATTGTTGGTGCGTTGGAAACTTATTTGCTGCCTGTGGCAGACTAATTTATGGATAAGCAAATGAAACAGAAACATAATGCTCTATATTCTTTGTGCAATGGAACCTTATTTGTTGCCTGGTGGACGGACTAAAGGATTATCAAATGAAGAAGCAACCTGATGCGAATCTTTTTTGTTGACGGACTAGAGGATTATCAAGTGAAACATTAACCTGATGCTCTCTCTCTCTCTCTCTCTCTCTCTCTCTCTCTCTCTCTCTCTCTCTCTCTCTCTCTTTTGTTTGCTGTGTAGGAGATGTTGCTACAAGAAACACTTAGAGATTGAAGAGTTACAATGTGATTAATTTGTTTCCTGCTTCATAATTAAGCGCTGTAGACTTATTATTGTCTTACAACTGCTGTGAGCGTAGTATATATCTTATTGAGTCTTGGCAACAAGATTTGGTTCAATATTTCATCTGAAGAAAAGATTTAATACTTGGTTTTTTCTGTGACAATTGACAGATGCTGTATTGCACGAGCTTGAGTTGGAGCAGTGATGGTAGCACGCTATTCACCGGTTACACCGACGGAACCATCAGGGTGTGGAAAGTGAGCCCATATTAGGAGACGAGGGTTGTGACAATTGACAGATGCTGGTATTGCACGAGCTTGAGTTGTTGCATTGACGGGAGCACGCTGTTCACCGGTTACACCGATGGAACCATTAGGGTGTGGAAAGTGAGCCCATATTAGGAGATGAGGGGGGAATTTTTTTTTTTTTTTTTTTTTTTTTTTTTCTTCTCCTAAGTGACAATTTTTTGATCGTTTTTAACTTTTCTTCCATTCCGTGCATGGCATTTATCTTCCTCCTGAACTTCTAGTCAATTTTAATTTGGTACTTCCTTCAGTTCAACATTGGACGCTCTTTATACAGTTCTTGCCGTTTGTTTTGATTAGAGTGAATTTTACTGACTGCAGCGGAAAACAGTCGGATTCTTTACATATAACATTAGCGGACCAATTTTTCGCTCTCTACCTAGGAGTGAAAACAATCCAATCTTTTACAAAATTATATTCTCATTTATATATTTTTTTTGGAATATGAATTTGAATTTGGATGGGTCGGATTTATATTCAAATATTATTTAGATAATAAAATATACTAATATGTATATATAAATATACATTAAATTTGTGTGAATAAAAAATATTATGCAATTAATGATTCATACTGATCCTCAAATTTTTTATATCTATGTTGCCACCAACCATTCAAATTTAGAATACAAAAATGCTAAAGAAAATTTAGAAGCTTATCATTTAAAAGTTAGAATAGTACTTGAGGTTCTTTCAAATCATCAAATTCATCAATGATTGAATCAATAATAAACTTTTCGGTAATTTCTCTTTCAATATACACAATCAAAGAATTAGTGAGAAAGTCATCATCCGTCTTATTCCGGAGATCGGTTTTAATAATGTTCATAGCGGAAAATGCCCGTTCGGTAGTTTCAGTTGAAACTGGAAGAGTTAGTATAAGTCGAAAAATGCCCGTTCGGCCCGTTCGGTAGTTGCAGTTGAAACTGGAAGAGTTAGTATAAGTTTAACCAATCGATAGACAAGAGGATATATTTCTGATTTTCTTGTTGCCACCGATCATTGACAAAAGTCAGAAATAGTTGTCAATTTTTGCAAATCTAAATGTCGCGAAATTTCAAAATAAAAAAATAGTTGTCAATATATTAATCTTTAAAAATGATTAATAAAACAAATTATATATAAAAAATTCAAAATACAAAAATACTAAAGAAAATTTAAAAGCTTACCATTCAAAAGTTAGAATAGTGCTCGACGCTCCTTCAAGTCACTAAATCCATCAATGATTGAATCAATAGTAAACTTTTCGGCAATTTCTCTTTCAATATACACGATCAAAGAATTAGTGAGAAAGTCATCATCCATCTTATTCCGGAGATCGATTTTAATAATGTTCATAGCGGAAAATGTCCGTTCGGTAGTTGCAGTTGAAATTGGAAGAGTTAGTATAAGTTTAACCAATCGATAGAGAAGGGGATATATTTCTGATTTACTTGTTGCCACCAACTATTGACAAAAGTCAGAAATAGTTGTCAATTTTTGCAAATCTAAATGTCGCGAAATTTCAAATTCATAATGACGAAGCTCTATTCTCAACTCTTCTTTTTCTAACTCCGTAAAATCTTGAGGATAATACCTTTTCGCAAGGGTTTTTTTTTTTTGAAAATGACCATCTAAAAATTTGTATTTTTGAAAATGATCCTACAAAATTTATATTTACAAAAATGGCCCTATGAGTGCCAACTGTGCGCCACGTGTGCCTGCCACGTGAGCGGGCGAAAAATATATTATATAAAATATATTAATCTTTAAAAATGAATAATAAAACAAACTATATATAAAAAATTCAAAATACAAAAATACTAAAGAAAATTTTAAAAAAATTGCTTACCATTCAAAAGTTAGAATAGTGCTCGACGCTCCTTCAAGTCACCAAATCCATCAATGATTGAATCAATAGTAAACTTTTCGGCAATTTCTCTTTCAATATACACGATCAAAGAATTAGTGAGTAAGTCATCATCCATCTTATTCCGGAGATCGATTTTAATAATGTTCATAGCGGAAAATGCCCGTTCGGTAGTTGCAGTTGAAACTGGAAGAGTTAGTCTAAGTTTAACCAATCGATAGAGAAGGGGATATATTTCTGATTTTCTTGTTGGCACCAACCATTGACAAAAGTCAGAAATAGTTGTCAATTTTTGCAAATCTAAATGTCGTGAAATTTCAAATTCATAATGACGAAGCTCTATTCTCAACTCTCTTTTTTCTAACTCCGTAAAATCTTGAGGATAATACCTTTTCGTAAGGGTTTTCTTTTGAAAATGATCCTCTAAAAATTTATATTTTTGAAAATGACCCTACAAAATTTGTATTTGCAAAAATGGCCCTATGGGTGCCAACTGTGCGCCATGTGTTCCTGCCACGTGAGCGGGCGAAAATATATATTATATAAAATATATTAATCTTTAAAAATGATTAATAAAACTCAAAATACAAAAATACAAAAGAAAATTTTTAAAAAATTGCTTACCATTCAAAAGTTAGAATAGTGCTCGACTCTCCTTCAAGTCACCAAATCCATCAATGATTGAATCAATAGTAAACTTTTCGGCAATTTCTCTTTCAATATACACGATCAAAGAATTAGTGAGAAAGTCATCATCCATCTTATTCCGGAGATCGGCTTTAATAATGTTCATAGCGAAAAATGCCCGTTCGGTAGTTGTAGTTGAAACTGGAAGAGTTAGTATAAGTTTAACCAATCGATAGAGAAGGAGATATATTTCTGATTTTCTTGTTGCCACCAACCATTGACAAAAGTCAGAAATAGTTGTCAATTTTTGCAAATCTAAATGTCGCGAAATTTCAAATTCATAATGACGAAGCTCTATTCTCAACTCTTCTTTTTCTAACTCCGTAAAATCTTGAGGATAATACCTTTTTCGCAAGGGTTTTTTTTTGAAAATGATCCTCTAAAAATTTGTATTTTTGAAAATGACCCTATAAAATTTGTATTTACAAAGATGGCCCTATGGGTGCCAACTGTGCGCTACGTGTGCCTGCCACGTGAGCGGGGGAGTCTGAGGTGTAACAAGTTGAACACGGGGATTGAATTCCCGTGTTCTTCCTTTCACACTAGCTGACCTGCAGAATTTTCAAAAAACTCAACTTATACAATTTTAAAGTAACAATGAACAATATAAAATTTCGAAACAAATAAAAAACAAGCAACAAAATATGATCAAACCATCAAATATATCACATCACATCACATCACATCACACATTAGTACATAAAAAACAAAATTTTGCACAGCATAGCACACAAAAAGCATCACATCACACAATAGTACAACACAGCACACAAAATACATCGCATCACACAATAGTACAACACAACAATACAACAAAGCACAACACAGCACATCACATCACATCAAATACGAACCACATCACATCACGTCATGAAAGAATATAACATCGATAAAAGATAAATACAAATCACATCACATGTAGTAATCCAGAATTTAAAAACCTCTGTTTGTTTTTAAATAATTAAAATTTGTAAATTTTGGCAAAAGAGGAAAGATAGTGGGCTCAGAAATGTTGACTTTTGATCGGGGTCTAATCTGGAAAATCCGAGATCACCGTAGCGATCGTCTCGTCGAAACATAGAAGTTTCATATTCATATATTTTCGATCCGACGGTCGGATCTTCCAGAAATCAGAAATCAAAAAGCGGGCCCCGCGACTTAAAGTGTATAGTAAACTTTGTATTTTAATGTCCCTTTGATCACTAATGGCCAAACCATTGTCTAAAATTATAACATAGGGGTATTAGTAATGAACCCTAGCTAATTTTGACGTTCTGAACGTAATGGCACTGACGGTTTTCGCGTTTGGCGATCCGAGTGCATCGAAGTGCGTGCGTCGGTTTTCGACATACAGAACAAGATGGCCCGAGATTTCATACGAGCGCCAAATCAAACAAATAAATAGACTATTTTGAAGGTCTCGACGAGCTGGACGTCCTGGCGAAGTCCGTTATTCGTTTTGACGAGCGAAACGCCTCGAAAAGTGTGAAATACGGCAAAAAGTGCTGTATTTTGCAGAAAAATCCGCAATTTCTGCTTCGAAAAGCATGCGGCTTATATATTAGGGACTAATCTGTGAGGGGGCCAATTTTGTAAAGGACTTTTGTTCAAATATTAAAAGAATGAAGGACTTTTTGTTATTTGAGCTTAAAACACACATATTACACGTGAGGAAGTATACCCATGACCCTAGCCCTTTCCTCTTCGTAACCGAAGCATCCACCAGCCTCTTCAGCTCGCAACCGACGTGACCCCTCAGCTGCTGTAACCTCCGGCCGCTCGGGTCACCGGAGTTAAGGTGAGAAAGCTATGAATAGGATCTTCTCTTGAGTTCATGAAGCAGAGTTCAACCAAGAGCTTTAGGTTTAGCTAACCTTCTTCTGAGAGCTCCACTGTGAGGCCGCAACCAAGCTCTGGTGAACCCGACCCCAGCCGTCGCCGAGCGCCGCCGCAGCCACCTTCCTCTTTCTTCCTTACTCCGACGAAGTAGAAGGTTGGAACCAAGTTGCTTCAAGATTGGTTTGGGAGTGCTGAGTGGTGTTCCCTGGTGTCTTTGGACCTTGCCGGAGGTTGCTGTGGCCGCGCGTGGAAGAGGGACCAAGATCCGGCTTCTTCCATCTTCTCCGATCTCGGCCAAGGTAAGGAACCCCAAACCAAAGGTTGTTTGAACCCGGGACCTCTAGCAGTAGCCTCTATAGTCCCTAAGTATGCTCCCTACACAGCCTGAGCCCCCCCATGCACGTTAGTTGGCCGACGGGGGAAGACTATTGCCGGAAACCTAATAATTCTTCATCTTGGTTGTTCTTTTCAACTACTGAACCAAAATGAACCAAATTTTGTGGAAAAATACTGTTGGATATAAGGATTATTTCTTAAAAGTTTGGGAAAATATGGTGGAGTATTTACGAAGAAATTCGAAGCCCTAGTTTTCGGAAAAAAATTGCACCACGGCCGAGCTTGTTGCTCCGGCGCCGCCGAGCCTCCCCAGCGCCGGCCACCTACCCAGAACTCTTCCTGGGTGTGAGAGAAGTGCACCCATGTATTTGCATGGCACCCATGCAGCAAGAATAGAGCGCGGCCAAGATGGGTTCGAAATGGGATCTAATCGCGGCCGCCGGCGTTCCGGCCATCTCCGGCCGGGGAGGGTTGGTCGGGAAGCTTCCTATGACTCTTTAGAGCATTTCCATTCAAGTTGGAAGTCTCCAAATTGCCCCATTATAAATCCGCCATTAATGGAGTTGAAGCTCCAAACCGAGCTTGTGGCCGCCGTGTCGCCGCCGTGTCCTGTCGCCGGGCACGGGTCCAGGTGGGTTAGTTATAAGTTTTAGCATCTACTTGGTCAAGTTGTTTGGTCCCAGATGCCCTGGTTGAATGATCACAAATTTCGATGCCTTAACTTCATCTTCAACCTCGGACTCCGGCCAATCCATCCATGCATCTTGGCCCAAACTTGCAGAGAATGTAGAGAAATCTATTTAGAGCATTTACTTCCAAGAATGGAAGCTTTTGGTTCAGTATTTGCAGAGAATGAGCTCGGGAATGGTTGTATATGCTTGTATACAAATGGTGCACACCAACTGTTTGCTTAAATGTCTCAAGGAAGAAAATTTTTGAATTGGACTTTTGTGTAAATATGAAAGTTGCTTACAAATGTCCCCTGAGCTTAATGTTCACTTTAGACCAAGATGGTTCTGTGTGGACAAGTGTTTGGAGCAATGGGAACTTGTTTGAGTGCATGGCTTTGGTTCTGGTTGAACCAGCAGACCTGGGCTACAATTAGGGTGAGCCCTAGCATCTTGACACTATTTAGAGACACTTTCATATACAAAGTTTAATTAAAAGAGGTTTAGATTAAAAGTTGTAGTTAAAACAACCTTTTAATGAAATGTTGGCCCAAAACCATGTCCCGGGCTGTTTGCGAAGCCGCGACAGTGTGCCCTAGGCTAATTTGGGGTCACCGGACGCGATGCTCGCGTTAAAATTTCTGTTTGAAGTCCCGAAGAAACTAAATGACATTAAGGCTATGTTAGTGCATATATTATGGGCCAAAGTTTGCCTCGGAACCCGTGATGCCACAAATGGGTGAGCACGGTGTTCAGCATGACATAAGTAACCTGCTGGAAGTGACGGAATGTTAAAATGATTTTCTTGCTAAAAGAACGAGCGAAAACAGTGCCCAAATTGGCACTAAAAGTAAATTTAAAAGCCCTAGGGGTCTAGATGCAAAGATCACATCGTATACTGGTTAGTAAACTGATTCCTGAGCCTTATTTCACATTCAGGGTTACTTGGTAGCATCTGGTGTGCTGAGCGTACAGTTGGTTCAGATTAGCCGCCTGCGTTATATCAGGTGGGTTATCTTCGGTCCGGGTTTTATCAGTTCGGCCCTCTGGGGTGCGATACTGGTTGGACACCTGTTTTTGGTAGCTTAACTTGATTACTTTGAGCCTGCCTTCCTTTTGATTCAGATTATACTGCTTCATGCCTGAGTTATGACTTTTATCAGTTATCTGCTGCTTTACATGATTAATCATAGTGCTTCCAGTATTCATATCATTATTCTGGATATTGCCATGCCTGATTGGTTATTAGATTCTGAGCTTGCTTTCCTGATGATCAAATATTACACTGCTGAACACATAATTTTAATCAACCAATGTTTTACTGAACTTTGTAGGGTCGCCGGCGTCTGTTCTTGTTTGATAGGACAAAGGCAATTGCTCTGCGAGGTTTGGAAAACCCAAACTTCGTAGTGTCGCCTGAGTCTGTTCTTGTTTGATAGGACGAGGGCAACGCTCTTCGGGGTTTGGACTTTTCAAAATAGTTTTCTCAAAAATATGCGTTCAGTTTTGTATGTTTGGTTGGTCTGCCTGATTGAGTTGAGATTTGCTGTTGATCTTATGTTGAGTTGAGATTTGCCTTTGATCTTGCATATGAGTTGAGATACAGTTGATTATCTGCTGATTATTCCTGCATGAGAGTTTAGATTCAGTTGATTTTGCTATTGCAACCCAGTGGGGATTTCCCGGCTTGTTGCCGATTACCCGGTCAGTGGACCGTGAGTTTGAGCATTTGCATTTGATCGCCCGCACCGTTGTACTTCACGAACATCAGCAGAGTCATGACCCGTGTAGATGTTCTTTACCGGTAAAGTGGTTAGCAGTAGCAACCCGTGACCCCTTGTGGGGGAGTAATTCGCCTGAGGTTTTGTGGAACCAATATGGTGGCTTGTGGTGCCATATGGGCAAATTCGCCTGAGGTTTTGTGGAACCAATATGGTGACTGGTAATTGGGTAATTTGATATATCACTTATTTGATGCATAAGTTGCTTTAACATGATTCTTTGATTCTTTGATCTGGCTTCTAGTTATCTACCTTTATATGATTCTATGTGATGCCTCTGATTATAGTTTCATTGTTATCTTGCTGATTGTCCTAACTCCTCGATGTGTTGATTATCCTGATACATGTTTTAAATTCTGCTAAAGTTATCTCCTATGCTTGTACCCAGATTATGAGTTTTGCTTTCTTTACAGCACCAGTTATATATCTGCTTTACCCTAACCCCTGATCTATTACTATCCTCTAGCATTGTATACCAGTAGGTACGATCTGCTATTTCTCGGCTCGTCGTGCCCACTGGGATACACTCCGGTGTGTCTCACACCCTCGGGTGACTGTTTTTCAGGTTGAGCGGGTGTTGAGATGTCGGGACGAGTTGGTGAGATCACGAGATAGAGCTTGACCCTGGACAGCCGATAAGATCAAGTATTTAGTTATTTGTTGTATCAAGTGTAATGCAATGTAATTGAGAAGTTATTGATATTGTAATTTAATCTTGCTTAGTAGATGTACGTAGTTAGTACTCTGATTGTATGCCAAGTGAGCCGTGCATATATAGAAAAGGCTCAATCCCCAGTGGGATTGGGACTCTTCTATATATGTGGCGGTCTGTTGCGCCCTGGCTGGTTTTAAACTCTGATTTCAAAAAAAAAAAAAAAAAAAAATTTTAGACGCTGATTTTTAAACTCGGGGCGTGACATCACAACAAAACAATATAAAAATAACAACGCATAACGACAATGTAGACTAATCAAATGGCTCTATACTGTCGAATTGGTCAAGATGTGAGATAGCCGTGCCCTCTGGCTGTGGAGGAGCTGAAGATGAGGGATGATCGGTATGGAGGGCTGTCGGTGCCGTGTTCGCCTACGGTAAATAAGATCAGGTTCTCGTTGACGATGACCATGTGGTACATAGCGTAGTATGTGATGGTGCATGCCCCGACGTCGATGCTCCACTATGATCTGCTGGCTATGTCCCCGATGGACTATGTGATGGTGCATGCCCCGACGTCGATGCTCCACCATGATCTGCTGGCCATGAAGGTGTAGTATGTGGAATTGTCTGTAGAGTCACCAAAGCTACCTCTATTTCAGCAGCAACATATGTCAGCGTCTCGAAAGGTGCTCCAGTATATGAAATATCGGGTAGGACACCTTTGATCGTATATTCAGCTCTCTGAATGAGATCGACCTAAAATCAAAACAATATTATAAAAGTTACATTGACTTTTGTTTGAATATTAAAGTAATTATTATATCATACCAAGAATCTCTCGACATGTCCACGGGGCTGATATACGAGGGGTGGACGCTGTACTGGACTAGATATCCACCTCCTAGTGATACTTCAATACCACTGCATGTAGATAGAAGTAGCGTGTATATGATCGGGATCTACACGGGGGTCCATCTCTACTATATCCTGCAGTCGCTCATTCCAACGCTGAATGTGTATAGCATGAAACGCCGCCCAGTTCTCATCCGCTCTACCTCGTGAAGTGATGCGAGGTAGAGCAACTACTGCGTCGGGTATATGTTGTTGAAATCCAAAATGACGAAGCACCCGATCTAGAAGATGTAGCTTAATAACATGAAAGCATACTAGGGTGGTCCGTGATCGCCATACCGGGGACCCCACTAGACAAAATGGTGGAAGTGATCCTAGTAAATCATCTGTATATGGCCTCCATGTAATCTATTGTGAAAAGTATATGATAAGTAACTTGTATTAAAATGAAAGTTATGTGAATGAAAACTTAAGATAATTAACTTATGTACCTGGAACTCTAACTGGCGATCAAGCTGATCACGATAAAACTCAATGTCAGCCGTCTTGACATTATCCCGAAAAGCCAACCTAGTATTCCATATGTTTCATTTATATCATATTAGTAATGATAATATAAAATACTAAAAACTTGAAATTTAATACATACCTGCAACCTAGTGGCTCATCAATAAGATCAGGCTGCGGTCCGACTATCTATGGTCGACCGATGTGTAGATGGTCCCATGCCCAAATCTATATAAAAAGCTACTTAGAACAAATAAATAAATTTCATGAATGAAATTAGTAATAAAGGAATGTACCTGAATTAATGTCGCAAAACAACAACACCCCACTTTCCCCCTCATGCAAGCACTCGCTAATGCTCGATAGAGATGAGCTAGCATCGCAACACCCCATGCCAATTCACCGCAAGCGTCGAAATCCTTTAATAGAGGCAACCACTTTAAATGCACTCTATTTCCGCTTGGGTTTGGCATTAGACTACAACCTATTTGAAACAAAATGTATGCTCTTGTTGTAGCCTCTATGACTGCGGGCGGTGCATCTAAGGCGATATCATGAAACTGATGATACAACCAGTCAAGCTTTATCTCTCCGCCTCTAATATCTCCGGGAGGTACCCCAAGAAACAACTCACATAGCGCAGGCCATTTATACGAGGCACACAACCCCCCCATCGATGCGGAGTCCAGTAATAACAGCCACATCCATCAAGGTGACTGTCATCTCCCCATGCCTCAAATGAAACGACTGTGTCTCCCTCCGTCACTGCACGACTAAAGATCCTAACAATGCCTGATCTAGCATGACGAGCCTCAACCGCGACACATAATAGAATCCCGCTCGTCGCAGTTGTCACGCCCCGAGTTCAAAACCAGCATAAATTTTTTTTTTTTTTTTTTTTTTTTTTTTTTTTTTTTTTTTTTTTTTTATCAGAGTTAAAACCAAGCCAGGGCATGACAGACCGCCACATATATAGGAGAGTCCCAAACCCCCTTTGAGATTGGGCCTTTTCTATATATGCACGGCTAAGCTTTACAACAACATCAGAGTAGACAAACTACGTATTACTAAAACAAGTATTACAATACTTTACATTCTAATTACAATATCTCTCTTTGACAAATACTATTACATAACACGGCTGTCCAGGGTTGATTGCTAACTCGGAACCTCACCAACTCGTCCCGACATCCCAACACCCGCTTGACCTGAAAAACAGTCACCCGAGGGTGTGAGACACACCGGAGTGTATCCCAGTGGGCACGACGAGCCGAGAAATAGCAGATCGTACCTACTGGTATACAATACTAGAGGATAGTAATAATCACATGCTAGGTAAAGCAGATATACTTTTGGAGCTGTAATTTAAAGCAACTTTCAAAATCTTTAAGCAAGCATAGGTTGATAACCATAACAGGATTAGGAACCAGGGAATCATGAGATATGATAAAACAGGCTAAACAGGCAACATATGCATCAATCAATGATCGAATAACAAAATACCCAATCTAATGCCACTATCGGTCTCACGGAACCTCAGGCAATGCCACTATTGGTCACACAGAACCTCAGGCAAAATACCACTTTCGGTCTCACAGAACCTAAGCCAAATGCCACTATTGGTCACACAGAACCTCAGGCAATGCCATTATTGGTCACACAGAACCTCAGGCAAAACATGCTATCATAACCCACGCACTCACAGATGCTGGGCTCACGGGTCGATGTGACCCTTTACCGGCAAAGAACACCATGACGGTGGCCAAACCGTCGGTGTACGTGACTGAAAGCTGGCGCAGTGGTGATCACAATGCTGATGCTGAAATTTACTGTCAAAACCAGGTAATTGGCAGAAAGCCAAAACAATTCCAACAGGAATGCATAATCAACTGAATTTCAACTCATATACAGGAATAATCATCAACTAATCCAACCAAGGATGCAATATCAGAATCAACTGAATCTCAACTCATATGCAGGAATAATCATCAACTACTATAGCATGGATCAGAATATACTGATAATCAAGTATAAATGTGCAAGCTAGCTAATGACCAATCAGGCATGGCAAATGTCCAGGAATAGAGAGTCATAATATCTGGAAGCAACTAAAGATCAGTCATGCAAGGCAACAGGTAACTGATAAAGATAATAATCAGGCAGATAACAGTATGAACTGAACAAAAGGAAAGGCAGGCTCAAGGTAATAATTAGGCTGCAACAACAGGGGTCCAACCAATACTGTACCCCAGAGGGCCGAAATGATAAAGCCCGGACCGAAGATAAACCCACCTGACAAATTGCAGGCGACAACTGTATCCACTGTATGCTCAGAACCAGAGTCACCGCGTAAACCTGAATCAAAATAATGATCAGGGATCAACTTTGTCCCACTAACCCTAACTTAAACCCAGATCTTCTCCAGATCAACTTAAAACCTCTAATTATTTAAATAATAGTGTCAATTGAGCACTGTTTTCGCTCGTTCTTTCAACTGGAAGCTCATTTTTACGAACCGTCACTTCCAGCGAGTGACATTTAGCTTGCTGAACACCGTGCTCACCCTATTGCAGCAGCACGGAACCCGAGGAATACTTCGGGCCATAAAATACTCCTCTAACATAGCCTTATTGCATTTTTGTTTCTCCGGTTTATCAAAATCAATTTTTAACACGAGCATCACGTCCAGTGACCCCAAATTAGCCAGGAGCTCACTGCCGCTGCTTCGCAAACAGCCCAGAACCAACCTTGGGCCATAACACTGACCCTAGAGCTTGACAACCTTATAACTTAACTTTTACTGTGCTATTTCAAAATCTGCTTGAGACTTATACTCAAAGCAACCCAAAAACCCTGGGGCTTGCCCTATTTGCAGCCCAGCCTTACTGGATCACCCAGATCCAACACCTTGCCCACTTAAAGGTTCACAATGCTCCAAACACATTTCCTCACAGATCAGATTTGATTTGAAGTGAGCATCAAGCTCAGGGAACAATTTGGAACAACATTCATATTTTATTTGAATTCCAATTTCATCTTTTTCTTCTCTGTGGCATTTAATCGAACACTTGGTGTGCACATTTCATATACAAGCACACAAGCTTAATCCCGAGTTGGTTCTTAGCCTACACTGCACCTGAGGCATTCCAATTTGGAAGGAAATGTTCCTTGGAGTTTACTCTACATTTCCTGCAACTTGGAGCAAGCCAAAACCCATGGTTGGCCGCGGGCTCAAGGTTGAAGATGAAGCATATAGCTTCGAATTTCGTGACCAACAACCCAGAGCATTTGAGACCAAACCACTTGCACAAACCTTCCCCAAAACTCAAAGCAAACCTACCTGTACCCGTGCCCGGTGACAGGACACGGCGGCGGCGGCGGGGAGCAAAACTCCATTTTGGAGCTCAAGCCCGTTAATGGCGGATTTTTACAGAGGCTATAAGAAGCCTTCTAACTTTCATGGAAGTTTCCCCTGGTCCATACAAAGCTTCCCGACACTTCCACCCCGGCCAGAGATGGTCGGATCGCCGGCGGCGACGTTGGGGTTCACTTTCGGGTCAACCATGGCCGACCCTTATTCGGGCTGCATGGGAGCCATGCAAAAGCATGGTTGGAATCCTCTTGGTCCCAGAAAGTGATCTGGGTAGGTGGCCGGCGTCGGAGAAGCCCTCCGGCGCCGGAGCAAGAAGGTTCGGCCATTATGCAATAATTTCGAAAGCTAGGGCATCAATTATCTCTTTAAATACTTAACCATATTAATTCAAATTTTGCAGAATTATTATGTCCTACAGTCCCTACATACCAATTTTCAGCTTGGTTGGTTCATTATTTACATAGTTATGTCAAGGTGGAGCCTTATTAGGTTTCCGGCCATAGTTGGCTCCCGCCGGCCATGCGTTTTGCATGGGGAGCTCGGGTCCTGCAGGGAGCATACTAACCACTTATAAAACCTACTGCTAGGGGTCCCGGGTCCAAACAACCTTTGGTTCGGGAATCCTTACCTTGGCCTAGGTTGAAGAAGATGGGATGAAGCCGGAACTTGTCCCTCTTGCACGCGCGGCCACGGCAACTTCAGCAAGGTTCTCCTTGCGCCAGGAACTCCCCAGGGTCTCTGGATCAGTTTGGAAAAGAGTTGCTCCCAAGCCTTTTCTTTTCTCTCTCTATCCCGAGTTCACAATAATAGAAGTTGTGACCCTCGGCCACCCCTTCACTCTGGGTTTAATGTGGAAGGCTCCGAGGAGTCTGGTGCTTCGGATTCACCCCACGCACCCCCTCGAGCTCTGGCCAGAGGTAGCCCAAGAGACAAGGTACTTAATGCCATATTCTTGCACCAAACCGGTTTCACACCTTTACCATGCTTCTAGCTCTGTTTAGCCACCCTCGTGGGCTTCTTGAGATGGCAGAGGCCCAACCAACAAAGCCCCAAAGGTGCTGGCCCAAGAATACTTAGGCCCATTGGAGAAAAAGCAATAATTTTATGCTTTTCACGCATTCGAGGCAAACCGAGCGTCATTTTGCGAAACGGACTTCGCCACGACGTCCGGCTCGTCGAGACCTGTCAAGTGGCACATTTGCTTGGTTCGTTTGACGACCAAATAAAAAGTCGTTCCATCTTATTTGACAGAAAACAGTGCGTTGCACGCACTTCGATGCACCCGGGTCGCCAAACGCGAAATCCGTCAGCGCCATCGCGCTCAGAACGTCGAAATTAGCTAGGTTCCATTACTCATACCCCCATATGAATTTCTTAGACAGTAGTTCGGCCAACCGTTGCTCGCGAGGGGTCGAAAATTGCGAGTTACTATTCACACTTAAGTTGTGGGACCCGCTTCTTCTTCGCTGATTTCTGGAAGATCCGACCATCAGATCGTCGACATATGTATATCAATTTTTCATGTTTCGACGAGACGATCGCAATGGTGATCTCGGATTTTCGAGATCAGGCCCCGATAAAAAATTAATATTTTTTTGAGCCACATTACACTACTAATATTCTATTTTTGCCAATTAAATAATCCAGAAAATTATTTAAACTTAAATTTTGAATTTTAAAAATTACGGTTACTACAGCAGTAGCTCCAAAACTGCAGGATGCTCAATTTGCCAGCGGTTCAATGTACGACCGTGCTCCGTAAATTCAACCAAAGAATAACCCTGCAATAATATAAAAATTACATAATATTAGTACATGAAATTTCAAAGAAATAAACAAAGTTAACTATTGATATCTCGTGAGCCAATCCATGCCCAAAACCACATCGAACTCTCCAAGTCGATGGAGGGCCAACAAATCTGCCGGCAAAATCCAATCCCCAATCCTAACAGAGCAACTAGGGGAAAACTCCCGAATCTCCAAAGTATGATCGGGAACTAAGACTCATCCCGGATGCAAGGTAGGAACTAACTCAATGCCATGCAACTCGGCAAACAGCCAGTCAATGAATGAATGAGATGCACCAGTGTTAAATAAAGCTCGAACTCGAATGCTATGAATCAAAATAATACCTTCAACGACGTCCTCTGCCGCTGACGCCTCCTCAGTTTGGGCCGCATACATGCGCCCGCTCGGAGCTTGCCGTGGCCCCTCGTACTGTCGCGACGCCGTTGGTCGCCCTAACTGAGAGTAGGTGGGTGGGTCACTTGTCCTAGAATAACTGGTGCCGATGCTGAAGAAGGGGTTGGTGTTGAGCCTCGCAGGCACTCTGATCGAAAGTGGCCCTCCTGGCCACAAAGGTAGCACTTGCCTCCACACTGCGGGCATTGTGGCGGCACATGTGGTCCACGACAAATCACGCAACGCGGCAGCCGCCGACGGTCAGGTCCTCCTAGGTGAGAAAATGAGTCGCGTCCTCCAGACTGGCTTCTCGGGTGCTTCGACGACTTTTTCGAATAGGGCTTGTGACTTGCGCCTTCAGTCGCCGATCTCTTGCCCCGCGTCCTATCAAGAGCTTCTCTCTCATCCTTTGCAATCTCCGCGCCCTTCTCCACTATCAAGGCACGGTCCACAACCTCCCGATAAGTTTGGAGGTTTAAAATCTGAACCAATCTGAAGATGGATGGTCTAAGGCCGTTCTCAAACATATGAGCCTTGTCCTCGTCGTCCCTCACAATGTGCGGAATAAGTTAAGTAGTAAAGTAAATTCCCTCTCGTACTCCGCCCCGGTCTTGTCTCCTTGCCTCAAGTTGCGGAGATCTCTTTCCATTTGCCTTTTTGCGCTCGCCGGAAAATACTTCATTGCGAGCATCTTCTTGACTCGCGGCCAAGTGATTGCCGCCAAATCGGTCGTGGGGTCATCTCGGATGTCCGTCCACTACTGGTAAGCATCGCCCTCAAGATGGCGTGTTGCCAACCACACCCGATCTCTCTCCGCCACAAAGGTATCGTGGAAAAGTTTCTCCATATGTAGAATCCACTTCTTAAAAACCCAATAATCAGGTTTCTCTTCATCATAGGTCCGGGGCTTGGATTCTCGAAATTCCCTCAAATGAGCCATGAGTCGGTCCCACTCTTCTCCTACTACCATCATCGGTAAAACCGTCCTCGCCGGTGGAGTCTGAACCGGCGGTGACATCACAACCTTTTCCCGACGCCCAGCGCTCGGAGTGTGATGCGAAGACTCGGGCACCTCAGGTCGAAGTGCATCGGTCACTCCACCCACATGCCCCTTGTAACACCCCGTATATTTAAATATTTTGTTTGATATCTTTTTCCTTAAGTTTGGACTTTTTTGTAAATATTAATAGTTCAGGGGCCTGGCAGCATATTGTTTTAATTAAATCCCTATGACCTATACGTATCCTTCTTTGATTAAAATTGATATCCCGATACGACTTCTCTCTCTCTCTTCCTTGTGCCGCCCGCTCCCATCCCGCATGCGCTCACGCTCGCGGGATCTTCTTTTTTTGTGCTGTCATCCGTCGTCGTCGCCGCAACCGCCCTATTCAAGCACGATCAATATCTTTGCTTCGCCGTCGACGGAATCTTATCGTCAGCCTCGTTATTTTTCGTTCTTGAAGAGGTCCATTTTACATTCTTTATTATTTTTTTTATCTCCTTTATTAAATCTTGAGATCCTCCAACTTTGTTGTTATAGGTTATGTGGTTTATATTTGGTATTTGCCCCTTTATTGATTGGAATTTCAAATCTTTAAGATCTGATTCATTCCAATCTAAGGTTATTATAATTGCGTCATTATTGTACTCTGAGATTTTCCTATGAGATTTAGTTGTGCAAAATTCTCTAAATTCTTCATGCCTTTCAAATTGCACACCAACTGTTCGACAAAATGCCTTAGAGAAGGTATAGATTGTTTTGCCCCTAATTTTGACCCCATTTAATTTTTGGTTATGAAGTTATGATTCGACCTCTAAAAATCACATTCTTTTCGACACTAGAAATCTTTGTTTAATAATTAACTTATATTCTAGTTATCTTGCCATTTTGGTTAATTTAGACTTTAGACTTCCACCTTTTTCTTGATTAATTATATAGTTTCCATTTAATTTTCATTCTAATTTTCTTTATGCTCGATCTCAACCTATTTGTTAGTATGTGTACTTTATATTGTTGACCCTTGTGTGCCTATCCGATTTGATCGTTTATTATTTTAGGCTTCGTTTATCAGATCGTTAATTTGTATTTTGTATTTATTTTTTAGTAGCTCATAGAGAATCGTAAATTTTTATTTTAGGTTCCGGTGATTGACTCTCTATGCATTCTCGACCGGATAGCTTCTTAGCTTAGAATCTACCTTTAAGGTAAGCGACCGCACACCCGTTAGTTCTTTGCAATATAGTATAGGAAAATATTTTGATTATAAGAAGATTTATATTTTGTAGATTTTAAAACTAAAGATTAAGCATATTATTACACATTTTGAAAATTGAGTTTTAAATTTGATGGATAGTTTCTTTTAGTATAATATTTATGAAATTGATAATTTGTTATGTAAATTAGTGACTGGGTAAGTATTTTAAATTATAATGTATGTTGGTATTTTGTTATACTAATGTTGGTCATGTCGACACGTACTCTGTTATAGAAGCTAGCTTCGTCTTTGGATTGTGCCTCTGGGTGCCTACGCTTTTGAGCTCCTTTGTTCTGTATATGCGCCTTTGAGCGCCTGCACTTTCGAGTGCCTCTGTTTTGTTTTGCGCTTACGGGTGCCTCTGGATCTCGCCAACGAATCATTTTATATAGTTAGTTACCGGAGACTTATTTACTTTTAATTTCGTTTGATTGCCGAAAGAAAATTACTTTGTATTTAATAATCTCTGTTTTTCAGAATTTTGCAAAGGATAGACCAGTTGCTTAAATTAATTTATTTCAGAACTTTTGTTATTTATTTTGTTGTATGCTTAATCCGACTAATACGGTGTATGGTTGCTTACCTAGGTACCGAGACTATTTTATCCGGCGGGGACGGGTCCGAGTGAACGCTAGACGTAGTCGTCGTCGAATAGTTCTTTTTATTTTGTTCATATTTAGCATAGTTAGATGTGTTTAACTAAACTTTCTATCTAGCATTTAATTTATTATCTTCTGCTTCATTATTAATTATGGAATATGTTGAACCAAATGTTCCTTTAGTATTTTCGTTGAAGACCTTAGTTTTTCAATCGTAATAATTAGTTTGATTCCGATCTTAATTTTGTCATTGCCTAATAAATCTAGTTTTTCGAATTTGATAATATTTTTTGTGATCATCGTTATGTGTGTTCTCTATTTGATTTTGTAGCCTTGCGTATTTGCTTATCTAGCGAGTACGCGGCGTCTGTTACGCTTTGGGTTCGGGCCGTGACAGAAATTGTGGTATCAGAGCTTTAGGTTTAAGATTTTCTAAGACTATTAAGGTGTAGATATGTGAGAGCTTTAAGACGTGTGAGGATGGGTAGATATAGGCTTATGTTTGAGTCGGTTTTGTCTTTTATTTTTTTTCGTTAATATTCTTTATTTATATGCCTTATGATATTCTCTTTGTTAAGATGGTGCGTCAGACTCGCCGTACGAACACCAATAATGAGCAATCTAGAAACCCACCTATTGTCGGACCCGGAGATGCAGATTTGAACGCCACACTTGCTTCGCTTCTTAATGTGACATCCGCGGCAACTGTCACGCCCCGGGGTCGAAACTGCGGCCCGGCTCGCCAACAGATTCGCCACCTATGCCAAACCTGCATAGGCGAAGCGTCCTACCTGCAAGAGAAGTACTACAGCTAAACAGATATCAGAGCTAAAAATAAAAAGTCTGCTGTATAACTAAATCAATCACTGTACAACTGGAAATAATACAACAATGTCCGTCTCCCAAAATGATAATCATACAATATCCTCATATACAAACTCAGAACTCAACCGGGAGGTATCTCCAATAAATACATCAGTGTACAGGCTCTCAATACATAACAATCCTCACTACAACAGTCTCTCAAAGAAGGAAAATAAAATAACTAATCTACTGAAGCTCTCCTCTGAAGGGGTACCGCTACACTCCAACGACGGGTAGGGAACTAGCTCGCGACTCCCTCACTCGGTCAGAAGGATCAGCAACAGGAACAACAGGAACCAGAGTAGAAGTTCCTGTGGGAAAAGACACCACGACGGGTGTGAGAACTACGTCCCAAGTAGTTCTCAGTGGGTGCCGCCAACAAGCCCGACGGTCTGCCCACCAAGTCCACTAGAGGCATAAAGTAACAAAAGCAATGCTGTAAGGAAAGCTGGAAAAGTAAACTCTACAGCTACTATGCCTCTACCTAGATGCTCAAGGAGTGGAACAGAAGGAACATGATGCCACAACTAACTCTCATCTCTGATCACCCAATCTGAACTGACTGCCTCATCAGGTCCAGTCAAGCCTGCGCCAACCTACTGCCGTTACGTTCCGGAGGAGCGGACTTACGTAGGACGTCCATGACTGCCAACATGCGCCAACCTACTGCCGTTACGTCCCGGAGGAGCGGACTTACGTAGGACGTCCATGACTGCCAACACCAGCACAGCCAGAGGGACAAATGCAACGACAAGTCGCGATAGAAAAGCTCAAACTCACGCCGGTACACAACCCGGTCTCGCCTACTCCGGAGTGGCACTCGAGGGGAGCGACCCGCTCGAGTAAAAAGTAACCCATCTCAAGTATCTCTGTAAAGTATCTCTGTCAAGCTCAAATGTGGCTCATGCAGGCAATGATCCACGATCAAAAAGATCGGTAACTCCAAGCTCAAGCACAACTCAGTCGGAAAAAGGACCTCGACTCGAACAGGAATAGCCCAAAACACTCTCACAGCTATGTCGGAGAACCCTCAACGACTCAATCTGATAAATGCACGACCATGGCTGAGTCGGGAAACCTCCACGACTCGATCTGCCAGAACCCCAAGATCCTCAAAGCTAAGTGGGAGAACCATCTCCACCACTAAATCAGAAAAACAACCTCTAGATCACACTCTACCAACTCATAGCACAAAGTCGCATCCACTGCGAGAAACTTCCTCAACAGGCCAACATTGCAACCACTGACACGAGGAAGGGTCCGGAAACCCCGAAAGACTAGAACCTACAATCCAAATCAAACAAGAATAGGCTTTAGGCATAGCCTCTCGTTGTTCTCGTCCCAAGAAGAAGGCAGACCTTAGAACCCAGACCACTCGAATCATCTCGGGTGGTTAATTATAGGAAAAAGGTGACATTTCTTACTGAAGCCATCTGATCTGTAAGAAATCCATATTTAATGATTTTTAGTTCTTTTTAGGAAAACAGTTGAAACCAAGTTTTACATCTAAGCCTCGAAGAGCTAATGCCTTCGTCCAATCAAATAGGAACAGACTCAGGCGACCCTACGATGCTTGGAAGAAAATATTTGGTTGACAAAAATCATATGTGTGTCCAAAAAGGTTCTGGGTTTAAGGTCCTGCTAACACTGATCTACCGCTGCCACTAACACAGCGGCGACGGATAAAACAAGAAAAATAATACATCTCGGGACCGCCGTCTACCCAAACAGCTCCCGCTACAAATGAACAACCAACTACATCTACCAGACTCCACTCTGCTCCCAAACACGAGTGTAACATGCATCCCACACTAAAAGATAACTCCTGACCACTCGGCCCACTACCCGGGCGAGGAAGAACACTATGTCCAGGAAAGTAGAAGTGTGGATGTCTAAAGCAGAAATAACCCTAGCCCAAGTGAGGGTTTTCTACTAGTCTGGTTACACATGCAACATATGACGGGGTGCTAGGTCAAGTTCCAATAACTATAACTTACAGATGGTAGAAAGCAAGGAGATGACAATACCATCAGATAATACAAGGAATAGCAATTCCTACATTCTAACATGCTGTACAAGCATTTCACTATCATGCATAGTCCTACTATAGCAGATTTAAAGCACAGTCCATCAATCTTGGAGACAAGGCCACCCACCTGAAAATGCTAACTGTCCGGAGTCGCACAGCTGAGAAAGTCCAGAAACAGATATCTCTACACACCCACCAATCCAACAATACAGGAACAGTGATCAATACCTCCTGGGTACAAAAACACGACCCAAAGTTACACTTAATTCCATAAAATCCAAGCATCACAAATCTGCTGGGAACAGTCCCCTTAATGCGAAATTTTCACCTGTAAAACGAACTCCAAAAATTCCAATAAAAATATCACAGCGAGCGTCTCGTCGAGACCTTCGAAACGGGTACCTGCACGCCCAAATCCGAGCCCCGTAGGCCGAGTTACAAATTCCACAGTACAGGTGCGCAAACACTCACAACCACACAACTGTAAACTCAAACACAGATAAAAGGGGAATAGTATACCTTCGGGCAAGCCTCAGAAAAATCCCGGAAAAATACAATGATAATCCTTGCGACGAGTAGATCCAAAAAGTGTATAGGCTCGTCTCGATCCGACACTCGGGTGCGGAGATAAAATTCCGGCAAGGGGCCGCTGTCCAAAAACTCCACCAGAAAACAGCGGCTTAGAAATGCCTCGAAAACCGTGTCATAAACTCTGAATCCAGTAAGATGATCAACACAAAAATCGAAGACGTACCTCTCGTGATTCCAACGCCGCAGAAATCGTCCAAAAATACTGACGGAGTAGCTCTATAGACCTCTCAGATCAAACTGTGACGATAACGGGCCTCCGATGAAAAATCGCCACACTGCGCTCCGATGCCGAAGTCGTCGACGCCGCGGCTTCCAAAAAATACGGGCCTCCGCCAGAAGATGCGCAAGATGAAGATCTCCAACTTTGCTAAAGGGGCCATGGGCAGGGGAGCTCGGGAAAGGGGGCAAAACTCCCCCACAAGACAGCTATTTATAGGCCCAGCCCGAAAATCCGAATTTTGGACTTTTGGCCCAAAGTTTCGGGCGCTTGGCACTTCCGGGCTGCTACAGTAACGGGCCGGGCCCGTTACTGTTCACGCCCGAAAGCCCCTAGGCCCGCCACGCGTCCACCGACACTCCCCGCGCCCGGCGTACGCGCGCCCGCGAATCGCGGAGCGACGTGTGGCCGACACGCGGGCGTGGGGTGGCTGCGCCCGGCCAATCGCGGGGCGCCATGTGGCGCCCCCACGTTGCCTCCCAACCGCCCCGCCGTACGGCCACCTGCTCCAGCCGCAGCGTGGACCGCGCGCACCAGGACCCGCCAACCACGCTCGGCCACGTGTCCGCACCCGGTCCACCGTGCACCCGCGCCTCTTCCGTGGACCGCGCCCGCTGCGCCGGCCAACCAGAAGGCGCCACGCGTCCTCCGCCCGGTGCACGACCTCCGCGGTGGACCGCGCGCCTCCGCCGCCGCCAACCGCCGCGCTCCGCCGCCCGCCGCCGCCGCCGGCGCCCTTCCGGCGGCCGGAACAGTACCAAAAATCTCGAAATGCGTGTTTTCGCATCCGGACTCCGAAAAATACAAATAAATAGCCCGTTTCGATCGTTTTCGTGCGCTGAATCCAAATCCGAAGTCCATTTTGCCAAATTCCACTTCTAAAATTTGCCAAAAATTCCCGGAGAAGTGTTCTTTACTCAAATTTCGCGCTGAGTCCAATTTTAATAACCATTTCGCGCGAAACCACATCAAAACATCCGACGGGGTCCTCCGATCACTCACGTGATCCATTATACACCCGAAGTCCATCACTTGAGTCCAAATTGGTGCAGAAACACCGCCGACATGCCACATAGGCCTCCAGAAGCTGCTAATCGCACTATAGAAGCCCTGCGGAGATCTGGGTCACCACATCCTCCCCCACTAAAAGAAAGTTTCGTCCTCGAAACTAGCTCAACCCAATAGGTGCCACAAAAACAAGGGTAGGTACATAACACTGCCGTCTCCAGCTCTCAAGTCACCTGTCACTCCCCGTGATTACTCCACAACAACAACAACAACCGGTACGGCATGGCCCAAATTGCATAATTCTCTCATCTCACGAGCCAGAATTTGCAACGGCATCCCTCGTACCACAAGTACTCGCAGATCTCAAAGGAAACGAGTCCATCACGGGCGAGGAATCCACAAGCCTAACACTCCTGAGCTGAGACGTGGAAGAAAAAGGCTGGGGGAAAAGAGAGAACAACCAATGTAGCACGCACCAAAACCGCTCCCTAGTGCCAGCTCAACCAGGCGATCCGAAACATACCCCATACGGTCATCCAGAGAAAAGAAGCCCTAATCGGCTAGGGTCCTCGCTCAATCACTCTCGGATCCTGACCATTCGCATGGACTGCTTCACCGCAGTCTACCGTCAAAAGGGACCCTCAGGGACACAACCTCGAGCCCTGTTCCGCAACGGTCCCACCCAGCGCCAGCAACGGAATCATCAAACTCAACCCCCAATAGCTCTCCGGTTCCAGGTATCCGCCACCACAGTGGCCCTATCGGGGTGATACAAAATGCTCAAGAATAACCCAATGGTAACTCCACAGCCACTATGGGAGGCATCACCAACACAAAGGTCCATCCCCCATCTCTGGCAAAGCTGCAATCGGCGCTAGTACCAGTCTCATCATCCATTCGCCATGCTCTCCTGGCACTGCCAAATCCAAAAAAAAAAACTCCTCACCTCAACAATAAATGTTGATCTCAGCCAACCTCAAATAGCATCCACATTGGCCGGAATTCCACCGCCGCTCCTACGGCTAACACAATGTGACCCAAGAAGGTAAGCTTCTAAAGCTAAAACTTGTATCTCAATAGCCTGGCATACAGCTTCATCCACACAGCATGGTAACACATCCACCAGTGCTCCTCATGCTCCAAGCTGCTCTGGGAGTAGATCATAATATCCCTGGAGGATCTAGTTACCAAAGCAATCAAGTACAGCTGGAGCACAATTCCTCAAACCAAAAGAGTGGCAGGGCGCTAATCAATCCAATTGGCCTTACTAAAACATAATACCCCTACCGTGTCCTGAACACCATCTTGGCGAAATACTCAGCCGTATGATTCCAAAATCTGTACCTGCATCAATCGTACGACTGCCGGAGTATAATTCCATCAAAAGGTCCAGAATAATACTTGGACCTGTCTACACTCGACCCATAAAAGGGCCCTCACAGTCGTGTATCAACGATGTGGCATCACCACCGTATATCAACGGCGTGGCACTAGGTCAAACAGACCCCTCGATCCATCAGATCCTGCAACTGCGCCATCAGCTCTCACAGCTCTACTGGCAATATCCAATGAGGTGCTGTCGAGGGTGGCGCGGTTCCCCGAACCACGCCAACTCAATCTCTATCTCCCTAACCGGCGGCATTATCAACAGCTCAGGTGAAATCACACCCGGAATCTCGTGGCAACAGAGATATCTTTGGGTCCCGGTGCCGCCGTAAGCACCTCTCACACTGTCGCTATAACCAGTGTGCTCTAACGACCTCAACAACCAAATCTCCTCTCGTCTGCCTCGCAGAAGGTCAAAGTCCTCACCTCCCGCAGTCTAACATCCTGTGGCACTGTACCAACCAAAACCCAAGCACTAGGTCGAAACGCCGAACTGCCATAATTACCAATAAGTTCACCCGTAACTCGCGGCCTCAACTGCATAGGACATAACCCACAAGGGAGCACAACCTCTGTCTCTGCTCACATTGAGGCGACGAAAAAAGTCATCCGCAGATAACAAATCCACGCTACCGTTGCGCTACTCTGATATAGATGCTGATGCTGCCATCGGGGTCCACCCGATCTCTGGCATCTCGAAAATTCGCCATCCAGGTACGGAGATGAGAAATGCCTCTGCCGGTCAGTCTGTCCTCCATCACCCGACGCCAAGCGCCGATATCCAGAACTCGCCTCTGGCGGCCGATCCCTATCCAAAGAAACTGCAGCGTCATGCTCCACACACAATGCCTACCCATCGAAGCGTCAATAATCCAAAACGGAGGGACCAACTAAACTGAAAGGTATCCTGGCGCAAACCATTCCCCGTCAAACATATCCTATGCGCCTCGTCCCTCGAAACCTGGAGCGTGCAGTTCGACCACTGTATAAACTCCCTAGCACATGGAGGCTCTCCGAGAGTCTCTCCATCACCACCAACCCCAATTCTGCCTACAAAGGCTCCAACTCAAACCTATGAATCGGGATGGTTCAGACTGCCGGGACTGGCTCCATCGATCAATGATGTCCCTAAGCTCAGCTACTATCCACTATCCACCCTGTCTCGGTGCCTCGGCACTGCTCGTCGGCACGGAGGGGCTGCTCGCTCAGTCGGTGCCACAAGTGCAACTGAAGGTACCACTGCATAGGAAGAAAGTACTGGAGGACACTCAAGCGATACTGCAATTAACTGCGCTCTCAGCTCCAACAAGCGCATCAAACGTTCCATGGCCTCTTCCTGGCATCGGACAGCCTCCGACGTCTGTGCCATCTGGATCCATAACTCTTGGGTCTCGCTCTGCTCTGATAGCTCTGCCTCCCGCTGCTCGGGTTACTAATCAGATGCGGAAAGCGCATTCCTCACTGCACGACGTCTCACAAGCATCGTAGACCACTGCACAATAACAAACATCAGGACACAACAACCATACGACCCAATCCAGCGAAAGTCTAAGACATGTTATCAATTCCACAGCATTATGTTGTCTGCAGCCAACATAATCGCTTAGGAGCATAAACATGCCAATCACTCATCCCGTCTCTTGGGAGAGGTACAAAACTCGATCAGGACTCTCGCTAAAAGTCACGACTCTCACGTAGTCATCCTAATGTCCAACCACAAGCCTAGGGTGTCACGCCCCGGCGTCGAAACTGCGACCCGGGCTCGCCAACAGATCCGCCGCCCATACGGGAAGCCCGTATAGACGAAGCGACTAACCTGCAAAAGAGCATCTATACTAAGCAGATATCAGAGCTGAAAGTAAAACTGCTAGAAATAAAAACTATATACAACACAAGTCCTCACCAAAAGTACAAAAGTCACTCGAGCAGTAGAAAATAAATACAACTCTATACCTCACTACAAAGTTCTCTCAACAGGAACTCTCAAAAGTAATAAGGGTACATCTACTCTCTGGACGACGACTGGTGGGGAACTATCTCGCGACTCCCTTACCTCGATCAGAAGAAGCAGCAACAGGAGCAGCAGGAACCGGAGTAGAAGTCCCTGTGGGAAAAATACACCACGACGGGTGTGAGAACTACGTCCCAAGTAGTTCTCAGTGGGTGCCGCCAACAAGCCCGACGGTCTGCCCACTAAGTCTACTAGAGGCATAAAGTAACAATATAAAACTGAAATGAAAGGCTGGAAAAGTAACTCAACAGCTACTATGCCTCTATCTAGATGCTCAAGAAAAGGGACAGATGAAACATGATGCATCTACTAACACACACAGTAAACTCACCAAATCTAAACTGACTGCCTCAAAGGGTCCAGTCAAACCTGCGCCCACCTACTGCCACATATCCTCAACAGGACGGGTCTACCGTAGGGTGTCCGTGACTGCCACTAACTGGGCCAGTCAGAGGGACGGCGTCGACAAGTCGCGATAGCAAGTAACAGGCCCAACTCCGGAGTGGCTCTCGAGGGGAGCGACCCCACCGAGGAAAGTATCCGCGTATCTCTGTCGAGCTCAAATATGGCTCATGCAGGCTGTAGTCCAAACCACGATCAACAAGATCGACCAACAACACCAAGCTGGAAGTCACACAGCTGGGGCCACCGTCCACCAGACGGCTCCCACAAGAGAACACTAAACTCTCCAGAAAGACCGACACCATAAGGGTTCGGAAACCCGATAGACCGGTGCTAAGAACCCTATCAAACAAGAACAGACTCTAGGCTCCGACTATCGAAGTTCACGATCCCTTATAGTTCGGGAAGGCAATAATCACAATACAACTCGCGGAAGACACCAACAGGGCCCGAAAGTCCCGGGGGACCTACACCTACAACCCTATCAAACAAGAACAGGTTCTAGGCTCGGCCCCCGTGGCTTTCGTCCCGACAGAGGAACGACCCCTAGAACCCAGACCACTCGAATCCTCTCGAGTGGGGAGATTTACCGGAAAAGGTGACATTTGTTATTGAAAACTAATTTGATCTGGAAGAAATCCATATTTAATGATTTTAGTTCTTTTTAGAAAAACAGTTAGAAAACAAGTGTTTTACCCAAACCCCGAAGGGCTGATGCCTTTGTCCAATCAAACAAGAACAGACTCCAGCGGCCCTTCGATGTTTGGAAGAAAACATTGGTAGACTAAAATCATGTATATGTCAAAAAGAGTTCTGGGTTCTAGGTCCGGCTAACACTAGTAAACTACTGCCACTAACACAGTGGCGACGACCCAAACAGGGGAAAACAAGATCTCTCGGGTCCACCATTTACCCCAAACGGTTCCCGATACAGACAAGCGAACCACTACATCTACCAGACTCCACTCTGCTCCCAAGCACGAGTGCAATGCATCCCACACTATAAAGAAGTCCCGACCGCTCGGCCCACTATCCGGGCGAGGATAACACTAAGTCCAGGAATGCGACATAAAGTGTGGATGTCTAAACATAAATAACCCTAGCCCAAGTGAGGGTTTTCTACTGGTCTGGTTACACATGCAACATATGACGGGGGTGCTAGGTCAAGTTCCAGTATAACAAATATTTAACATGATATTAGGAAGCAAGAGATTACAAGATCGACAGATAAAACAAGGATCAACAATTCCTACGCTCTAGCATGCTACCCAAGTCCAATCACTATCATGCATGATTCTATATCAATAGAATTAGAGTACAGTCCATAGATCTTGAAAGCAAGCCACCCACCTGAAAACGCTAACTGTCCGGAGCCGTACAGCTGAGAAAACCAGGAAAATAACCACTCTAGGTCCAACAGGTCCAGCACAGCCCACAATCCCTCCTGGGTACAACATAAGGCTACAGTTACACTTTAAATCCAATAAAATCCAGGTTTTACAAATCTGTTGGGAACAGTCCACTTACTGCGAAATTTTCACCTGTAAAACGAACTCCAAAAATTCTGATAAAAATACCACGGCGATCCTCGCGTCGATAGCTTCGAAACGGGTACCTGCACGTCCAATTCCGAGCACCGTAGGCCAAGTTACAAATTCCACAGTATCGGTGCGCACAATCCCAAAACCATTCAACTGTAAACTCTTGTACAGATAAAAGGAACAGTGTATACCTTCGGGAAGGTCTCCAAAAATTCCAAGAAAAATCCACGATGATCCTCGCGTCGAGTAGATGAAAAAAGTCTATAAGCACGTCTTGATCCGAGACTCGTGCGCGAAGATCTCCTCAAAAGAAGGTGCTGCCCTCACCAAAATCTCACAGCAAAAAGGGTCCCAATGAGCACGAGAAAACACCTCGAAAAACGTGAAATCTGAAAATGTCCGAGAAACCCAAAATCGTAGCCTCACCTGTTACGAATCCAGCAGCGAAGAAATCGCTCGAAAAGATCGTCGGAGTAGACCAGGGGAGCTAAAACACTGCTGCTGCGCCGAAGAAGAACACAGGAACCACCACGTCGCGCCGCGCCGTAAAATAGAGAACCTCGGGATGCGTGCCCATAAAATCCCAAAACTTTGCAGGTGGATCCAGAGCTTGAAGATGAAGAATTCTTCTTAAGGTTGCTCGGGCAGAGGAGGCTCGAAAAGAGGAGAAAAGGGGAGAAGAAAGAGGCTCGGGCTGCTATTTAAAGGCCCCAAAAAACAAATGAAGAAATACCAAAATTGCCCAAGATTCGGGCGGCTACAGTGCAGCCCGGCCCAGATTCGGGCGGCTACAGTGCGGCCCAGCCCGAATTCGGGCGGCTACAGTGCAGCCCGGCCCGGCCGGTTTCGGGCGCGCACAGTGCGGCCCGGCCCGGCCCAGCCCGCACACGGGATCCGGCCGGACGCTTGCTTGGTCCGACCCGCGCCGACGCCCGCCACGTGTCCCCCGAACACGCCGCAGCCGTGCAAGCCGCCACGGGGAGCGCCACGTGTCCCTGCCCGCGGTCAACGCGGCAGGTGGCGCCCGCGAATCAGCGGGCGCCACGTGGCACCTCCCACGTCGCCCGCGCCTGCCCCGCGTACGGCCACCTGCCCCGCGCGCTGCGTGGACCGCGCGCTCATGCGCCCGCCAACCGGGTGCCGCCACGTGGCGCGCCCCCGGTCCACGCCTCCCCGCGCACTCCCGCAGACCGAGCGCACCAGAGCCGCCCAATCAGGCGCTGCCACGTGGACACCTGCCGGTCCACGCGCCTCCCGGTGCACCCCGGTCCAAACCCCAGTGCTCCGTGGACCCAGCTGCGTGCGCCGGCCAATCAGGGCCTGCCACGTGGCTCCCCCGCCGGTCCACGGCTCCCCCATGCACCAGAAATCCAGTAAATTTTCCGGGAGTCCGTTTTTGGGCATCCGGACTCAGAATTTGGCAAACAAAAAGCCATTTTCAAGCTTTTTTCCGCGCTGAATCCATTTTCCGCCGTCTATTTGGCCTAATTCTTTTTCAAAATTTCGGCAAACCCAGCCGAAAGCCAACACAGCTAATAAAACCTTACAGGGTCCATCTGTGGCATCCCATTGATGCACCATGGGCCAGATACACCAACAACAGGTGTTCTAACAGTGGATCCATCGGAAAAAGCTGCAAGGGGTTCGGGGGTCCTACATCCTCCCCCACTAAAAGGAAGTTTCGTCCCCGAAACAAAAACACGCCACAACAATAAAACCAAAACAATCAAAACAACCAAGAACGCAACACTAAACTAACAAGAAAGATACGGCTCCACCAGCAGGAAAGACATCAACTCCAACCCTCAATTAGAAAACAGCTGAAATTAGCGAAAAGTCCGAAAATTTTGAAAAATCAGTGCCTTCGCCCCAATCAAACAAGAAACAGGTTCGGGCACTGTCTCCATTTCTGGAGCAAATCTTTCGAAGTTTTCGTCCTGCTCGTAAATTTCAGTACAAGGTGAGAAAAGGGGGAGAAAGTGTTGGTGTCATTTCCTACTGTGGCCACAAAAGGAAGCTATCACTAACCGAGACTCCTAAGGACATAACCACTAGTCCTAACATCACGTCTGCTCCCGAGGTGGCGTCTGTCCACAGTCGCTGAAGCCCATGCTGTTGGAAGGATACGCCGACAATCTGAAAAAACGAACTCCTCCAGTCCAACTCGCAGAAGGATAACTGCTTTCATTCTATCATCAGTCGTAGCACAAGCACCGCATCAATCAGCCCAACCTGGGTGCCAATCCAAGTCCTGGAGCTGTCCTTGAATCGTCACAACAGCAAGTGAAGTCCCAAGTCTCAACTGCACTGATCATACACCGCGATCCTCCTCTACTCAAAGGATACTGGGAAGAATCCAATAGCTAAAACATGTAGCAGAAATTCCTAACCCATACCCATGCAAGGATGCCGATGCAGATACTCAACTAATAAAGCAGAAGAATGCAGCGGTAACAAAATGCTCAACTCAGCTAGCTGAAATAAAATCATACCTGCCGCAGCACGATCCGCTGCCGGGGTGTCCTCCAACAGGGCTGCATAAACCCGTCCACTGGGTGCTGCAGGTCGCCGTCCCGTCTGTCCCGACGTCGTGGCCCACTCTGTCCGCTGGTGTGCCGGAGGGGTTCCCGCTGCATGGATGGGCAAGGGGGGTGCTGTCGCAATCGGCCGCACTGACAAAATGGCCTGGGGGCAAGCTGCGCGGAAATGTCCCAACTCTCCACAAAGGAAACACCGCCCCTGTCTCTGATCACACTGCGACGGGGGATGAGGCCCGCCACAGATGACGCACCGCTCCTGCCGCTGCTGCCGATACCGCTGATGCTGCTGCTGCTGGGGCTCACCAGATCTCCGGCGCCTACGAAAACCCACGACCCTCAGGATGAGCTCGTGGAGGTCTCGGAGGTCCCTGCCCGCATCGTCTGCCCCTCATCACCCGGTGCTGGGCGCTTCGCCCCAGGAATCACTACGGGGGCTAGAGCCACCTCTGACCATCACTGCCTCTCCAGACTCAATATATAACGCCTGCTCCATCGATGCCTCCAAAGTCTGTAATCTGCGTGAGCGAACAAGCTGATAAATATCCCGGCGCAGCCCCCGCTCGAACATGTAGATCCGGTGAGACTCGTCCCTGGCCACGTGAGGCATACTAGCCAACAGCTGATTGTATTCGGCTATGTATGCATTCACCGGGCGATCTCCCTGGCGGAGATTTCTCAGCTGCTCCTCCAATCTCTGGCGAACACTCTCAGGAAAGAAGGCCCCTAACAGAAGTCTGCGGAACTCCGCCCAGGGAAGAATCTGCGTCCCAGGCGGACCAGCAGGCCGCACACGCCGCCACCAAGCCTCGGCGTTGCCCTCCAAGTAGTGTGTAGCCAAAAAGACTCGAAATCGATCATCAACGAACAAACTCTCAAAATGACGCTCCATGGCCGTGATCCAAGACTCTGCCTCCCACGGCTCAGCACTCATACCAGAAAAACGGGGTGGATCAAACCGGCGGAACCTCATCAACAGATCCACCACCGCACTCTGCTCAGCCAAAGTCAAAGGTCCCATCGATCCAGGCGGTGGTATGCTAGAAACCGGCTCGACAGGAATAGCCGGCGCTGACGGGACCACAGGGGGCGCCACAGCTGGCGAAGAAGGCACAGGCGAACACACAGGGGGTGCTACCACAGGCTGCGTCCTCTGCTCTAAAAGAAGCATCATCCGACCAAAGGCCTCCTCCTGGCGCGAGAGCCTCCTCCTGGCGCTGAGAAGCCTCCTCCTGGCGCTTGCACCGCCTCAGACAACTGGGCCAACTGAGCCCGAAGCTCCTGCACCTCACTCTGCTGACCCTGCGCTGGCTCCTCCTGCCCAGGCTCATCGGAGGGAAAAGGCTGAGAACGCGTCTGCACCCCGCGTCGGGGAGCATCGTGCCCACCTGCAACACACATGGAAACATCAGGACAGTACCACCAACAAACACACGACCCATCCAGCGAAAGTCTAGGACATGTCATCCATTCCCTAGCATTATGTTGTCTGCAGCCAACATAATCGCTTAGGAGAATAAACATGCCAGTCACTCATCCCATCCCTTGGGAGAGGTAAAACTCAATCAGGACTCTCGCTAACAGTCACGACTCTCACGTAGTCATCCTAATGTCCAACCACAAGCCTAGGGTTTCTAAGTCCATAATGACCTACAACCTAGGCTCTGATACCACCTAATCTGTCACGCCCCGGCGTCGAAACTGCGACCCGGGCTCGCCAACAGATCCGCCGCCCATACGGGAAGCCCGTATAGACGAAGCGACTAACCTGCAAAAGAGCATCTATACTAAGCAGATATCAGAGCTGAAAGTAAAACTGCTAGAAATAAAAACTATATACAACACAAGTCCTCACCAAAAGTACAAAAGTCACTCGAGCAGTAGAATAAATACAACTCTATACCTCACTACAAAGTTCTCAACAGGAACTCTCAAAAGTAATAAGGGTACATCTACTCTCTGGACGACGACTGGTGGGGAACTACTCGCGACGACTCCCTTACCTCGATCAGAAGAAGCAGCAACAGGAGCAGCAGGAACCGGAGTAGAAGTCCCTGTGGGAAAAATACACCACGACGGGTGTGAGAACTACGTCCCAAGTAGTTCTCAGTGGGTGCCGCCAACAAGCCCGACGGTCTGCCCACTAAGTCTACTAGAGGCATAAAGTAACAATATAAAACTGAAATGAAAGGCTGGAAAAGTAACTCAACAGCTACTATGCCTCTATCTAGATGCTCAAGAAAAGGACAGATGAAACATGATGCATCTACTAACACACACAGTAAACTCACCAAATCTAAACTGACTGCCTCAAAGGGTCCAGTCAAACCTGCGCCACCTACTGCCACATATCCTCAACAGGACGGGTCTACCGTAGGGTGTCCGTGACTGCCACTAACTGGGCCAGTCAGAGGGACGGCGTCGACAAGTCGCGATAGCAAGTAACAGGCCCAACTCCGGAGTGGCTCTCGAGGGGAGCGACCCCACCGAGGAAAGTATCCGCGTATCTCTGTCGAGCTCAAATATGGCTCATGCAGGCTGTAGTCCAAACCACGATCAACAAGATCGACCAACAACAACCAAGCTGGAAGTCACACAGCTGGGGCCACCGTCCACCAGACGGCTCCCACAAGAGAACACTAAACTCTCCAGAAAGACCGACACCATAAGGGTTCGGAAACCCGATAGACCGGTGCTAAGAACCCTATCAAACAAGAACACTCTAGGCTCCGACTATCGAAGTTCACGATCCCTTATAGTTCGGGAAGCAATAATCACATACAACTCGCGAAGACACCAACAGGGCCCGAAAGTCCCGGGGACCTACACCTACAACCCTATCAAACAAGAACAGGTTCCAGGCTCGGCCCCCGTGGCTTTCGTCCCGACAGAGGAACGACCCCTAGAACCCAGACCACTCGAATCCTCTCGAGTGGGGAGATTTACCGGAAAAGGTGACATTTGTTATTGAAAACTAATTTGATCTGGAAGAAATCCATATTTAATGATTTTAGTTCTTTTAGAAAAACAGTTAGAAAACAAGTGTTTTACCCAAACCCCGAAGGGCTGATGCCTTTGTCCAATCAAACAAGAACAGACTCCAGCGGCCCTTCGATGTTTGGAAGAAAAACATTGGTAGACTAAAATCATGTATATGTCAAAAAGAGTTCTGGGTTCTAGGTCCGGCTAACACTAGTAAACTACTGCCACTAACACAGTGGCGACGACCCAAACAGGGGAAAACAAGATCTCTCGGGTCCACCATTTACCCCAAACGGTTCCCGATACAGACAAGCGAACACTACATCTACCAGACTCCACTCTGCCCAAGCACGAGTGCAATGCATCCCACACTATAGAGAAGTCCCGACCGCTCGGCCCACTATCCGGGCGAGGATAACACTAAGTCCAGGAATGCGACATAAAGTGTGGATGTCTAAACATAAATAACCCTAGCCCAAGTGAGGGTTTTCTACTGGTCTGGTTACACATGCAACATATGACGGGGGTGCTAGGTCAAGTTCCAATATAACAATATTTACATGATAGTAGGAAGCAAGAGATTACAAGATCGACAGATAAAACAAGGATCAACAATTCCTACGCTCTAGCATGCTACCCAAGTCCAATCACTATCATGCATGATTCTATATCAATAGAATTAGAGTACAGTCCATAGATCTTGAAAGCAAGCCACCCACCTGAAAACGCTAACTGTCCGGAGCCGTACAGCTGAGAAAACCAGGAAAATAACCACTCTAGGTCCAACAGGTCCAGCACAGCCCACAATCCCTCCTGGGTACAACATAAGGCTACAGTTACACTTTAAATCCAATAAAATCCAGGTTTTACAAATCTGCTGGGAACAGTCCACTTACTGCGAAATTTTCACCTGTAAAACGAACTCCAAAAATTCTGATAAAAATACCACGGCGATCCTCGCGTCGATAGCTTCGAAACGGGTACCTGCACGTCCAATTCCGAGCACCGTAGGCAAGTTACAAATTCCACAGTATCGGTGCGCACAATCCCAAAACCATTCAACTGTAAACTCTTGTACAGATAAAAGGAACAGTGTATACCTTCGGGAAGGTCTCCAAAAATTCCAAGAAAAATCCACGATGATCCTCGCGTCGAGTAGATGAAAAAGTCTATAAGCACGTCTTGATCCGAGACTCGTGCGCGAAGATCTCCTCAAAAGAAGGTGCTGCCCTCCCAAAATCTCACAGCAAAAAGGGTCCCAATGAGCACGAGAAAACACCTCGAAAAACGTGAAATCTGAAAATGTCCGAGAAACCCAAAATCGTAGCCTCACCTGTTACGAATCCAGCAGCGAAGAAATCGCTCGAAAAGATCGTCGGAGTAGACCAGGGGAGCTAAAACACTGCTGCTGCTGCGCCGAAGAAGAACACAGGAACCACCACGTCGCGCCGCGCCGTAAAATAGAGAACCTCGGGATGCGTGCCCATAAAATCCCAAAACTTTGCAGGTGGATCCAGAGCTTGAAGATGAAGAATTCTTCTTAAGGTTGCTCGGGCAGAGGAGGCTCGAAAAGAGGAGAAAAGGGGAGAAGAAAGAGGCTCGGGCTCATTTAAAGGCCCCAAAAACAATGAAGAAATACCAAAATTGCCCAAGATTCGGGCGGCTACAGTGCAGCCCGGCCGTATTCGGCGGCTACAGTGCGGCCCAGCCCGAATTCGGCGGCTACAGTGCAGCCCGGCCCGGCCGGTTTCGGGCGCGCACAGTGCGGCCCGGCCCGGCCCAGCCCGCACACGGGATCCGGCCGGACGCTTGCTTGGTCCGACCCGCGCCGACCCCGCCACGTGTCCCCCGAACACGCCGCAGCCGTGCAAGCCGCCACGGGAGCGCCACGTGTCCCTGCCCGCGTCAACGCGGCAGGTGGCGCCCGCGAATCAGCGGGCGCCACGTGGCACCTCCCACGTCGCCCGCGCCTGCCCCGCGTACGGCCACCGCCCCGCGCTGCGTGGACCGCGCGCTCATGCGCCCGCCAACCGGGTGCCGCCACGTGGCGCGCCCCCGGTCCACGCCTCCCCGCGCACTCCCGCAGACCGAGCGCACCAGAGCCGCCCAATCAGGCGCTGCCACGTGGACACCTGCCGGTCCACGCGCCTCCCGGTGCACCCCGTCCAAACCCCAGTGCTCCGTGGACCAGCTGCGTGCGCCGGCCAATCAGGCCTGCCACGTGGCTCCCCCCGCCTCCCGCCCTCCCGCTCCCCCATGCACAGAAATCCAGTAAATTTTCCGGGAGTCCGTTTTTGGGCATCCGGACTCAGAATTTGGCAAACAAAAAGCCATTTTCAAGCGTTTTTCCGCGCTGAATCCATTTCCGCCGTCTATTTGGCCTAATTCTTTTTCAAAATTTCGGCAAACCCAGCCGAAAGCCAACACAGCTAATAAAACCTTACAGGGTCCATCTGTGGCATCCCATTGATGCACCATGGGCCAGATACACCAACAACAGGTGTTCTAACAAGTGGATCCATCGGAAAAAGCTGCATGGGTTT
>CM055077.1:15245093-15264014 GCA_029204045.2 Tillandsia leiboldiana | reverse complement strand
TTTGAAGAATACTTGATTCACTAGCTCTCGCGAAGCGGATATTAAAAAGTGGACTCAGCGCGAAGTTTGGACCAAGGATTACCTTTCCGGATGCCTTCGGCAAATTTTGGAGTTGGAATTTGGCAAAATGGACATCAAATTCGGATTCAGCGCGCGAAAAACGGTCAAAAACGGACTACCCACTTGTTATTTTTGAGCATCGGGTACTGTTCATGCCGGAACAGTGTTTCCGGCGGCGGCGGCAGCGGCGGAGCAGCCGCAGGCAGCGCGGCGGACGGAGGCGCGGGCCGCCCGGTCCACGCGGCAGGCGTGCACCGGGGGCGGGACGCGTGGCGGCTCGGGAGTGGGCCGGTCCGCGGGGCGGGGTCTACGGAGAGTGGCGGGGCGCACGTGGGGACCGGCGGGACACGTGGCGTCTTCTGGTTGGTGGGCTCATGGAGTCTGGGTCCACGGAGGTGAACCGGGGTGCCTCGGGATTCGCGCCTGGCAGGGGGCGCAGGCGGCGGGCGCAGGCGGGCACTTGGGCACGGCAGGCGGGCGTTGACAGGGGTGCGCGCCACGTGTCGCCGCGGCATTGGCCCACGCGTCGCACAGGGGGCGGCCAGCGGGGCTGTACGCTGTGCGGGGGGGCGACGTGGAGGCCTGGGGAACTTCCGGGCGCGCACAGTGTTGGGCCGGGCCCAACACTGTAGCCGCCCGAAAGTTGGAGCGCCCGGAAATTTGGGACAGGTTTGGTATTTTCGGATTTGTTTCCAGCTTGTATAAATATGCCGAGTTCCTTTGCAGAGAACTTTTTCCCTGCTCCTCCTTTCACAGTGCCACCTTCACGAGTTTTCTTCATCATCCCTGTGGCGATTCAATCTGCAGAGTTCCAGATTTTTCAGCAGCACGCATCCCGAGGTTACCATTTTACGGCGCGGCGCGACGCTCGTTCGTTTGTGTTCTTCTTCGTCGCATTTCGTGCGAGGACTCCCCCGCTTACTCCGACCTCCGAATGAGGCGATTCTTGCGCCGTTGGCTTCACGACAGGTAGGGCTATGTTTCCCATGTTTACTAGTTTTTCCCATTCCGAGCTTTTCATGGGTTTTTCGGATCATCTTGTGACCTCATTTTCTGGGGCGGAGTTTGGGACAGCGGTGTGGTATTTTGGTGATATCTTCGCGCACAGGCATCGGATTGGGGTGATTCAAAAGGCATTTTGCATCTACACATCACGAGGAATATCCCCAAATTTTCTTGGAATTTTCTGAATTTTTCCCCGAAGGTGAATATCCCTGTTTACAGAACCTTGTGGTTCAGTTTTTGTGAGCAGTTTGTTTCGAGATGGTTCTCTTGTCGGATTTGTTTCTCAGTGTAGGAAACTCGGATTTGAGTGTGCAGGTAGTCGTTTCGACGGGTTCGCCGCGAGGATCGTGACGGTATTTTTCTTGGAATTTTCCGGGCATTTCTCGCAGGTAAAAACAGGGGAACTGTGGACTGTTGTGTTTGGGACAGTTTTGTGTGAGCATTGTATGTTATTTATGTATGTTCTTTTGGGAATTTTGTACAGCGATCGCGGCGGCTTATCGGTTTGGGGCGAGGGCACTTTTTGGGACTTGGAATTAGCGATCGAGGTGGGTGTTGTTGTTTACCTCTATTTTGACATGCTCACTAGGAATATTAGAGTGATCCCTTTTTTTGGACATGCATGCTTAAGTGATATAAATTGTGAGCTTTTCCTATGGAAATTACTATTGTGGATATTTGATAGTGGTTGGGACTTATACATGTTGGTATGGATGGAATGTTAGCGTTTAACCTTTCATGTGGAATGGAATGTTTATTCTGGGCGTTATGATTATCCTGTTAGTGGTTGTACTAATTGAGGATTTTATGACATGCATAGGTGGATAGCGATGCTTTATAGCGATGCTTTATCATGGATTATAGACATGTGTGGTTGGATACTGTTTTAGCATGATGGTTATATCTATGCGGAGTTATTAATCGTTACACATGTGGAACCACTATTGGTCGCCTCTTTCTTTATTTCCTTGAGAACACTTGCATGCTTGCTTGGACATCTAGGTAGGCCATCTTTTATCGCTACACTTTCATGCTGGAACTTGACTTAGGAGAAACCTTGTTTGCTTCTTTCTCCTTTTCGTTAGTCAGGTGGGTTTGCTCGGGTTTGAGCAGGGGTTTGGGATAGTGTAGCCGGGGCCTGGATTATGGATCATTGGTTTTGGCGGCGACCGCAGGATATTGGGCGGTTGACCGGATGTCGGTTATAGGACATCGGTGATAGGGCTTGATTATGGACTAGAGGGTTTTGTGGCAACCGCGGATAGTAGGCGGTTGACCAGATGTCGGATGTGGGACATGATTGTGATTGTGGGTTATTCCGGCGACCGCGGATATTGGGCGGTTGACCGGAGGTCGGTCGTGAGACCTGGTCGTGGATTGTGGGGTATTGCGGCAATCGCGGATATTGGGCGATTGACCGGATGGTTACTCTTGCATCTGATTGGGGAATCAGTTTTCTTTAGTGGAGGGTTGTGTTCCACTGGGGGCTTTATAGTTGTGATCCAATCCTGCTTTTATCACCGGCGCGGTTATTGCCCGGTGAGGCTTTTATTACCCCGGCGCGGTTATTGCCCGGTGGTGCTTTACCTCGTGTGGGTAGCTCCCCTCGAGATCCCCTTCGGAGGCCGGGCTGGACAGTTATGGACAGGGTTTGCTATCACATCGACGCGGCTTATTGGCCCGATGATGAGGGCGGCAGCAGGAATCTTGCTATCACATCGGCGCGGCTTATTTGCCCGATGATGAGGGCGGTACAGATTGGGTTCATCTGGGACGGTTGGTTATTGTTGCTTACGGTTATCACAGTCTAGGACTGTATTTTAGAGGCATAGTAGTGGTAGATTTCCCTTTTGGCAGCGATTTCATTTCTTACCACTCTTATTTCCTTTTTGCCTCTGGTAGGCCTAGTGGGGGTGTCAGAGTTTGAGGTTTTACCCACTAGGGGAGGCTACTGGTTTACTAGTAGTTCTCACCCCCATTCTTCTTTCCTCTTTTTCTTCTTCTTTGTTTTGCAGTGTCTTCTGCGGGTGCTGCTGGGCTTTTAGCGGCGGGTCGAGGAGAGAGGACGGCTGAGTAGATAGATCTCGAGGCAGGATGAGCGTGTTAGCTGGACTGTTGGGGTACCCAGGTTTCCTCAGACGGTTGTACTTTTTCATTTGGGACTGGCTTTTGCCAGCAGGTTGTATTTATTTTGGTGAGCTGGGAGGGACAGATGTATCATTTATACAGATGTATTGTATTTATTTCCAGCTTCAGTCTGAGATGTATTAGTTTTAGTTCAGCTCTGTTTTGTTGCTCTTTTATGGTTATCTCTTTTAGCTGAGCAGGTTTGGGCGCTTCGTGTACACGGGAAATACCGTGTGCACGGCGGATCTGTAGACGGGCCCGGGTTCTGGTTTACACCCGGGGCGTGACAGATTAGGTGGTATCAGAGCTTAGGGATAGGTCATTTGGGACTTAGAAAACCCTAGGCTTTTCGGCGGACCCTAGGATGTTAGTGCGTGAGAGACGCGACACTTTGCGAAAGTCGGTGATTTATTTGTTTGACTCTTCATGTGAGTGAAGAGGGATCGACATATCCTATTTTTGTGGGACAGTTATGTTGGCTGCAGACAACATAAAGTTACAAAAATAGAGGGATGTCTTTGACTTTCGCTAGATTGGGTCGAGTGTTTGGGGTGTGCTGATTTGCGATTTTGTCGTGGTGAGCGGTGTCTCCCCGACGTTGGGCCCTGACCCGGGTGCACCTTGGTGCGGCAGTTGGGTCTGAGCTGGTTGTTTCGGGCCGGATACCCAGATTGGAGTCTGAGAGCTCCGGACCCGAAGGGTAGGTGTGTTGGAGGCAGATCAGCAGCGCAGTGGCACAGTTGTCGGAGTGGTGACACAGTTGTCGGATCAGCGCAGTGGCACAGTTGTCGGAGTGGCGACACAGTTGTCGGATCAGCGCAGTGGCACAGTTGTCGGAGTGGTGACACAGTTGTCGGATAAGCGCAGTGGCACAGTTGTCGGAGTGGTGACACAGTTGTCGGATCAGCGCAGTGGCACAGTTGTCGGGGCCATGACACAGTTGTCGGATCAGCGCAGTGGCACAGTTGTCGGATCAGCGCAGTGGCACAGTTGTCGGAGTGGTGACACAGTTGTCGGATCAGCGCAGTGGCACAGTTGTCGGAGTGGTGACACAGTTGTCGGATCAGCGCAGTGGCACAGCTGTCGGAGTAGCGAGTAGCCCCCTCCGTGTCGACGTTTAGTGTTGGGGCACCGAGGTAGGGTGGACAGTTGACAGCGGGTAAGCTGTGGGATTGCTTTGATCAAGCGAGCCAGTTTTGGCGGATGAGTCATTCCGATTCGTGGGATGGAGTATGGAGCCCTTGGAGGCAGGGTCTTGTTCGGTGGGGGATAGAGAGTACTTGAAGGTCTTTTATGGCAAGAGTTAACGCAGTTGCTGAACTGCACGCTCCATGTATAGAGGGACGGGGCGCATAGGATATAAGTGTCTGAGAGTGGATTGCGCCAGGATACCTTGTAATTCGTTGGGTCCCTCCAGTACGGATTTAGGACGCCTCATTGGAGTAGGCGCCGGGTGTGGAGCGTGGTATTGTGGTTCCTTTGGATTGGGATCTACCGCCTGAGACGAGTTCTGGTTAAGGCGCTTGGCGCCGGGTGATAGAGGACAGATCAGTCGGTGGAGGCATTCCCGATTTCTTTTTCCAGGATAGTGGATTTCTGAGACAGTCGGAGCACATATGTTACAGCGGTCGGTGTAGTGGTACTTGTTGGACTGGCGGGGTTCAGTTTTCTTTCGCGGCGGTTGATTATGCCGCGAGGACAGTTTTCTTGGGGAGCCAGGCCCGGAGGTGTTGGTGTACTTGGGTTGCTTGAGGGTTATCTTCGCCACTATAGTTTTGACTTCGGGAGCGAGGCGGATGTTTCGCTGTGGATGAGTAGACTTTTGGCTGGGTGTTGATGCCGGAGAGTCGGGGAATTGCTTCTACATCCCGACGGCTTAGAGATTTGAGAGCAGAGTCTACGTGATCAGTTGGGGGGCTTATATTGGATACCTTGGGAGTACAGAGGTATGGGGATCAAGCTTTTGTGTCGATGGACTTGTGCTTGGATTATCTGAGACCTTGGGAGGAGCGGATGCTTGTACCGATGCAGACTACTTGGTAGCTCGAGCGGTTAGCCCAGCTGTACTTGGATGAGGTGGTGCGGTTTTTCTGGAATGCCCGCCTCTATTTTGTTCTAGTTAGAGACCCGAGGGTTGTATCGCGTCTCTGGAGGAGGTACTAGACAGCTTTGGGAGCTTGAGTGGTGGATGATTGGATATTTACCCCCTCTATTGGTTGAGGTTTCGGGTTGAGGATTGATTTTAGTTTCGAGGACGAAACTTTCTTTAGTGGGGGAGGATGTGATGACCTGGATCTCTGCAGAGCTGTGGTGGAGTCATTGGTGACATCTGGGGAGTCTGTACTGTGTGTTGGAGGTGTTGGGCACCAATTGGAGACAAGTGGCGGACTTCGGGCTTACTGGATCACGTGGGTGATCAGTGGACTCCGTCGGATCGTTAGAAGTGGTTTCGCGCGAAGCGGATATTAAAAATGGACTCAGCGCGAAGTTTGGACCAAGGATTACCTTTCCGGATGCCTTCGGCAAATTTTGGAGTTGGAATTTGGCAAAATGGACATCAAATTCGGATTCAGCGCGCGAAAACGGTCAAAACGGACTACCCACTTGTTATTTTTGAGCATCGGGTACTGTTCATGCCGGAACAGTGTTTCCGGCGGCGGCGGCAGCGGCGGAGCAGCCGCAGGCAGCGCGGCGGACGGAGGCGCGGGCCGCCCGGTCCACGCGGCAGGCGTGCACCGGGGGCGGGACGCGTGGCGGCTCGGGAGTGGGCCGGTCCGCGGGGCGGGGTCTACGGAGAGTGCGGGGCGCACGGTGGACCGGCGGGACACGTGGCGTCTTCTGGTTGGTGGGCTCATGGAGTCTGGGTCCACGGAGGTGAACCGGGGCGCCTCGGGATTCGCGCCTGGCAGGGGGCGCAGGCGGCGGGCGCAGGCGGGCACGTGGGCGCGGCAGGCGGGCGTTGACTGGGTGCGCGCCACGTGTCGCCGCGGCATTGGCCCACGCGTCGCGCAGGGGGCGGCCAGCGTGGCTGTACGCTGTGCGGGGGGCGACGTGGAGGCCTGGGGAACTTCCGGGCGCGCACAGTGTTGGGCCGGGCCCAACACTGTAGCCGCCCGAAAGTTGGAGCGCCCGGAAATTTGGGACAGGTTTGGTATTTTCGGATTTGTTTCCAGCTTGTATAAATAGGCCGAGTTCCTTTGCAGAGAACTTTTTCCCTGCTCCTCCTTTCACAGTGCCACCTTCACGAGTTTTCTTCATCTCCCTGTGGCGATTCAATCTGCAGAGTTCCAGATTTTTCAGCAGCACGCATCCCGAGGTTACCATTTTTACGGCGCGGCGCGACGCTCGTTCGTTTGTGTTCTTCTTCGTCGCATTTCGGTGCGAGGACTCCCCCGGCTTACTCCGACCTCCGAATGAGGCGATTCTTGCGCCGTTGGCTTCACGACAGGTAGGGCTATGTTTCCCATGTTTACTAGTTTTTCCCATTCCGAGCTTTTCATGGGTTTTTCGGATCATCTTTTGACCTCATTTTCTGGGGCGGAGTTTTGGGACAGCGGTGTGGTATTTTGGCGATATCTTCGCGCACAGGCATCGGATTGGGGTGATTCAAAAGGCATTTTGCATCTACACATCACGAGGAATATCCCCAAATTTTCTTGGAATTTTCTGAATTTTTCCCCGAAGGTGAATATCCCTGTTTACAGAACCTTGTGGTTCAGTTTTTGTGAGCAGTTTGTTTCGAGATGGTTCTCTTGTCGGATTTGTTTCTCAGTGTAGGAAACTCGGATTTGAGTGTGCAGGTAGTCGTTTCGACGGGTTCGTCGCGAGGATCGTGACGGTATTTTTCTTGGAATTTTCCGGGCATTTTTCGCAGGTAAAAACAGGGGAACTGTGGACTGTTGTGTTTGGGACAGTTTTGTGTGAGCATTGTATGTTATTTATGTATGTTCTTTTGGGAATTTTGTACAGCGATCGCGGCGGCTTATCGGTTTGGGCGAGGGCACTTTTTGGGACTTGGAATTAGCGATCGAGGTGGGTGGTTGTTGTTTACCTCTATTTTGACATGCTCACTAGGAATATTAGAGTGATCCCTTTTTTTGGACATGCATGCTTAAGTGATATAAATTGTGAGCTTTTCCTATGGAAATTACTATTGTGGATATTTGATAGTGGTTGGGACTTATACATGTTGGTATGGATGGAATGTTAGCGTTTAACCTTGCATGTGGAATGGAATGTTTATTCTGGGCGTTATGATTATCCTGTTAGTGGTTGGTACTAATTGAGGATTTTATGACATGCATAGGTGGATAGCGATGCTTTATCATGGATTATAGACATGTGTGGTTGGATACTGTTTTAGCATGATGGTTATATCTATGCGGAGTTATTAATCGTTACACATGTGGAACCACTATTGGTCGCCTCTTTCTTTATTTCCTTGAGAACACTTGCATGCTTGCTTGGACATCTAGGTAGGCCATCTTTTATCGCTACACTTTCATGCTGGAACTTGACTTAGGAGAAACCTTGTTTGCTTCTTTCTCCTTTTCGTTAGTCAGGTGGGTTTGCTCGGGTTTGAGCAGGGGTTTGGGATAGTGTAGCCGGGGCCTGGATTATGGATCATTGGTTTTGGCGGCGACCGCGGATATTGGGCGGTTGACCGGATGTCGGTTATAGGACATCGGTGATAGGGCTTGATTATGGACTAGAGGGTTTTGTGGCAACCGCGGATAGTAGGCGGTTGACCAGATGTCGGATGTGGGACATGATTGTGATTGTGGGTTATTCCGGCGACCGCGGATATTGGGCGGTTGACCGGAGGTCGGTCGTGAGACCTGGTCGTGGATTGTGGGGTATTGCGGCAATCGCGGATATTGGGCGATTGACCGGATGGTTACTCTTGCATCTGATTGGGGAATCAGTTTTCTTTTAGTGGAGGGTTGTGTTCCACTGGGGGCTTTATAGTTGTGATCCAATCCTGCTTTTATCACCGGCGCGGTTATTGCCCGGTGAGGCTTTTATTACCCCGGCGCGGTTATTGCCCGGTGGTGCTTTACTCGTGTGGGTAGCTCCCCTCGAGATCCCCTTCGGAGGCCGGGGCTGGACAGTTATGGACAGGGTTTGCTATCACATCGGCGCGGCTTATTGGCCCGATGATGAGGGCGGCAGCAGGAATCTTGCTATCACATCGGCGCGGCTTATTTGCCCGATGATGAGGGCGGTACAGATTGGGTTCATCTGGGACGGTTGGTTATTGTTGCTTACGGTTATCACAGTCTAGGACTGTATTTTAGAGGCATAGTAGTGGTAGATTTCCCTTTTGGCAGCGATTTCATTTCTTACCACTCTTCTTTCCTTTTTGCCTCTGGTAGGCCTAGTGGGGGTGTCAGAGTTTGAGGTTTTACCCACTAGGGGAGGCTACTGGTTTACTAGTAGTTCTCACCCCCATTCTTCTTTCCTCTTTTTCTTCTTCTTTGTTTTGCAGTGTCTTCTGCGGGTGCTGCTGGGCTTTTAGCGGCGGGTCGAGGAGAGAGGACGGCTGAGTAGATAGATCTCGAGGCAGGATGAGCGTGTTAGCTGGACTGTTGGGGTACCCAGGTTTCCTCAGACGGTTGTACTTTTTCATTTGGGACTGGCTTTTGCCAGCAGGTTGTATTTATTTTGGTGAGCTGGGAGGGACAGATGTATCATTTATACAGATGTATTGTATTTTATTTCCAGCTTCAGTCTGAGATGTATTAGTTTTAGTTCAGCTCTGTTTTTGTTGCTCTTTTATGGTTATCTCTTTTAGCTGAGCAGGTTTGGCGCTTCGTGTACACGGGAAATACCGTGTGCACGGCGGATCTGTAGACGGGCCCGGGTTCTGGTTTACACCCGGGGCGTGACAGATTAGGTGGTATCAGAGCTTAGGGATAGGTCATTTGGGACTTAGGAAACCCTAGGCTTTTCGGCGGACCCTAGGATGTTAGTGCGTGAGAGACGCGACACTTTGCGAAAGTCGGTGATTTATTTGTTTGACTCTTCATGTGAGTGAAGAGGGATCGACATATCCTATTTTTGTGGGACAGTTATGTTGGCTGCAGACAACATAAAGTTACAAAAATAGAGGGATGTCTTTGACTTTCGCTAGATTGGGTCGAGTGTTTGGGGTGTGCTGATTTGCGGTTTTGTCGTGGTGAGCGGTGTCTCCCCGACGTTGGGCCCTGACCCGGGTGCACCTTGGTGCGGCAGTTGGGTCTGAGCTGGTTGTTTCGGGCCGGATACCCAGATTGGAGTCTGAGAGCTCCGGACCCGAAGGGTAGGTGTGTTGGAGGCAGATCAGCAGCGCAGTGGCACAGTTGTCGGAGTGGTGACACAGTTGTCGGATCAGCGCAGTGGCACAGTTGTCGGAGTGGTGACACAGTTGTCGGATCAGCGCAGTGGCACAGTTGTCGGAGTAGTGACACAGTTGTCGGATAAGCGCAGTGGCACAGTTGTCGGAGTGGTGACACAGTTGTCGGATCAGCGCAGTGGCACAGTTGTCGGGGCCATGACACAGTTGTCGGATCAGCGCAGTGGCACAGTTGTCGGAGTGGTGACACAGTTGTCAGATCAGCGCAGTGGCACAGTTGTCGGAGTGGTGACACAGTTGTCGGATCAGCGCAGTGGCACAGTTGTCGAAGTGGTGACACAGTTGTCGGATCAGCGCAGTGGCACAGCTGTCGGAGTAGCGAGTAGCCCCCTCCGTGTCGACGTTTAGTGTTGGGGCACCGAGGTAGGGTGGACAGTTGACAGCGGGTAAGCTGTGGGATTGCTTTGATCAAGCGAGCCAGTTTTGGCGGATGAGTCATTCCGATTCGTGGGATGGAGTATGGAGCCCTTGGAGGCAGGGTCTTGTTCGGTGGGGGATAGAGAGTACTTGAAGGTCTTTTATGGCAAGAGTTAACGCAGTTGCTGAACTGCACGCTCCATGTATTGAGGGACGGGGCGCATAGGATATAAGTGTCTGAGAGTGGATTGCGCCAGGATACCTTGTAATTCGTTGGGTCCCTCCAGTACGGATTTAGGACGCCTCATTGGAGTAGGCGCCGGGTGTGGAGCGTGGTATTGTGGTTCCTTTGGATTGGGATCTACCGCCTGAGACGAGTTCTGGTTAAGGCGCTTGGCACCGGGTGATAGAGGACAGATCAGTCGGTGGAGGCATTCCCGATTTCTTTTTCCAGGATAGTGGATTTCTGAGACAGTCGGAGCACATATGTTACAGCGGTCGGTGTAGTGGTACTTGTTGGACTGGCGGGGTTCAGTTTTCTTTCGCGGCGGTTGATTATGCCGCGAGGACAGTTTTCTTGGGGAGCCAGGCCCGGAGGTGTTGGTGTACTTGGGTTGCTTGAGGGTTATCTTCGCCACTATAGTTTTGACTTCGGGAGCGAGGCGGATGTTTCGCTGTGGATGAGTAGACTTTTGGCTGGGTGTTGATGCCGGAGAGTCGGGGAATTGCTTCTACATCCCGACGGCTTAGAGATTTGAGAGCAGAGTCTACGTGATCAGTTGGGGGGCTTATATTGGATACTTTGGGAGTACAGAGGTATGGGGATCAAGCTTTTGTGTCGATGGACTTGTGCTTGGATTATCTGAGACCTTGGGAGGAGCGGATGCTTGTACCGATGCAGACTACTTGGTAGCTCGAGCGGTTAGCCCAGCTGTACTTGGATGAGGTGGTGCGGTTTTTTCTGGAATGCCCGCCTCTATTTTGTTCTAGTTAGAGACCCGAGGGTTGTATCGCGTCTCTGGAGGAGGTACTAGACAGCTTTGGGAGCTTGAGTGGTGGATGATTGGATATTTACCCCCTCTATTGGTTGAGGTTTCGGGTTGAGGATTGATTTTAGTTTCGAGGACGAAACTTTCTTTTAGTGGGGGAGGATGTGATGACCTGGATCTCTGCAGAGCTGTGGTGGAGTCATTGGTGACATCTGGGGAGTCTGTACTGTGTGTTGGAGGTGTTGGGCACCAATTGGAGACAAGTGGCGGACTTCGGGCTTACTGGATCACGTGGGTGATCAGTGGACTCCGTCGGATCGTTAGAAGTGGTTTCGCGCGAAGCGGATATTAAAAATGGACTCAGCGCGAAGTTTGGACCAAGGATTACCTTTCCGGATGCCTTCGGCAAATTTTGGAGTTGGAATTTGGCAAAATGGACATCAAATTCGGATTCAGCGCGCGAAAACGGTCAAAACGGACTACCCACTTGTTATTTTTGAGCATCGGGTACTGTTCATGCCGGAACAGTGTTTCCGGCGGCGGCGGCAGCGGCGGAGCAGCCGCAGGCAGCGCGGCGGACGGAGGCGCGGGCCGCCCGGTCCACGCGGTAGGCGTGCACCGGGGGCGGGACGCGTGGCGGCTCGGGAGTGGGCCGGTCCGCGGGGCGGGGTCTACGGAGAGTGCGGGGCGCACGGTGGACCGGCGGGACACGTGGCGTCTTCTGGTTGGTGGGCTCATGGAGTCTGGGTCCACGGAGGTGAACCGGGGCGCCTCGGGATTCGCGCCTGGCAGGGGGCGCAGGCGGCGGGCGCAGGCGGGCACGTGGGCGCGGCAGGCGGGCGTTGACTGGGTGCGCGCCACGTGTCGCCGCGGCATTGGCCCACGCGTCGCGCAGGGGGCGGCCAGCGTGGCTGTACGCTGTGCGGGGGGCGACGTGGAGGCCTGGGGAACTTCCGGGCGCGCACAGTGTTGGGCCGGGCCCAACACTGTAGCCGCCCGAAAGTTGGAGCGCCCGGAAATTTGGGACAGGTTTGGTATTTTCGGATTTGTTTCCAGCTTGTATAAATAGGCCGAGTTCCTTTGCAGAGAACTTTTTCCCTGCTCCTCCTTTCACAGTGCCACCTTCACGAGTTTTCTTCATCTCCCTGTGGCGATTCAATCTGCAGAGTTCCAGATTTTTCAGCAGCACCCATCCCGAGGTTACCATTTTTACGGCGCGGCGCGACGCTCATTCGTTTGTGTTCTTCTTCGTCGCATTTCGGTGCGAGGACTCCCCCGACTTACTCCGACCTCCGAATGAGGCGATTCTTGCGCCGTTGGCTTCACGACAGGTAGGGCTATGTTTCCCATGTTTACTAGTTTTTCCCATTCCGAGCTTTTCATGGGTTTTTCGGATCATCTTGTGACCTCATTTTCTGGGGCGGAGTTTTGGGACAGCGGTGTGGTATTTTGGCGATATCTTCGCGCACAGGCATCGGATTGGGGTGATTCAAAAGGCATTTTGCATCTACACATCACGAGGAATATCCCCAAATTTTCTTGGAATTTTCTGAATTTTTCCCCGAAGGTGAATATCCCTGTTTACAGAACCTTGTGGTTCAGTTTTTGTGAGCAGTTTGTTTCGAGATGGTTCTCTTGTCGGATTTGTTTCTCAGTGTAGGAAACTCGGATTTGAGTGTGCAGGTAGTCGTTTCGACGGGTTCGTCGCGAGGATCGTGACGGTATTTTTCTTGGAATTTTCCGGGCATTTCTCGCAGGTAAAAACAGGGGAACTGTGGACTGTTGTGTTTGGGACAGTTTTGTGTGAGCATTGTATGTTATTTATGTATGTTCTTTTGGGAATTTTGTACAGCGATCGCGGCGGCTTATCGGTTTGGGCGAGGGCACTTTTTGGGACTTGGAATTAGCGATCGAGGTGGGTGGTTGTTGTTTACCTCTATTTTGACATGCTCACTAGGAATATTAGAGTGATCCCTTTTTTTGGACATGCATGCTTAAGTGATATAAATTGTGAGCTTTTCCTATGGAAATTACTATTGTGGATATTTGATAGTGGTTGGGACTTATACATGTTGGTATGGATGGAATGTTAGCGTTTAACCTTGCATGTGGAATGGAATGTTTATTCTGGGCGTTATGATTATCCTGTTAGTGGTTGGTACTAATTGAGGATTTTATGACATGCATAGGTGGATAGCGATGCTTTATCATGGATTATAGACATGTGTGGTTGGATACTGTTTTAGCATGATGGTTATATCTATGCGGAGTTATTAATCGTTACACATGTGGAACCACTATTGGTCGCCTCTTTCTTTATTTCCTTGAGAACACTTGCATGCTTGCTTGGACATCTAGGTAGGCCATCTTTTATCGCTACACTTTCATGCTGGAACTTGACTTAGGAGAAACCTTGTTTGCTTCTTTCTCCTTTTCGTTAGTCAGGTGGGTTTGCTCGGGTTTGAGCAGGGGTTTGGGATAGTGTAGCCGGGGCCTGGATTATGGATCATTGGTTTTGGCGGCGACCGCGGATATTGGGCGGTTGACCGGATGTCGGTTATAGGACATCAGTGATAGGGCTTGATTATGGACTAGAGGGTTTTGTGGCAACCGCGGATAGTAGGCGGTTGACCAGATGTCGGATGTGGGACATGATTGTGATTGTGGGTTATTCCGGCAACCGCGGATATTGGGCGGTTGACCGGAGGTCGGTCGTGAGACCTGGTCGTGGATTGTGGGGTATTGCGGCAATCGCGGATATTGGGCGATTAACCGGATGGTTACTCTTGCATCTGATTGGGGAATCAGTTTTCTTTTAGTGGAGGGTTGTGTTCCACTGGGGGCTTTATAGTTGTGATCCAATCCTGCTTTTATCACCGGCGCGGTTATTGCCCGGTGAGGCTTTTATTACCCCGGCGCGGTTATTGCCCGGTGGTGCTTTACTCGTGTGGGTAGCTCCCCTCGAGATCCCCTTCGGAGGCCGGGGCTGGACAGTTATGGACAGGGTTTGCTATCACATCGGCGCGGCTTATTGGCCCGATGATGAGGGCGGCAGCAGGAATCTTGCTATCACATCGGCGCGGCTTATTTGCCCGATGATGAGGGCGGTACAGATTGGGTTCATCTGGGACGGTTGGTTATTGTTGCTTACGGTTATCACAGTCTAGGACTGTATTTTAGAGGCATAGTAGTGGTAGATTTCCCTTTTGGCAGCGATTTCATTTCTTACCACTCTTCTTTCCTTTTTGCCTCTGGTAGGCCTAGTGGGGTGTCAGAGTTTGAGGTTTTACCCACTAGGGGAGGCTACTGGTTTACTAGTAGTTCTCACCCCCATTCTTCTTTCCTCTTTTTCTTCTTCTTTGTTTTGCAGTGTCTTCTGCGGGTGCTGCTGGGCTTTTAGCGGTGGGTCGAGGAGAGAGGACGGCTGAGTAGATAGATCTCGAGGCAGGATGAGCGTGTTAGCTGGACTGTTGGGGTACCCAGGTTTCCTCAGACGGTTGTACTTTTTCATTTGGGACTGGCTTTTGCCAGCAGGTTGTATTTATTTTGGTGAGCTGGGAGGGACAGATGTATCATTTATACAGATGTATTGTATTTTATTTCCAGCTTCAGTCTGAGATGTATTAGTTTTAGTTCAGCTCTGTTTTTGTTGCTCTTTTATGGTTATCTCTTTTAGCTGAGCAGGTTTGGCGCTTCGTGTACACGGGAAATACCGTGTGCACGGCGGATCTGTAGACGGGCCCGGGTTCTGGTTTACACCCGGGGCGTGACATTCTCGTCTACACTTTCACTGAGAGATTCACTTCCTAATCCCTTGTTGCTAGTTCCCATTGGAGTCAGAAAGTTTTTAGAGTTTTCTAATCCGAACTTCTTAACCAACTCCTTTGCATACTTGGATTGGCAGAGATGAATGCCTTCTTCACTTTGTTTGACTTGCAATCCAAGAAAATATGTTAGCTCGCCCATCATGGACATCTCAAATTCGCTTTCCATGGTTTCAGCGAATTTTGAAGCATCATTATTCCTTGTTGCTCCAAATACAATGTCATCGACATAGATTTGTGCCACAATGAAGTTATCCTGAAAATGCTTCACAAAGAGTGTCCTATCCGCTCCCCCTCGAGTGTAGCCCTTTTCCAAAAGGTGCTTTGTCAACCTTTCATACCATGCTCGCGGTGCTTGTTTTAGACCGTAAAGAGCCTTTTTCAATCGAAAAACATGGTTAGGTAGTTTATGGTCAATGAAACCTTTCGGTTGAGCCACATAAACTTTCTCATTTAGAAAATCATTTAAAAAGGCACTCTTAACATCCATTTGAAAAAGTTTAATTTTGAAATGACAAGCAATGGCGAAAAGGATGCGAATTGACTCAAGACGAGCTACCGGGGCGAACGTCTCATCAAAGTCTATATCTTCAAATTGTGAATAGCCCTGAGCAACTAGTCGTGCTTTGTTCCTAATGATGGTACCATCCTCATTTTTCTTGTTCTTGAAAATCCACTTAGTACCAATTATGTTTTGTTGCTTTGGGGGCTTCGTTAATTCCCAGACTTTGTTTCTTTCGAATTGATGGAGCTCTTCTTGCATTGCTTCAATCCAATAATCATCCTGAAGAGTTTCATCAACGTTCTTTGGTTCCAACATGGAGACGTAACATGCGACTCCACAAACCAACTGTCTCCGAGTCCTGACTCCTTCTTGTGGGTCTCCAATAATATTTGATTCTGGATGATCCTTGGAGATGCGTAGCGTTTGAGGTAACGGAGTGCTCGGAGGTATGTGTGATGATTCCTGCATATCAGATAAACTAGGAGAACCATAAGATGGATCAACATTATCGGAAGAATTATCATGAGAAGATGCATTTACAGGAGTATCATCATCAAGAGACATATCAAGGGTAGATTTATCAGATGAAAAATGAAAAGCTTCATCTACTTTAACATTAAAAGATTCTACCATCGTTTTAGATTCGAGGTTAAAAACCCGATATGCTCTACTGTTTGTAGAATAACCCATGAAAATTCCTTCGTCACTTCGAGAGTCGAATTTTCTAAGATTTTCGCGATCACGTAAAATGTAACAGCGACTCCCAAAGATTCGAAAATATTTGATATTTGGTTTTCTACAAAACCATAGCTCATATGGTGTGTTTAAAGTACCCGGGCGCAAATAAACACGATTAATTACGTAGACCGCAGTGTTAACTGCTTCAGCCCAAAAGTGTAACGGTAGTTTCCGGCTGTGAAGCATAACCCGCGCCATCTCTTGTACTACCCTGTTTTTGCGCTCGACTACACCATTCTGTTGAGGTGTATAGGGTGCAGAGAATTCATGTTTTTATGCCATTGGAAGTGCAAAAATCAATGAATTTAGAATTTATAAATTCTCCACCTCTATCACTTCGAACACGAACGATCTTTTCATTTCTCTCAATCATAACACGATGACATATCTCATGAAAAGAATCGAAAGTATCCACTTTCTCTTTTAAAAATGTTACCCATGAATATCTAGAGAAATCATCAACCAAAAGAAAAATGTACCATTTACCTCCCAAACTTGGTTGACGAGTCGGCCCTATTAAGTCCATGTGCAATAATTCTAATGGCCGTTTGGTTCCCAAGTGGTTCAAATTCTTATGCGCGGCTCTTGATTGTTTTCCCTTTTGATAACCTCCACACACAATGTTTTCTTTAAAAGAAAGTTTAGGAACTCCCTTAACCACGTCTTTATTAGAAATCCTTGCTAATTCCTTAAAATTGATGTGACCTAGTCTTTCATGCCAAAGAGTTTCGTTATCAAGTGACACTAGGTTACAATGTTCAGAAATTTTATTAGGAACTACATAGCAATTATTTTCAGACCTAACCCCTTTTAAAAAAAAATGGTTTACAAAAGTTTACAGGACATTCAATCGCAAAAAGTTAAAGACAAGGGAAGAATTCACCTTTGCACACCCAAACCTTTTGGAATGCGTCGGCAATGATTGTGAAGTATTCTCCTTGGTGAAAGCGTCTTGTTTGATTGATGCTTTTCTTGATGACGTCGTCTTGTTAGGTGAAGCTACCAAGGTCTTTACCTTTGAAAAAATCTCCTTTGATTTTCGGGGAATGAACTCTTTGGTAGTTGTTGCAAGAGGCGCTTGATTTGATCGTTTGCTCCATCTTGCAATCTCTTCTTATGTGCCCTGCAAAACCACAACGAAAACATACCTTTGTACTTGTTGAAACCCGAAGTAGGTGAGGTAGGCTTGTTGTCGTTGAATGCATTGAATTCCGTCGGAGGAGGAGACGCTGACTGGGGCACCAAAAACTGTCTTACTCGAACTAGGACTGTCTCCAGTTCGATTGTATCCAAGGCCCATACGGTTTGTTTGACCAAGACCAAGCATCTTATTCCAACTTGCTTCTTCCTGAAGAAAATCGCTTCAAATCATCCTTAAGTTGGAAAATGGTCTTCGTCATTTCCATCTTCTCTTGTCGAGCCTCGGAGTAGAGCTTCAAGAAGTAATTGGCTTTATCCACCAGTTTGATGTGTTCCTTCTCGAAATGCTCATTTTTCTCTTGAAGGGAAACATTTACTTTGATCAAGTTATCCCTTTCCACTTCAAGAGCGTTTGAGAGAGAAGTTGCCCTTTTTGCTTCTTCTTCGAGATCCAGCAATCTCCCTCTCAAAACCCTTGTTTTGCTTTGCCAATTCTTTGAATCCTTTAGGTAGCGTTTGGATGTGGCTTAAACCTGGTTTAGTTATACCAGGTATAGGTATAAAGTAAGGGATAAACCTGGTTTAAACCTAAAATGTGTTTGGATGTGAATGAGGCTTAAACCTGGTTTAAACCTGGTATAAGAAAATAGGTGTTTGGATTGGTAATGATGAATAAGAGGTATAAAGTTGACTTTTTTTGTTTATTAATGACGATGTGACCTTTACTTTTATGTATTTTATTAATGTGATAATAGGATAATGTATTAGAATAATTTAATTAAAATAAATCTTTTATATTATATTTAATTAATTATATACTATATAAAATTCTAATTTTTTTTTAATTTGGTCTTAAAAATTTTCTTTAACCATTAAAAATTATAATATTTAACGATTAAAAATTTAATATATTTTAGTTATATTAAAAATTATAATATTATTAAATAAAATTAATAATATTAGTTTATAAATGATTTATAAATACTCATGATAAAAAATTAAAAATATTCTTTTTTTTTAATAATTTTTTTAAAATTAAATTTTAAAATTTATTCAAATTTTAATCTTTATTAATTTTAATTTTTTAAAAAATTTTAAGGTAGGAGTAAAAAAAAATGTTAATTTTAAAATGTTAAGAAAGAGTAAAAATTTAATTTATAAATGTATATAAATTTAAAAAATTATAAAATATTGTATAAATTTTAAAATTAATACTTTTTAAAAATAAATAAAATTTTAAGATTTATTAAAATTAAAATTAAAAAAAAAAATAAAATTTATAAAATTTAAAATTTAAATATTTTTTATAATTTAAAAATTTTTATTTAAAAAAAAAAAAATTCTGAAGCATATAAAAGAAAAAAAAACGAAAAAAAAAAAGAAAAAAAAAATGGGGAAAAAACCCCTTCCCAAGGCACTGCCTTGGGAAGGGGAGAGAGAAAGAGAGAGGAGAGAGAGAGGCGCATTGATCACGGCGGAGGGGGAGGAGAGAGAGAGTGGGTTATACCTGGGGTGGGAGGGTTGGGGTGGGAGATCCCCGTGTGGGTTTGGGGGATATCCCCGTTTGGCGGGGATATCCCCAAACGGGGATATCCCCAAACCGTTTGGGTATAAAGGGGGGATACCCCCTTTTATACCCTTCCCAAACACAGCCTTAGTAGTTTATGGTAGGCAAAAAGCAAAGTCTTCACCTCGAATTACTCGATTCATCGTCCGTTGCATTCTTTTCAACTTGGGAGGAGTTGGACAATGAATCGGATGTACTTGCCATAAAGCACACGT
>CM055077.1:15218088-15244993 GCA_029204045.2 Tillandsia leiboldiana | reverse complement strand
TTCCGGCGTGAACAGTGTCCGGTGCTCAAAAATAGACAAGTGTTAGTCCGTTTGTAACCGTTTCCGCGCGCTGAATCCGAATTTGATGTCCATTTCCGCCAAATTCTGTAAAGCCGCGGGTTTTCGAACGCGCTTTTAGGCAAAGGGGTCCGGGGTTTGATTTTTCTTGTCATTCTGGCATGCCGTCGGGGCTCGCGGCATTTTTTTTGAGAATAAGCTCGCGAAGCGGAGGCCGCTCGGCGCGATCGATCGATTTTCCGACCCCGAAGCTCCCGGAATAAATTTTCGAAGTTGCTGCGGTTCGGGTGTCCGCACGTCCCTTTTGAGGTAAACCAGACCCGGATTTAACGATATTTTTGATTCAAGCTAGTTAATTCTTTCGCACCGGCTCAGTCTAATTTTCTGTAAATTTCGGGATCCGACATAAATTAATTTAATTTATTTTCGTTCTATCTATCCGGGTTAATTTGGGGCTAGGTTAGCATTTGGAGTTGGACGCGGGTTTGGGCTCGATCGTACCAAAAACAACTAATTAATTGGGGGTTTGAGAGGTGAGGGTTGGGAACCCCTTCTCAGTCTTCTACCCCTTTGGCACGCACGACCCGAGCGAAGACGGTCGAGGAGATAGGGGAGAACGCCGCATCCCCACCCCACCACACCACACGACCTTACGAAACGGACGATCCCCTCTTCCCAAACCTTCGTCGTCCTCATCAAGGTGAGACGGGAAATTTAGTTTCTTTTCCTCGTGTTGATTCCTGGATCACTGACCGGAAGGGGTGAGGCACAGCGGCGGATTTCCCGGAATCCGCGCACGTGCGAAGAAACCCCCCCCCCCCTCCGGCGCCCTCATGCGACCGCACGGGCCAGGCGGACGCCCAGCCCCCCCCCGCGTGCGGGATGACCCGCACGGGCGGGCGCACGCCCAGCCGCGTGCGGGAATGACCCGCACGGGGCCGGGCGGCGCCCAGCCCCCGCGTGCGGGATGCCCGCACGGGCCGGCGACGCCCAGCCGCGTGCGGGGTGACCCGCCTGGGCTGGGCGACGCCCAGACCCGCGTGCGGGGTGACCCGCACGGGGCCGGGCGGCACGCCCAGCCCGCAGTCGGGGTACCGCAGGGCTGGGCGGCGCCCAGCCCCGCGTGTGGGTGACCCTCACTGCCCAGGTCAGCACGCCCAGCCCGCTGTGCGGGGTAGGCCGCAGCTTGGTCGGCGCCCAGCCCCGCGTGCGGGTGACCCGCACGGTGGCCGGACGCGCGCTCAACCCCACGTGTGGGGTGCCCGTACGGAGCTGAGCACGCGCACGGCCCGCGTGCGGACGGGGAGCCGCGAACCCGACGAGCGGTTCGCCCGCCTCTCGTCTTCATTCCGCTCTGAGCGTCGCTTTCTTCTCCCGCGGCAGGTGTGCGAAGGAGCCGAGCGGGAGTACCAGGACGCGAGGGAGCGGAGCGTTGACGCCTACTAGCGACAGGTGGGTTGAGTGTGATATTTGGCATCGAACCACATTGATTGTTTTAATTCAAATATTATATGTTACCGTTCACTTCAGTAATCATTATTCTAGATGCTACGGATTATTGCTACACATCGATGGTTACGTAGTCTCGTGTTTTGATGGCTTCAGCTACCGTCTTTCCTTCGACTATGCTAATAGTAGGGCAACATGAGTGTACACGCCTCTACCTTATTCTGATTCATGCATCATGGTTACTGCTTTACTATTTCATATACATTGCGATTACTGCATTACTATTGCTCATATATTGTGGTTACTGTGCTCGAGGCTGCAACACGTGCACCCGCGGTTTTGGCCACCGTGAGGGGTGCACTTTTCCGGAAAAGGAGGTCGTAGGACCCGTGTATACCCACGAGGTGACGTAGTGGGGCCCCTTTTAGCTGTGGGGTTGAGGCGCCGAGGTGCGAGCGGAGCGACCCGCGGTTTAGTTGTCCTGCGCGGTCGCGGTGCTGCAGGTACGGTATGGGCCGTCGGTAGTGGACCGACGCGGCAGAGTATTACAGGATGCAGATATACAGGTTACCATTTCCCCCCCCCCCCCCCCCAAAAGGGTGGTTGCTCCGGTTGTCGCCACGGTTTGTTTTTATTATTTCCCCTGCACGGCATTTATTAGTCACTGACTTCCCACTTCGTGACAGGGCCCAGGCGAGGGGAGAGGTAGGTGGCGGTGAGGACGGGGCGGACACAGCGGGACCGTTGGAGACCCTGAACTTTATACTTTCCTTTTCTTTTCAGCTTTTCATTTATATTGTGGGCATGTGTGAGGTTCCCGATACCCTTGTGGGGTCGACGTAGATGTCGGTATTGATTATCTGTTTATGCACTACCTTTCCCTTTATTTCCTACTGGCCATTTGAAAAGCGAAACAAAACAAAGAAAAGATTGCGAAAACCGTTTTCAAAGTCTAAGTGTCGTGTGGGCACTGATTTCAAAACCTTGTGGATTTATGGATTGCGAACGAGCTTTCAAAACTTGGGTGTCGTGTGGGCACCGTTTTCAAAACCCTGGGGTTTATGCTGATTTCGAAACTCGTTTTCAAAACTTAAGTGCCGGGTGGGCACTCTTTAAAAACCGTGGATTTATCCTTTCAAGTTGAAGTGGCCATGCGCTTAAATATTTAGAATACTGGTTGTATGTAATTGAATGTTGTGATTGAATGGTTATGTTTGCTTGGGAGATGTATTCAACCACACGCCGTGCACGTACAGGGGAGACTCTGTCCGTTTGCAGAGAGATCCTGTATGTGCGGCGGGTCTGGTCACGCACCGGGGAAGAAAGAGACCTTTCAAAAAAAAAAAAAAAAAATGCCGTTTCCGCTAAAACAAACCCCCGGGGCGTGACAGATTAAGATGGTATCAGAGACTTCATTCAATCACAACAGCTAGTGCCGACATCCGTGGGAATGCCTCACATACCTACGAATAAATGAAATGGGTGGGGCATAGGATTTTAGAACGTGAGTGAACGGGGGGCGGGAGTTTGAATCTTTCCTCGCATAAAAGGGTACACTGGTTGTAGTTACTGTCTAATTTTGACCTTCTTGTGAGTGACAGATATGGCCCGTACAAGGTCATCGGCGGGGGACGCCGAGGCGGATGCGGCAACGTCGACGGCCGCGGAGAACCAACTCCTGCGGCAACAATTGCGGGAAATGGCGGGGCAATTGGCTACCCTCACCGATCACGTACGCCAGATGACGCAGCAGCAGGCCGCACCTGTGACGGCCGCCCCGGTCCCTCCGCCGGGGCCGACAGCACCGGCCGCGGCACCGCCGACAGCACCACCACCAGCGGCGACTACGGGGCCGGCGCCAGGGACAACTAGCCGGGTTATTCTGGAGGAAACGGTGGTCACGCCTACCCCTATCGCGGCTGCCGCCGCCACGAGTGGAGGGGGGGTTGTGATGACCGAACGGGATCGAGTGCGGGCCAACTTGAAGGACTTTAAGAAGCACGACCCGCCCACGTTCGAAGGGGACACGACAGATCCGTGGGTCGTGGAGAACTGGGTGGGGTCAATGGAGAAACTCTTTGAAGACTTACTTATGGAGGATCACGAGCGGGTTCCCCTAGCCGTCCATTGCTTGGAAGGGAATGCCCGCTTGTGGTGGAAGACGGTACGCCCCGATCCTGCTAAGGGTACCGCTCTTCCGTCCTGGACAACTTTCAAGAAGGAGCTGTTCGAGGCCTTCTTCACCAGCAGCGTCAAGAAAAAGTTGGAGGATGACCTAAACCACATTCAACAAGGGGACCGGACGGTCATGGAATATCAACGGGAATTCGCCCGACTAGTAAATTGCGTCCCGTTCGTCGCACGGGACGAGGCTCACAAGGCACAACTCTTCGTCGATGGCCTGCGAAGCGACATCTTCGAGGTGGTGAACGCGGCTGGCCTGCATACCTTTCAGGGAGTGGTCGACAAGGCCACCACGGTGGAGCGGGGTTTCGCTGTGACCCGTGCCAGAAGGGAGAACGCGGCGCGGCTAAGGGATCAGAAGCGACACCAGCAAGGCTGGGGGGAGGGTTCTTCAAGCGGGAGCCGACCCCCCAAAAGATGGAGACCGCCGACAGGACCCCGGGGCGCGCCAACAGGAGGGCCGAGGCCGTGGAATAGGCCTTGTGTCATATGCGGGGGAGGACACCTGACGGGAGAGTGCCCCCAAAGAGACGACCATTGTTTCAGGTGCGGCAAACGGGGGCACTTCCGCCGCAACTGCCCCTTAGGCGGGGGATCGGCGCCCATGGGAGCACCTACGCCCAGGCCACAGCACTCAGGGCGGGGAAAAGCTCCTATGGCGTCGGCTTCCAGACCCCCCGCACCACGGCGTGAGGAGGACCGGCAACCACAACCAGGCGGGAGGGTTTTCTCAATGACCCGCCAAGGGACTGATCCACCGGAGGACGCTCTTGCAGGTACTACTTCCGTTTTGAATTCCCGTGCTAGAACTCTTTTCGATACCGGAGCAACGCACTCGTTCATTTCTCGTGATTTCGTTTTCATGCATAACCTCGAGGAGACACCCCTCCAAGCCTCCTTGACGGTGCAAACGGCGGGAGGGACTCTGGAGGCGACCAGTTTTGTGGCCGCCTGCCCGATTATGTTGGGACGGTTGGTCTGCCCTTGGGACTTGGCGGTGATCCCTTTGAAGGAGTACGACGTGGTGTTGGGCATGGACTGGCTCACAAGGTACCAGGCACTCATTGATTGCGACAAGCGACAACTGCGGCTACAAGAACCGGGCTTCCCCGAACATGTGTACATAATGGGCAAGAGCATCTCCTTCCCGGCGGTTATTTCAGCGGCACGGGCCAGAAGACTGGTTGAGGGGGGGTGCGTGGCCTATCTAGCATCGGTGGATTTGGCTACTCGACCCTCGACGACACTTGCAGATATCCCAGTGGTGAGGGACTATCCTGACGTTTTCCCCGCGGAGTTGCCGGGGATGCCTCCGGAGAGGGAGGTGGAGTTCCCTATTGAGCTGCTGCCAGGCACGCAGCCTATTACGAAGGCCCCTTACCGAATGGCCTTCGCGGAGCTGAAGGAGCTTAAGGCACAACTGGAAGATCTCTTGGACAAAGGGTTCATCCGACCGAGTGTGTCACCCTGGGGCGCACCGGTACTCTTTGTACGGAAGAAAGATGGAAGCCTGCGGCTCTGCATTGACTACAGAGGGATAAACAAAGTCACGGTGAAGAATAAGTACCCCCTACCCAGAATCGACGACCTCTTCGATCAGTTACGGGGAGCGACGGTCTTCTCCAAAATTGACCTACAGTCGGGCTATCATCAACTCCGAGTTCGAAATGAAGATATCCCCAAGACCGCCTTCCGGACTCGATACGGCCACTACGAGTTCACGGTGATGCCTTTCGGGCTTACGAACGCCCCCGCTGTTTTCATGGACATGATGAACCGGATCTTCAGACCCTTCTTGGATCGGTTCGTGGTAGTCTTCATCGACGACATCCTGATTTACTCCACTACCGACGAGGAGCACGAGGACCATCTACGGACGATCCTGCAAACCCTCAGAGAGCAGAAGCTGTTCGCTAAACTCAAGAAGTGTGAATTCTGGCTGCGGGAAGTTGGCTTCCTAGGGCATGTGATCTCGGCACAGGGGATCGCTGTGGACCCCAAAAAGGTAGAAGCAGTGGTAGACTGGCGGCCGCCGACGTCGGTGACAGAAGTACGAAGTTTTCTAGGGCTGGCAGGATACTACCGGCGTTTCGTTGAGGGTTTCGCAAAGATCGCTACCCCTTTAAACCGATTGACCAGAAAAGGCGAGAAGTTCATATGGACGGCCAAGTGCCAGGAGAGTTTTGAGGAACTCAAGAAGAGATTAACTAAGGCACCAATACTGGTGCTGCCGACGCCCGGAGAGGATTATGAAGTGTACTGCGACGCGTCAAGGATCGGTCTTGGAGGTGTTCTGATGCAACAGGGGAAGGTGATCGCCTACGCGTCCAGGCAGCTGAAGGACTACGAAAGGAACTACCCGATACACGACTTGGAATTGGCCGCCGTGGTCTTCGTTTTGAAACTGTGGAGGCATTACCTCTTCGGAGTCCACTGCAACGTTTTCTCAGATCATCAAAGTCTTAAGTACATCTTTACCCAAAAAGAGTTAAACTTGCGGCAGAGACGGTGGCTCGAGTTGCTGAAGGATTACGACTTGACGATCCAATATCACCCCGGGAAGGCAAATGTGGTGGCAGACGCACTGAGCAGAAAAGGGCATCGGGACGGGGCGTCGGAGAGCGCGCTGACGAAGCAGGACCACCTGATCGCGGAGTTCGCGCGAATGCAGTTGGAGGTGGTGCCTGCGGGCACAGTTCTGCAACTCCTAGCCTTGGTGGTCAAGCCGACGCTATTCGAGAAGATCCAGGAGGGACAGCAGACCGATCTGCACCTACAGCGCATACGAGACAAGATTCCCCAGGGTCAAGAGATTGACTTTGCGGTGAAAGACGACGGCACCCTATGTTTCCGCGGGCGGGTCTGTGTGCCGGATTCACCAGAGTTGAAGAATGAAATCTTAGCGGAGGCACATCGAGCCCCTTATGCGGCACACCCGGGGGGCACGAAGATGTACAGGGATCTCAAACAGACGTTCTGGTGGCCTAAGTTAAAAGAAGACGTGACGCGATACGTAGCCCACTGCCTAGTATGTCAACAGATAAAGGCCGAACACCAGCGACCAGCAGGGAAGCTACAGCCCTTACCGGTACCAGAGTGGAAATGGGACCAGATCACCATGGATTTTGTCACTGGATTCCCACGTTCACAACAGGGCCACGACGCGATCTGGGTTGTAGTTGACCGGTTAACCAAGTCAGCACACTTCCTACCAATTCACACCACTTGGACCCGCGAACGGCTAGCTCAAGTCTACATCAGCGAGATCGTGAGACTACATGGGGTACCGGCATCGATCACCTCGGACAGAGACACGCGCTTTGTCTCGAAGTTTTGGCAAAGTCTCCAGCAGGCCATGGGGACCAGATTACATTTCAGCACCGCCTTCCACCCTCAGACGGACGGACAGTCAGAGCGCACGATACAAACCCTAGAAGACCTGCTTCGCGCCTGTGTGCTTGATTGGGGAATCGGTTGGTCACGCTACCTACCTCTCGTGGAATTTGCCTACAACAACAGCTACCAGGCCAGCATTCAGATGGCGCCCTACGAAGCACTGTATGGAAGGCGCTGCCGATCCCCGATCTGCTGGGACAACTTGGGAGAGCGGAAACTTTTGGGACCCGACTTAGTGGAAGAAACTGAAGAGAAAGTGCGCCTTATCAGACAGCGCTTGCTGACCGCCCAGAGTCGACAGAAGAGTTACGCAGACCAGAGGCGCCGGGACTTGGAGTTTCAAGTGGGGGAACATGTGTTTTTGCGGGTCTCGCCATCCAGAGGAATCAGGCGTTTCGGGCTAAGGGGCAAGCTGAGCCCACGGTTTGTGGGGCCATTTGAGATTCTAGAGCGTATCGGCCCAGTAGCTTACCGCCTCGCCCTACCACCAAACCTCGACCGAGTCCACGATGTGTTCCACGTATCAATGCTTCGGAAATATCTCCCCGACCCATCACATGTCCTGGACACCTCTGCACTCGAACTTAAGGAGGACCTGAGCTTCGAAGAAACCCCAGTGAAGATCCTGGCAAGGGAAACAAAATCACTACGAAATCGGGCTATCCCCTACGTGAAAGTACATTGGAGCAACCATGAAGAGCGAGAAGCCACTTGGGAACTGGAATCCAAGATGAGGGAGTGCTACCCCGACCTTTTCACTCCTATCCGGGTTTGAGTTTCGAGGACAAAACTCGTTGTTAGAGGTGAGTGGTGTAATAGCCGCGGGTTTTCGAACCGCTTTTAGGCAAAGGGGTCCGGGGGTTTGATTTTCTTTTGTCATTCTGGGCAGGCCGTCGGGGGCTCGCGGGCATTTTTTTTGAGAATAAAGCTCGCGAAGCGGAGGCCGGCGGCGCGATCGGATCGGATTTCCGACCCCGGAAGCTCCCGGAATAAATTTTCGAAGTTGCTGCGGTTCGGGTGTCCGGCACGTCCCTTTTGAGGTAAACCAGACCCGGATTTAACGATATTTTTGATTCAAGCTAGTTAATTCTTTCGCACCGGCTCAGTCTAATTTTCTGTAAATTTTCGGGATCCGACATAAATTAATTTAATTTATTTCGTTCTATCTATCCGGGTTAATTTGGGGCTAGGTTAGCATTTGGAGTTGGACGCGGGTTGGGCTCGATCGTACCAAAACAACTAATTAATTGGGGGTTTGAGAGGTGAGGGTTGGGAACCCCTTCTCAGTCTTCTACCCCTTTGGCACGCACGACCCGAGCGAAGACGGTCGAGGAGAGGGGAGAACGCCGCATCCCCACCACCACCACACCGGACCTACGAGAACGGACGATCCCCTCTTCCCAAACCTTCGTCGTCCTCATCAAGGTGAGACGGGAATTTAGTTTCTTTTTCCTCGTGTTGAGTTCTTGATCATCTTGACCGGAAGGGGTGAGGCACAGGCGGCGGATTTCCCGGAATCCGCCGCACGTGCGAAGAAACCCCCCCCCCCATCCGGCGCCCTCATGCGACCCGCACGGGCCAGGCGGCGCCCAGCCCCCCCCCGCGTGCGGGATGACCCGCACGGGGCCGGGCGCACGCCCAGCCGCGTGCGGGATGACCCGCACGGGGCCGGGCGGCGCCCAGCCCCCGCGTGCGGGATGGCCCGCACGGGGCCGGGCGCACGCCCAGCCGCGTGCGGGGTGACCCGCACGGGGCTGGGCGACGCCCAGACCCGCGTGCGGGGTGACCCGCACGGGGCCGGGCGGCACGCCCAGCCCGCGTGCGGGGTAGGCCGCAGGGCTGGGCGGCGCCCAGCCCCGCGTGCGGGGTGACCCGCACGGGGCCGGGCAGCACGCCCAGCCCGCGTGCGGGGTAGGCCGCAGGGCTGGGCGGCGCCCAGCCCCGCGTGCGGGGTGACCCGCACGGGGCCGGACGCGCGCTCAACCCCACGTGTGGGGTTGCCCGTACGGAGCTGAGCACGCGCACGACCCGCGTGCGGACGGGGAGCCGCGAACCCGACGAGCGGTTCGCCCGCCTCTCGTCTTCATCCGCGTCTGAGCGTCGCTTTTCTCCTCGCGGCAGGTGTGCGAAGGAGCCGAGCGGGAGTACCAGGACGCGAGGGAGCGGAGCGTTGACGCCTACTAGCGACAGGTGGGTTGAGTGTGATATTTGGCATCGAACCACATTGATTGTTTTAATTCAAATATTATATGTTACCGTTCACTTCAGTAATCATTATTCTAGATGCTACGGATTATTGCTACACATCGATGGTTACGTAGTCTCGTGTTTTGATGCTTCAGCTACCGTCTTTCCTTCGACTATGCTAATAGTAGGGCAACATGAGTTTACACGCCTCTACCTTATTCTGATTCATGCATCATGGTTACTGCTTTACTATTTCATATACATTGCGATTACTGCATTACTATTGCTCATATATTGTGGTTACTGTGCTCGAGGCTGCAACACGTGCACCCGCGGTTTGGCCACCGTGAGGGGTGCACTTTTCCGGAAAAGAGGTCGTAGGACCCGTGTATACCCACGAGGTGACGTAGTGGGGCCCCTTATTAGCTGTGGGGTTGAGGCGCCGAGGTGCGAGCGGAGCGACCCGCCGGTTTAGTTGTCCGGCGCGGTCGCGGTGCTGCATGTACGGTATGGGCCGTCGGTAGTGGACCGACGCGGCAGAGTATTACAGGATGCAGATATACAGGTTACCATTTTTCCCCCCCCCCCCCAAAAGGGTGGTTGCTCCGGTTGTCGCCACGGTTTGTTTTTATTATTTCCCCTGCACGGCATTTATTAGTCACTGACTTCCCACTTCGTGACAGGGCCCAGGCGAGGGGAGAGGTAGGTGGCGGTGAGGACGGGGCGGACACAGCGGGACCGTTGGAGACCCTGAACTTTATACTTTCCTTTTCTTTTCAGCTTTTCATTTATATTGTGGGCATGTGTGAGGTTCCCGATACCCTTGTGGGGTCGACGTAGATGTCGGTATTTGATTATCTGTTTATGCACTACCTTTCCCTTTATTTCCTACTGGCCATTTGAAAAGCGAAACAAAAACAAAGAAAAGATTGCGAAAAACCGTTTTCAAAGTCTAAGTGTCGTGTGGGCACTGATTTCAAAACCTTGTGGATTTATGGATTGCGAAACGAGCTTTCAAAACTTGGGTGTCGTGTGGGCACCGTTTTCAAAACCCTGGGGTTTATGCTGATTTCGAAACTCGTTTTCAAAACTTAAGTGCCGGGTGGGCACTCTTTAAAAACCGTGGATTTATCCTTTCAAGTTGAAGTGGCCATGCGCTTAAATATTTAGAATACTGGTTGTATGTAATTGAATGTTGTGATTGAATGGTTATGTTTGCTTGGGAGATGTATTCAACCACACGCCGTGCACGTACAGGGGAGACTCTGTCCGTTTGCAGAGAGATCCTGTATGTGCGGCGGGTCTGGGCACGCACCGGGGAAGAAAGAGACCTTTCAAAAAAAAAAAAAAAAAAATGCCATTTCCGCTAAAACAAACCCCCGGGGCGTGACAAATTCCAACTCCAAAATTTGCCGAAGGCATCCGGAAAGGTAATCCTTGGTCCAAACTTCGCACTGAGTCCATATTTAATATCCACTTCGCGCGAAACCACTTCTAACGATCCGACGGAGTCCAATGATCACCCACGTGATCCATTAAACACACTGAGCCCAACACTAATGTCCAAATGGGGCACAAATCCCACCAACACGCCACATAGGCCTCAGGGAGCTGTAGATGAACCGGTAATCTCGTCGTGGGGATCCAGGTCCTCACAACTACAACCCCTTCCAATTCTTGAGTGGAAATGGGAAAGAATAACAATGGATTTTGTTACCAGACTACCCAGAAGTGAGAAAGGCAACGATGCTGTTTGGGTGATAGTCGATAGATTGACTAAGTCGGCACACTTTTTGGCTATAAAAATAGGTATGACTTTGTAGAAACTAGCAGAGCTTTATATTGCCCAAATTGTACGTCTGCATAGTGTTCCAGTTTCGATCGTTTCTAATCGTGACTCGAGATTTGTGGCTCACTTCTGGAGAGGATTTGCATAAAGCTTTGGGAACCACACTGGACTTCAGTACCGCCTTCCATCCGCAGACAGATGGCCAGTCGGAGAGGACAATCCAAATTTTAGAAGACATGTTACGAGCTTGTGTTATCGATATGAGAGGCTCTTGGGATCATCACCTACCATTGGTCGAGTTCGCCTACAACAACAGTTTCCAGGCTAGCATACAAATGGCTCCTTTTGAAGCTTTGTATGGAAAGAAATATAGGTCTCCTCTATTTTGGGATGATGTTGGTGAAAGAAAAATACTTGGTCCAGAGATCGTCCAACGAACTATTGAGAAAGTTCATTTGATTAGGGAGCACCTCAGAGTCGGCAGAAGAGCTACCCGGACAATCGTAGACGACAACTTGAGTTTGAAGTTGGAGATCATGTTTCTCTTAAAGTGTCGCCTGCAAGAGGTATTTTGCGCTTTAGAGTCCGTGGGAAGCTTAGCCCTCGTTATGTTGAGATACTTGAAAGAATTGGCGACGTGGCATACAGACTTGCTCTACCGTCGTCCTTAGCTGGAGTGCATAATGTCTTTCACGTCTCTATGTTGAGAAAGTACGTCCATGATTCGAGCTATGTAGTAGAGCAGTACCTTTGCAGCTTAGAGAGGATCTATCTTATGATGAACGACCAGTGCGTATCGTAGACTGAAAGGAGCAAGTTTTGAGAAGACGGACTATTCCTTATGTTAAAGTTCAGTGGAGCAACCATTCCGAACGGGAAGCTACTTGGGAAATCGAGGAACAGGTAAGAGCAAAGCATCCTCAGCTCTTTGAGAGCTAAGGTATGTTAAGTTTAGAGGACTAAACTTTCTCTTAGAGGGGGAGGATGTAACACTCCGTACTTTTAAATATTTTGTTTGATGTCTTTTTTCTTAAATTTGGACTTTTTTGTAAATATTAATAGTTCAGGGGCCTGCCAGCATTTATTTTAATTAAATCCCTATGACCTATACGTATCATTCTTTGATTAAAATTGATATCCCGATACGACTTCTCTCTCTATCTCTCTCTTCCTTGTGCCGCCCGCTCCCATCGGGCATGCGCTCACGCTCGCAGGATCTTCTTTTTTTTGTGCCGTCATCCGTCGTCGTCGCCGCAACCGCCCTCCTCAAACACGATCAATATCTTTGCTTCGCCGTCGACGGAATCTTATCGTCGACCTCGTTATTTTTCGTTCTTGAAGAGGTCCATTTTACGTTCTTTATTATTATTTTATCTCTTTTATTAAATCTTGAGATCCTCCAACTTTGTTGTTATAGGTTATGTGGTTTATATTTGGTATTTGCCCCTTTATTGATTGGAATTTGAAATCTTTAAGATCTGATTCGTTCCAATCTAAGGTTATTATAATTGCATCATTATTGTACTCTGAGATTTTCCTATGAGATTTAGTTGTGCAAAATTCTCTAAATTCTTCATGCCTTTCAAATTGCACACAAACTGTTCGACAAAATGCCTTAGAGAAGGTATAGATCATTTTGCCCCAAATTTTGACCCCATTTAATTTCTGGTTATGAACTTATGATTCAACCTAAAAAAATCACATTCTTTTCGACACTAGAAACCTTTGTTTAATAATTAACTTCTATTCTAGTTATCTTGCCCTTTTGATTAATTTAGACTTTAGACTTCCACCTTTTTCTTGATTAATTATATAGTTTTCATTTAATTTTCATTCTAATTTTCTTTATGCTCGATCTCAACCTATTTGTTAGTATGTGTAATTTATATTGTTGACCCTTGTGTGCCTATCCGATTTGATCGTTTATTATTTTAGGCTTCGTTCATTAGATCGTTAATTTATGTTTTGTATTTATTTTTTAGTAGCTCATAGAGAATCATAAATTTTTATTTTAGGTTCCGGTGATTTGACTCGCTATGCATTCTCGACCGGATAGCTTCTTAGCGTAGAATCTACTTTTAAGGTAAGCGACCGAACACCCGTTAGTTCTTTGCAATATAGTATAGAAAAATATTTTGATTATAAGAAGATTTATATTTTGTAGATTTTAAAACTAAGGATTAAGCATATTATTACACATTTTGAAAATTGAGTTTTAAATTTGATGGACAGTTTCTTTTAGTATAATATTTATGAAATTAATAATTTATTCTGTAAATTAGTGACTGGGTAAGTATTTTAAATTATAATCTCTTTTGGTATTCTGCTATACTAATGTTGGTCATGTCGACATGTACTCTGTTATAGAAGCTAGCTTCGTCTTTGGATTGCGCCTCTGGGTGCATGCGCTTTTGAGCGCCTCTGTTCTGTATATGCGCCTTTGAGCGCCTGAATGCACTTTCGAGTGCCTCTGTTTTGTTTTGCGCCTACGGGTGCCTCTGGATCTCGCCAACGAATCATTTTATATAGTTAGTTACCGGAGACTTATTTACTTTTAATTTCGTTTGATCGCCGAAAGAAAATTACTTTGTTATTTAATAATCTCTGTTTTTCAGAATTTTGCAAAGGATAGACCAGTTGCTTAAATTAATTTATTTCAGAACTTTTGTTATTTATTTCGTTGTATGCTTAATCCGACTAATACGGTATATGGTTGCTTACCCAGGTACCAAGACTATTTTACCGGGCGGGGACTGGTCCGAGTGAACGCTAGACGTAGTCGTCGTCGAGTAGTTCTTTTTATTTTGTTCATATTTAGCATAGTTAGATGTATTTAACTAAACTTCCTATCTAGCATTTAATTTATTATCTTCTGCTTCATTATTAATTATGGAATATGTTGAACCAAATGTCCCTTTAGTATTTTTGTTGAAGACCTTAGTTTTTCAATCGTAATAATTAGTTTGATTCCGATCTTAATTTTGTCATTGCCTAATAAATCTAGTTCTTCGAATTTGATAATATTTTTTGTGATCATCGTTATGTGTGTTCTCTGTTTGATTTTGTAGCCTTGCGTATTTGCTTATCTAGTGAGTACGCGGCGTTTGTTACGCTTCGGGTTCGGGCGTGACACCCCTGTTGTTGTACAGGTGGGGGCGAAGGGTCTTGACTTCCTCTTGCCGCCAACTGCTGGGTCAAAAGATCTTCCAGCCTCTGCATCCTTGCCTCCTACCAACGTGATGCCTCAGTCTACTCTCACGCCGCAGCCGACTGCCGCTCCACTATATCAGCTAGCATAGTCAGCTTCTCTCTCAAATCTCGGACCTCACTTGATCCGGAAGTAGCAGATGTCTCCGCATCGACCTCCTCGGCCGTCATGGAGCGAGTCGTAGGCATCACAAACTGTAACAGGCATAAAAGGCGTAGGTTAGAACAACCAACACGAAACGCATCCCCACTCAAAGCAAATCCCAATCATGCGAAAGCAAATGAAGTATGCCACAATTATTTCCCGATGTTAGGTTGTCGACCGCCAACCTGACCTTTCAAGGAAATAGAAGGTGCAATCATTTCGATCAACTCCAACTCTATGAAGTTATAATCATGACCCAATCATGTTACTTTCGCCAAGTAATAATCTAATATCCCGTCTCTCACGTTCTTAATCCTTATTGTCCAACCAGCCTAAGGTTTGCTAGGTCCACTAAGACTCAACCCTAGGCTCTGATACCAATAGAATCTGTCACGCCTTGGGCCCCAGCGGAAGCCTACCCGGCACGTGCACAGGCCCGCCGTGTGCGCAAGGTACCCCCCGGTACACATAAGGCGTCTACAACAACAAAGCGGAAAGGAAACAATATACACATTCTACTAGTAATCAGAGCACAATACAACTAAACTATGCAGAAAAGAGAAGAGTAAATATCTATTATCATACATGAAGATAAAATCCAATATACAGATGTAGTCCTCTCACATACATCCTATCAAAATATATGGGTGGTCTCTATAACAAAATACATCAACACATCTCCAACAAAAATAAAAGAAAAGGTGCCCTGTAACCACCTCGAGTGGCGCGACGGGGACAAGCTAGCTATACGACTACCCCTTGCCACGGTCCCGAGCCCCTCCCGCTATGTATGGCTTTGAAAAACAACAACCCAAATGGTGTGAGAACTATTAGTCAATAGTTCCCAGTTGGTAAGCCGCCGAGAGAAGCGAAATACACCACTAGGTCAACTGAGACATAAGATAGTATAACTGCTGAAATGAAATGCAGATAATAAACAACAGACGTAAAGTAAAGTGAAGTACTCTACTACTATCATGCCTCTATGCTCATGTACAAGGTGATAATGATATGAATCTATCATGCTATCATAATGTCCAACTACTATAAGTAGTATCATCTATGTGATATTCAATGTCAATGTCCAACTACCATGAATGAATTATCTATATGATATTCAATGTCAATGTCCAACTACCATGAATGAATCATCTATGTGATATTCAATGTCAAGTTTAGTTAATTTTAATCATTTTCTCTGGAAAACTTTCTTTGAGTCTAAGCTTGAGCCACGCCTCATGGTCCCGTGGTGGCACCCCCCCACGGAGCTATGCCTATCCAACGGTGTCCCAATCGGCACCCAATCCCGCACGACAATCATTGTGGGTTATGTTATATATGGATCTAAATAGGGGAAAAAACATCTAGATGGGGGTGAATAGGTGTAAACAATAAACACTCTAAAATCTTTGCGTAACAAAAACCCAATGCGGAAAAGTAAATAACACGCAGAGATTTTATGTGGAAAACTCCAAATCAGGAGTAAAAAATCACGGGACCGATCACACGGTGAAATCCACTAGAATCAAACACGTACAAAGGTGATATAACGTACTCACACACGACTCAACTTTTTTCCATACGCTCCTAGTTGATCTTCTCCGCTCGCTCCGCAACGAGCCTCGAATCCACGATTTGCGTCCAACGCCGAATCCACGGCGTCCAACGTCGAATCCACGACGTCCGACCGAATCCACGATCTCCACCAAGTAGTACGTCTCGATCACACGAACGTACCTCGCTCCGAATCCACGAGAGAGGTAGCAACTTGAATCCACAAGGCCACGCGAATCCACGCGCCGATTTTTGGGAAAATCGTTGTTTTGTTGGTGGTGAAAATCCGCCGAATACTTAGATCAAAGATAGATCGGAAATACCATCTAAGTATTCATTAATTTGATCCTACTCAAAATCTGAGTTTGAAATCCTAGAATCAAATTAATCAATATAGATGAAGAAACATAGAATAAATCTAGTTATTTCCTTTCTTCTATATATGTGGATTTATAAGTTTTTCTCCGTTAATTTTTTTCGTTCATTTACGGAATATAAAACTTATTGTGGATTACCCTAAAAGATGAAATTAGGGTATACTTATAGGTTAGAAACCATTGGAAGAGGATAAGAATCAAAAACTGACCGTAACAGATTTTTTCCCGCACGACGGTCCGGACTGGATTTAGCTTGATCCGGACTGTCGTCATTTTTCAGAGAATTCCTGAAAAAACAGTGTTCGGGGTCCGGACTGAAATAACCACGGTCCGGACTGTTCATGCGATTTCTGCAAAATCCACGTTCGGGGTCCGGACTGAACCAAAGGCGATCCGGACTGGATTTCCGCATGAACCTACCTACGTTCGAGGTCCGGACTGGAATACTCTGATCCGGATCCTGAACATATAACAGTCCAGTTTTCTGATTTTTATGCAATTAAAAATCCATCCAAGTGTTTCTACATTATAAGAAGTATTCGTATCACCAAGATTGTTTAGTTAAACGTACCTGATCCTTTTGAATTCTTCTTTCTTGAGATTGAGGTATATGATCCACATATCTTCATCTTCAATCTTCAAGACTTAAACACTTTCACGAAATACGCCAAAACAAATTCTTTAACAATCTCCCCCTTTGGCGGTTTCGTGACAAAACAAAAATCCACTTAAAGAAAATTCAAAAAGATATTTTTGTTGTTATCACCATACAACAAAAATTTACATTTAAGATCCAAATACATGAGATAAACTCCTAAAACAGACTCTAGACTTCAGTGCAAGCATGTGGTGGTTCCACCACAAGCATCAAAATTTTGCTGCTGAAGCACCTACCTGGGAACAATTTAAGATGGCATTATATCACCGTTACCTTAAAGAGACCGCTAGAGAAGCATTGGAGCGGGATCGGGAAAATATGCGCCAAGGTGATCGAACATTAAGAGAGTATGAAGAAGAGTTCTCAAGGATCGCTGATCTGGTACCAAGAGCGGTGAAAGATGAGTGACGCAAGATGAGCGACGCAAGGTTAGGCTGTTTACTTGTTGTTATTGTTTGTAGTACGTGGTTAGTACTCTGATGTTGTTGCCAAGCTAGCCGTGCATATATAGAAATGGCTCAATTCCATAGGGAATTGGGACTCTTCTATATATGTGGCGGTCTGTCATTGCCCTGACTGTTTTTGCAACTCTGATTTAAAAAAAAAAAAAAAAAAAAAAAAAAAAATTATACACTAGTTTTTGAACTCGGGGCGTGACAGATTAGATCTCTGCAAAAGAAATAATTCTTGACAAAAGAAATCGTTAGATACCTCAAGAATTTAACATTCAAAAACCAAACAGAGAGATGGAGTTTATACTCACCATGACATTTACAAAATCAGATATGTATTAAAATACCAATCGGAGATAGACATATCTTCTAAGCATTAAATTCCAAATGTCATAAGTTAGTCAACAAACTACTTGTTAGTAATATTACATGCCCAAATAGTTTGTCGAATAGTTAGTCGAGACATGCATTCATTCACAATACAAAGTAAAAGTTGTTGTCATACTTACCTTCCAAGTTTGAAGTGACCAAAGTTCTCACAAACCATGTACAAACCAAAGTTCATATCTATCTCCCCCTTTTTGTCACTGAAGTTAGCCAAAATTACAAAAATTAAGGGAGTTAAAAAGTTTAAAAAGTGTAAGAACTAAGACTACAAACCTGCAAAACAAAGAGTTAAGTAGAACAACAGAGCAACCCAAGATTAGATCATTAGAGCAAATGGTTACTCTAGATCAGACCTGTCTGAACTGCTACAATCCAATTTGTTCAAAATTCCTTTAAGTAATCTTGATATTTTTGAACATTTTCTTTTCATCTGGTGTATGTCAGTGGACATTCTTTCTTGTTCTACAGACAATTTCCTCTGTTCTTGTTGAATGGAAGACAATATATTATCTTCTGCGGTGTCTCTCCTGGAGGTCGAAGGAGGTAGTGTGGACGCGGACGGTGCATTTTGACCTTCATTCCATGAAGATTCTCTAGGAAGAGAGTGCGCTCTGGCGAGGGGTTCATTAATCTGAATTCCACTGCCCCTTGAATTCTTTCGCCGAATATACTGCTTGGTTGTTGAACAAGACTTCATCAGCTTTTTGTTCTTTAAATAAAACCTATCTTCTTCATCAACAGCCTGTTGTATTTCTCGGCAGATTTCTTCCCAATCTTCTTCACTTGATTCTGAATCATTTTGAAGAACATTCTTTGTCTCTTCTTGACTTGCTCTATCTTGCTCCTTTTTAATAGACGCTCTTGTTCCTACCATAGCTGCAATGAGTACTAGGATCCATGCAAACACCATTTTTGCTAGTGTTTTAGAAAATGAAGAACCTGCGAGCAAGAACTCAAGAACACGAAAAATTATTTAATTTTCAAAAATTTGAAAAATTGTACCTAAACAATCATTATCGTGTACAGAGACTAGGAATCAAGTTAGTTTTGCAAAAAGAATTTTAAAAATAGATCAATTCCATGATTTACAAAAATTCTCATTATATGCCCTAAAACGGAATTTTTAGAAATCGAAGCTCAAAAATCCGTTAATCAAGTGAATACAATGCATATAAACAAAACTAATCTACCCAGAGTTCTTATTTCAAAATAAATTTGATCAAAAACCGTTTAAAAATTTATTGGAATCATGATTTTCACTCACGTGTTGAAGAACAGGGCAAAACAGTGAAAAATTTGAGTTTTGATCAAAAAGACTTACTTAAAATCCAAAGAACTTGAGTTTGAAGAGCTCCAAAACAGTTGTTTTCTAGAGAGAGAAGCTCTGGAGATTTAGAAACAAAAGCTTGAGGTAAAAAGAAATCAAATACCCTTTCGTTTCATATAAACCCTAGCCGCGGTCCGGATCGGTTCAAGAATCCAGTCCGGATCGGCTATACCCGCAGACAATTTCTGCGTTCGGGATCCGGAACAGAATTTCCAGTCCGGATCGGCTCCAACTTTTTCTTCAGAAAAATTTAGAAAAATTCCAAAAATTCCAGAAAAAGTATGTAAGCACTTTTGTATGTCAACTTTAAACAAAAAAAAATCATCGTTTCATATCAAAAGAAATAGATTATGCTAAATCTATCAATAATATCCAAGTAATGAAACGAAAATTTATAAAAATTAAATCCTTTAAAGTTGAACAAGTTCAAATCGTCAATCACGATCTAATGAGTAATGCGTTTATCAAATCAATAATTTTGCGAAGAAAATGAAGCAAAAAGATCGATAGATGTTTGAAATCCTAAATAAGTTAGATAATATATCTAGTCAATTTATTGTAGGGAGTGGCTCTTTGAGCATATTTCAATAAAAATACCCACCTTATACCAACCTTGGAATTTGACAGAGTCAAGTATTCCAAAAAGCATTTTATTTAATCAACAAGAAAAACCATGCTTGGTATACATGTGGTAGCTGCACACAGTACTCGGACGACCGAGGTGGTAGCTCTTTCCTCCATGTGGTGGTAGTTTTCACACTCCTCATTGGGATGTAACTCTTTCCACATCTTTTGAGCATAAATATTTTAATAAACTCCCCCTCAATTGGCTATCAATTATTTAAGATATGAAGTATTCAACCAAAAATTGATATTGAGTTCATACTTAACTCAATTTTCAAATATGATAAAAATTATACCAAGAAATCATTTGAGAGAGAAATTGACTTTGATCAATTAAAGATGACTTAATTGATATAAATGATCATTGCATCAAATGAATTATCATGATATCCAAACCATAATAAATTTCTTAAAACATGCAAGGATGCAATTAAAGTCAATAACATATGCTCAGTTAATGTTCTATGTACAAGCATAGATAAAGAACATAAACACACAACAAAACCTAACCTAAGCAATGGTTTCAAAAAGTGTTATTTCAAAGGAAACATTCCAATTGCTTTACACAAATGAATAAAACGTTTTTCATCCAAAGATTTTGTTAAAAAGTCGGCTCATTGATCTTCAGTTGAAATATAAGAAATTTGAAGAATACTTGATTCAACTAGCTCTCTTAGAAAACGATATATAAGTTCAATGTGTTTTGTTCTTGAGTGCAACACAGGGTTTTTAGAAATATTTATAGCACTAGTGTTGTCACAAAGAATAGTTACCGAAGTTGCAGGAATTTGGAAGTCGCTCAACACGCTTTTCATCCAAATCAATTGGGTTGAACAACTACCCGCTGAAATATATTCCGCTTCGGCAGTCGAGAGTGCAATGCAGTTTTGCTTTTTACTATGTCATGCAACAAGACAATGGCCAAGATAAAAACATGCACCACTCGTACTCTTCCGATCATCCACTGATCCTACCCAATCGGCATCTGAATATCCTATTATGTCATAGGATACCAAATTCTGAAATTTAGTGTACCTTTGACGTACCGGATGATCCTTTTCACCGCTTTCAGGTGAACCTCCTTTGGTGCTGATTGATATCTCGCGCAAATGCCAACACTAAAGGATATATCCGGGCGACTAGCCGTGAGATAGAGTAGACTTCCAATCATGCTGCGATAAAGCTTCTCTGTGATGACCTGGATCTCTGCAGAGCTGTGGTGGAGTCATTGGTGACATCTGGGGAGTCTGTACTGTGTGTTGGAGGTGTTGGGCACCAATTGGAGACAAGTGGCGGACTTCGGGCTTACTGGATCACGTGGGTGATCAGTGGACTCCGTCGGATCGTTAGAAGTGGTTTCGCGCGAAGCGGATATTAAAAATGGACTCAGCGCGAAGTTTGGACCAAGGATTACCTTTCCGGATGCCTTCGGCAAATTTTGGAGTTGGAATTTGGCAAAATGGACATCAAATTCGGATTCAGCGCGCGAAAACGGTCAAAACGGACTACCCACTTGTTATTTTTGAGCATCGGGTACTGTTCATGCCGGAACAGTGTTTCCGGCGGCGGCGGCAGCGGCGGAGCAGCCGCAGGCAGCGCGGCGGACGGAGGCGCGGGCCGCCCGGTCCACGCGGCAGGCGTGCACCGGGGGCGGGACGCGTGGCGGCTCGGGAGTGGGCCGGTCCGCGGGGCGGGGTCTACGGAGAGTGCGGGGCGCACGGTGGACCGGCGGGACACGTGGCGTCTTCTGGTTGGTGGGCTCATGGAGTCTGGGTCCACGGAGGTGAACCGGGGTGCCTCGGGATTCGCGCCTGGCAGGGGGCGCAGGCGGCGGGCGCAGGCGGGCACGTGGGCACGGCAGGCGGGCGTTGACAGGGTGCGCGCCACGTGTCGCCGCGGCATTGGCCCACGCGTCGCACAGGGGGCGGCCAGCGTGGCTGTACGCTGTGCGGGGGGCGACGTGGAGGCCTGGGGAACTTCCGGGCGCGCACAGTGTTGGGCCGGGCCCAACACTGTAGCCGCCCGAAAGTTGGAGCGCCCGGAAATTTGGGACAGGTTTGGTATTTTCGGATTTGTTTCCAGCTTGTATAAATAGGCCGAGTTCCTTTGCAGAGAACTTTTTCCCTGCTCCTCCTTTCACAGTGCCACCTTCACGAGTTTTCTTCATCTCCCTGTGGCGATTCAATCTGCAGAGTTCCAGATTTTTCAGCAGCACGCATCCCGAGGTTACCATTTTTACGGCGCGGCGCGACGCTCGTTCGTTTGTGTTCTTCTTCGTCGCATTTCGGTGCGAGGACTCCCCCGGCTTACTCCGACCTCCGAATGAGGCGATTCTTGCGCCGTTGGCTTCACGACAGGTAGGGCTATGTTTCCCATGTTTACTAGTTTTTCCCATTCCGAGCTTTTCATGGGTTTTTCGGATCATCTTGTGACCTCATTTTCTGGGGCGGAGTTTTGGGACAGCGGTGTGGTATTTTGGTGATATCTTCGCGCACAGGCATCGGATTGGGGTGATTCAAAAGGCATTTTGCATCTACACATCACGAGGAATATCCCCAAATTTTCTTGGAATTTTCTGAATTTTTCCCCGAAGGTGAATATCCCTGTTTACAGAACCTTGTGGTTCAGTTTTTGTGAGCAGTTTGTTTCGAGATGGTTCTCTTGTCGGATTTGTTTCTCAGTGTAGGAAACTCGGATTTGAGTGTGCAGGTAGTCGTTTCGACGGGTTCGCCGCGAGGATCGTGACGGTATTTTTCTTGGAATTTTCCGGGCATTTCTCGCAGGTAAAAAACAGGGGAACTGTGGACTGTTGTGTTTGGGACAGTTTTGTGTGAGCATTGTATGTTATTTATGTATGTTCTTTTGGGAATTTTGTACAGCGATCGCGGCGGCTTATCGGTTTGGGCGAGGGCACTTTTTGGGACTTGGAATTAGCGATCGAGGTGGGTGGTTGTTGTTTACCTCTATTTTGACATGCTCACTAGGAATATTAGAGTGATCCCTTTTTTTGGACATGCATGCTTAAGTGATATAAATTGTGAGCTTTTCCTATGGAAATTACTATTGTGGATATTTGATAGTGGTTGGGACTTATACATGTTGGTATGGATGGAATGTTAGCGTTTAACCTTTCATGTGGAATGGAATGTTTATTCTGGGCGTTATGATTATCCTGTTAGTGGTTGGTACTAATTGAGGATTTTATGACATGCATAGGTGGATAGCGATGCTTTATAGCGATGCTTTATCATGGATTATAGACATGTGTGGTTGGATACTGTTTTAGCATGATGGTTATATCTATGCGGAGTTATTAATCGTTACACATGTGGAACCACTATTGGTCGCCTCTTTCTTTATTTCCTTGAGAACACTTGCATGCTTGCTTGGACATCTAGGTAGGCCATCTTTTATCGCTACACTTTCATGCTGGAACTTGACTTAGGAGAAACCTTGTTTGCTTCTTTCTCCTTTTCGTTAGTCAGGTGGGTTTGCTCGGGTTTGAGCAGGGGTTTGGGATAGTGTAGCCGGGGCCTGGATTATGGATCATTGGTTTTGGCGGCGACCGCGGATATTGGGCGGTTGACCGGATGTCGGTTATAGGACATCGGTGATAGGGCTTGATTATGGACTAGAGGGTTTTGTGGCAACCGCGGATAGTAGGCGGTTGACCAGATGTCGGATGTGGGACATGATTGTGATTGTGGGTTATTCCGGCGACCGCGGATATTGGGCGGTTGACCGGAGGTCGGTCGTGAGACCTGGTCCGTGGATTGTGGGGTATTGCGGCAATCGCGGATATTGGGCGATTGACCGGATGGTTACTCTTTGCATCTGATTGGGGAATCAGTTTTCTTTTAGTGGAGGGTTGTGTTCCACTGGGGGCTTTATAGTTGTGATCCAATCCTGCTTTTATCACCGGCGCGGTTATTGCCCGGTGAGGCTTTTATTACCCCGGCGCGGTTATTGCCCGGTGGTGCTTTACTCGTGTGGGTAGCTCCCCTCGAGATCCCCTTCGGAGGCCGGGGCTGGACAGTTATGGACAGGGTTTGCTATCACATCGACGCGGCTTATTGGCCCGATGATGAGGGCGGCAGCAGGAATCTTGCTATCACATCGGCGCGGCTTATTTGCCCGATGATGAGGGCGGTACAGATTGGGTTCATCTGGGACGGTTGGTTATTGTTGCTTACGGTTATCACAGTCTAGGACTGTATTTTAGAGGCATAGTAGTGGTAGATTTCCCTTTTGGCAGCGATTTCATTTCTTACCACTCTTATTTCCTTTTTGCCTCTGGTAGGCCTAGTGGGGGTGTCAGAGTTTGAGGTTTTACCCACTAGGGGAGGCTACTGGTTTACTAGTAGTTCTCACCCCCATTCTTCTTTCCTCTTTTCTTCTTCTTTGTTTTGCAGTGTCTTCTGCGGGTGCTGCTGGGCTTTTAGCGGCGGGTCGAGGAGAGAGGACGGCTGAGTAGATAGATCTCGAGGCAGGATGAGCGTGTTAGCTGGACTGTTGGGGTACCCAGGTTTCCTCAGACGGTTGTACTTTTTCATTTGGGACTGGCTTTTGCCAGCAGGTTGTATTTATTTTGGTGAGCTGGGAGGGACAGATGTATCATTTATACAGATGTATTGTATTTTATTTCCAGCTTCAGTCTGAGATGTATTAGTTTTAGTTCGCTCTGTTTTTGTTGCTCTTTTATGGTTATCTCTTTTAGCTGAGCAGGTTTGGCGCTTCGTGTACACGGGAAATACCGTGTGCACGGCGGATCTGTAGACGGGCCCGGGTTCTGGTTTACACCCGGGGCGTGACAGATTAGGTGGTATCAGAGCTTAGGGATAGGTCATTTGGGACTTAGAAAACCCTAGGCTTTTCGGCGGACCCTAGGATGTTAGTGCGTGAGAGACGCGACACTTTGCGAAAGTCGGTGATTTATTGTGTTTGACTCTTCATGTGAGTGAAGAGGCATCGACATATCCTATTTTTGTGGGACAGTTATGTTGGCTGCAGACAACATAAAGTTACAAAAATAGAGGGATGTCTTTGACTTTCGCTAGATTGGGTCGAGTGTTTGGGGTGTGCTGATTTGCGATTTTGTCGTGGTGAGCGGTGTCTCCCCGACGTTGGGCCCTGACCCGGGTGCACCTTGGTGCGGCAGTTGGGTCTGAGCTGGTTGTTTCGGGCCGGATACCCAGATTGGAGTCTGAGAGCTCCGGACCCGAAGGGTAGGTGTGTTGGAGGCAGATCAGCAGCGCAGTGGCACAGTTGTCGGAGTGGTGACACAGTTGTCGGATCAGCGCAGTGGCACAGTTGTCGGAGTGGCGACACAGTTGTCGGATCAGCGCAGTGGCACAGTTGTCGGAGTGGTGACACAGTTGTCGGATAAGCGCAGTGGCACAGTTGTCGGAGTGGTGACACAGTTGTCGGATCAGCGCAGTGGCACAGTTGTCGGGGCCATGACACAGTTGTCGGATCAGCGCAGTGGCACAGTTGTCGGATCAGCGCAGTGGCACAGTTGTCGGAGTGGTGGACACAGTTGTCGGATCAGCGCAGTGGCACAGTTGTCGGAGTGGTGACACAGTTGTCGGATCAGCGCAGTGGCACAGCTGTCGGAGTAGCGAGTAGCCCCCTCCGTGTCGACGTTAGTGTTGGGGCACCGAGGTAGGGGTGGACAGTTGACAGCGGGTAAGCTGTGGGATTGCTTTGATCAAGCGAGCCAGTTTTGGCGGATGAGTCATTCCGATTCGTGGGATGGAGTATGGAGCCCTTGGAGTCAGGGTCTTGTTCGGTGGGGGATAGAGAGTACTTGAAGGTCTTTTATGGCAAGAGTTAACGCAGTTGCTGAACTGCACGCTCCATGTATAGAGGGACGGGGCGCATAGGATATAAGTGTCCTGAGAGTGGATTGCGCCAGGATACCTTGTAATTCGTTGGGTCCCTCCAGTACGGATTTAGGACGCCTCATTGGAGTAGGCGCCGGGTGTGGAGCGTGGTATTGTGGTTCCTTGGATTGGGATCTACCGCCTGAGACGAGTTCTGGTTAAGGCGCTTGGCGCCGGTGATAGAGGACAGATCAGTCGGTGGAGGCATTCCCGATTTCTTTTTCCAGGATAGTGGATTTCTGAGACAGTCGGAGCACATATGTTACAAGCGGTCGGTGTAGTGGTACTTGTGGACTGGCGGGGTTCAGTTTTCTTTCGCGGCGGTTGATTATGCCGCGAGGACAAGTTTTCTTGGGGGAGCCAGGCCCGGAGGTGTTGGTGTACTTGGGTTGCTTGAGGGTTATCTTCGCCACTATAGTTTTGACTTCGGGAGCGAGGCGGATGTTTCGCTGTGGATGAGTAGACTTTTGGCTGGGTGTTGATGCCGGAGAAGTCGGGGATTGCTTCTACATCCCGACGGCTTAGAGATTTGAGAGCAGAGTCTACGTGATCAGTTGGGGGGCTTATATTGGATACCTTGGGAGTACAGAGGTATGGGGATCAAGCTTTTGTGTCGATGGACTTGTGCTTGGATTATCTGAGACCTTGGGAGGAGCGGATTGCTTGTACCGATGCAGACTACTTGGTAGCTCGAGCGGTTAGCCCAGCTGTACTTGGATGAGGTGGTGCGGTTTTTCTGGAATGCCCGCCTCTATTTTGTTCTAGTTAGAGACCCGAGGGTTGTATCGCGCTCTGGAGGAGGTACTAGACAGCTTTGGGAGCTTGAGTGGTGGATGATTGGATATTTACCCCCTCTATTGGTGAGGTTTCGGGTTGAGGATTGATTTTAGTTTCGAGGACGAAACTTTCTTTTAGTGGGGGAGGATGTGATGACCTGGATCTCTGCAGAGCTGTGGTGGAGTCATTGGTGACATCTGGGGAGTCTGTACTGTGTGTTGGAGGTGTTGGGCCACCAATTGGAGACAAGTGGCGGACTTCGGGCTTACTGGATCACGTGGGTGATCAGTGGACTCCGTCGGATCGTTAGAAGTGGTTTCGCGCGAAGCGGATATTAAAATGGACTCCAGCGCGAAGTTTGGACCAAGGATTACCTTTCGGATGCCTTCGGCAAATTTTGGAGTTGGAATTTGGCAAAATGGACATCAAAATTCGGATTCAGCGCGCGAACAACGGGTCAAAACGGACTACCACTTGTTATTTTTGAGCATC
>CM055077.1:15157512-15217988 GCA_029204045.2 Tillandsia leiboldiana | reverse complement strand
CGCCCATCATGGACATCTCAAATTCGCTTTCCATGGTTTGCAGCGAATTTTGAAGCATCATTATTCCTTGTTGCTCCAAATACAATGTCATCGACATAGATTTGTGCACAATGAAGTTATCCTGAAAATGCTTCACAAAGAGTGTCCTATCCGCTCCCCTCGAGTGTAGCCCTTTTCCAAAAGGTGCTTTGTCAACCTTTCATACCATGCTCGCGGTGCTTGTTTTAGACCGTAAAGAGCCTTTTTCAATCGAAAAACATGGTTAGGTAGTTTATGGTCAATGAAACCTTTCGGTTGAGCCACATAAACTTTCTCATTTAGAAAATCATTTAAAAAGGCACTCTTAACATCCATTTGAAAAAGTTTAATTTTGAAATGACAAGCAATGGCGAAAAGGATGCGAATTGACTCAAGACGAGCTACCGGGGCGAACGTCTCATCAAAGTCTATATCTTCAAATGTGAATAGCCCTGAGCAACTAGTCGTGCTTTGTTCCTAATGATGGTACCATCCTCATTTTTCTTGTTCTTGAAAATCCACTTAGTACCAATTATGTTTTGTTGCTTTGGGGCTTCGTTAATTCCCAGACTTTGTTCTTTCGAATTGATGGAGCTCTTCTTGCATTGCTTCAATCCAATAATCATCCTGAAGAGTTTCATCAACGTTCTTTGGTTCCAACATGGAGACGTAACATGCGACTCCACAAACCAACTGTCTCCGAGTCCTGACTCCTCTTGTGGGTCTCCAATAATATTTGATTCTGGATGATCCTTGGAGATGCGTAGCGTTTGAGGTAACGGAGTGCTCGGAGGTATGTGTGATGATTCCTGCATATCAGATAAACTAGGAGAACCATACGATGGATCAACATTATCGGAAGAATTATCATGAGAAGATGCATTTACAGGAGTATCATCATCAAGAGACATATCAAGGGTAGATTTATCAGATGAAAAATGAAAAGCTTCATCTACTTTAACATTAAATAGTATTCTACCATCGTTTTAGATTCGAGGTTAAAAACCCGATATGCTCTACTGTTTGTAGAATAACCATGAAAATTCCTTCGTCACTTCGAGAGTCGAATTTTCTAAGATTTTCGCGATCACGTAAAAATGTAACAGCGACTCCCAAGATTTCGAAAATATTTGATATTTGGTTTTCTACAAAACCATAGCTCATATGGTGTGTTTAAAGTACCCGGGCGCAAATAAACACGATTAATTACGTAGACCGCAGTGTTAACTGCTTCAGCCCAAAAGTGTAACGGTAGTTTCCGGCTGTGAAGCATAACCCGCGCCATCTCTTGTACTACCCTGTTTTTGCGCTCGACTACACCATTCTGTTGAGGTGTATAGGGTGCAGAGAATTCATGTTTTATGCCATTGGAAGTGCAAAAATCAATGAATTTAGAATTTATAAATTCTCACCTCTATCACTTCGAACACGAACGATCTTTTCATTTCTCTCAATCATAACACGATGACATATCTCATGAAAAGAATCGAAAGTATCCACTTTCTCTTTTAAAAATGTTACCCATGAATATCTAGAGAAATCATCAACCAAAAGAAAAATGTACCATTTACCTCCCAAACTTGGTTGACGAGTCGGCCCTATTAAGTCCATGTGCAATAATTCTAATGGCCGTTTGGTTCCCAAGTGGTTCAAATTCTTATGCGCGGCTCTTGATTGTTTTCCCTTTTGATAACCTCCACACACAATGTTTTCTTTAAAAGAAAGTTTAGGAACTCCCTTAACCACGTCTTTATTAGAAATCCTTGCTAATTCCTTAAAATTGATGTGACCTAGTCTTTCATGCCAAAGAGTTTCGTTATCAAGTGACACTAGGTTACAATGTTCAGAAATTTTATTAGGAACTACATAGCAATTATTTTCAGACCTAACCCCTTTTAAAAAAAATGGTTTACAAAAGTTTACAGGACATTCAATCGCAGAAAAGTTAAAGACAAGGGAAGAATTCACCTTTGCACACCCAAACCTTTTTGGAATGCGTCGGCAATGATTGTGAAGTTATTCTCCTTGGTGAAAGCGTCTTGTTTGATTGATTGCTTTTCTTTGATGACGTCGTCTTGTTAGGTGAACTACCAAGGTTCTTTACCTTTGAAAAAATCTCCTTTGATTTTCGGGGAATGAACTCTTTGGTAGTTGTTGCAAGAGGCGCTTGATTTGATCGTTTTGCTCCAATCTTGCAATCTCTTCTTATGTGCCCTGCAAAACCACAACGAAAACATACCTTTGTACTTGTTGAACCCGAAGTAGGTGAGGTAGGCTTGTTGTCGTTGAATGCATTGAATTCCGTCGGAGGAGGAGACGCTGACTGGGGCACAAAAACTGTCTTACTCGAACTAGGACTGTCTCCAGTTCGATTGTATCCAAGGCCCATACGGTTTGTTTGACCAAGACCAAGCATCTTATCCAACTTGCTTCTTCCTGAAGAAAATCGCTTCAAATCATCCTTAAGTTGGAAAATGGTCTTCGTCATTTCCATCTTCTCTTGTCGAGCCTCGGAGTAGAGCTTCAAGAAGTAATTGGCTTTATCCACCAGTTTGATGTGTTCCTTCTCGAAATGCTCATTTTTCTCTTGAAGGGAAACATTTACTTTGATCAAGTTATCCCTTTCCACTTCAAGAGCGTTTGAGAGAGAAGTTGCCCTTTTTGCTTCTTCTTCGAGATCCAGCAATCTCCCTCTCAAACCCTTGTTTTGCTTTGCCAATTTCTTTGAATCCTTTAGGTAGCGTTTGGATGTGGCTTAAACCTGGTTTAGTTATACCAGGTATAGGTATAAAGTAAGGGATAAACCTGGTTTAAACCTAAAATGTGTTTGGATGTGAATGAGGCTTAAACCTGGTTTAAACCTGGTATAAGAAAATAGGTGTTTGGATTGGTAATGATGAATAAGAGGTATAAAGTTGACTTTTTTTGTTTATTAATGACGATGTGACCTTTACTTTTATGTATTTTATTAATGTGATAATAGGATAATGTATTAGAATAATTTAATTAAAATAAATCTTTTATATTATATTTAATTAATTATATACTATATAAAATTCTAATTTTTTTTAATTTGGTCTTAAAAATTTTCTTTAACGATTAAAAATTATAATATTTAACGATTAAAATTTAATATAATTTTAGTTATATTAAAAATTATAATATTATTAAATAAAATTTAATAATATTATTTTATAAATGATTTATAAATACTCATGATAAAAAATTAAAATATTCTTTTTTTTTAATAATTTTTTTTAAAATTAAAATTTTAAAATTTATTCAAATTTTAATCTTTATTAATTTTAATTTTTTAAAAAATTTTAAGTAGGAGTAAAAAAAAATGTTAATTTTAAAATGTTAAGAAAGAGTAAAAATTTTAATTTATAAATGTATATAAATTTTAAAAAAATTATAAAAATATTGTATAAATTTTAAAATTAATAATTTTTAAAAATAAAATAAAATTTTAAGATTTATTAAAATATAAAATTAAAAAAAAAATAAAATTTATAAAATTTAAAATTTAAATATTTTTTATAATTTTAAAAATTTTTATTTAAAAAAAAAAAATTCTGAAGCATATAAAAGAAAAAAAAAAACGAAAAAAAAAAGAAAAAAAAAATGGGAAAAACCCCTTCCCAAGGCACTGCCTTGGGAAGGGGAGAGAGAAAGAGGAGAGAGGAGAGGAGAGGCGCATTGATCACGGCGGAGGGGGAGGAGAGAGAGAGTGGGTTATACCTGGGGTGGGAGGGTTGGGGTGGGATATCCCCGTGTGGGTTTGGGGGATATCCCCGTTTGGCGGGGATATCCCCAAACGGGGATATCCCCAAACCGTTTGGGTATAAAGGGGGGATATCCCCCCTTTATACCCTTCCCAAACACAGCCTTAGTAGTTTATGGTAGGCAAAAGCAAAGTCTTCACCTTCGGAATTACTCGATTCATCGTCCGTTGCATTCTTTTCAACTTGGGAGGAGTTGGACAATGAATCGGATGTACTTGCCATAAAGCACACGTAAGGTGAAGTTGTGGACGCGTGGAATGCCGTTGCGTTGTTTTCTTCATCACTGGAAGATGACTCATTGGAAGTTGAGGTGTCATCCCAAGTGACGGCTTGCATCGCCTTCTTCTTTGACGGATTCTTGTTGGGACACTCCGTTGAGATGTGACCGTAGCCTCGGCGCTTGAAGCATTGGATTTGTCCCTCCCAGTTTTTCTTATCCTTTGAAAAACTCTCTTGCTTTCTTGACTTAAAGCTTGAAGTTCCTTTGCCTTTCTTCGACTTTACGAAGGATGAAGTTTTGCTTGAATTACCCATTCGAAAGTTTCGGCGAAATTTACTCGTCAAGAGTGCAAGTTGCTTCTCGAAATCCTCCATGATAGATTCTAGTCATCGTCTGAGGAGGATGAATCCGCGTCTTCTTCTTTTGTTGTTTCCAACGCAAAACTTGAAGACTTAGAAGAAGATGGCTTTCCAGAAGAATAGTTAGTAGGAAATGTCATTTCATAAGTTTGAAGTGCACCAACTAGTTCTTCTACTTTGATTTCGTCCGGGTGTTTAACTGTTTCAATGGCCGCAACCTTAGGGCGAAATCTTTCAGGAAGAGTCCTTAAAATCTTTCTTACAACTTTAGATTCTGGAATTTTCTCTCCCAAGTTAGCACATGTATTAACGATATTTTGCAATCGTGTATAATAATCTGTGAACGATTCATTTTCTGCCATAAAAATTGAGTCAAATTTGCTCGTAAGCATTTGCAGTTTTTGAATCTTCACAAGGCTTGTTCCCTCATGTGTAACTTGTAGAACATCCCAGCTTCCTTTCGCAGTCTCACATGCCGAGACGCGAGAGAATTCAGTTTGCGACAAAGCATTAAATAAGGCCTTAATTCCCTTACCGTTGTAAGAAGATGCATCAATTTCTTCCTTGGTCCATTTCGACCTAGGTTTGATGGTGCGAACATCAGCAATAATTTCAGTAGGATTTGTTCATCCAAACTCGATTGATTGCCACACCCGTTCATCGATGGAAATTAAAAACGCTCTCATGCGTACTTTCTAGTAAGCATAGTTTGTTCTATCGAAGAACGGTGGTCTGTTGATGTTTCCACCTTCAACCATTGTTTACAACCCTATTCCCACTCTGATACCACTTGTGGGTTATGTTATATATGGATCTAAATAGGGGAAAAAACACCTAGAGGGGGGGTGAATAGGTGTAAATAATAAACACTCTAAAATCTTTGCGTAACAAAAACCCAATGCGGAAAAGTAAATAACACGCAGAGATTTTACGTGGAAAACTCCAAACCAGGAGTAAAAAACCACGGGACCGATCACACGGTGAAATCCACTAGAATCAAACACGTACAAAGGTGATATAACGTACTCACACACGACTCAACCTTTTTCCATACGCTCCTAGTTGATCTTCTCCGCTCGCTCCGCAAAGCGCCTCGAATCCACGATTTGCGTCCAACGCCGAATCCACGGCGTCCAACGTCGAATCCACGACGTCCGACCGAATCCACGGTCTCCACCAAGTAGTACGTCTCGATCACACGAACGTACCTCGCTCCGAATCCACGAGAGCGGTAGCACCTTGAATCCACAAGGCCACGCGAATCCACGTGCCGATTTTTGGAAAAATCGTTGTTTTGTTGGTGGTGAAAATCCGCCGAATACTTAGATCAAAGATAGATCGGAAATACCATCTAAGTATTCATTAATTTGATTCTACTCAAAATCTGAGTTTGAAATCCTAGAATCAAATTAATCAATATAGATGAAGAAACAGAGAATAAATCTAGTTATTTCCTTTCTTCTCTATATGTGGATTTATAAGTTTTTCTCCGTTAATTTTTCTCGTTCATTTACGGAATATAAAACTTATTGTGGATTACCCTAAAAGATGAAATTATGGTATACTTATAGGTTAGAAACCATTGGGAGAGGATAAGAATCAAAAACTGACTGTAACAGATTTTTTCCCACACGACGGTCCGGACTGGATTTAGCTTGATCCGGACTGTCGTCATTTTTTAGAGAATTCCTGAAAAAATAGTTTTCGGGGTCCGGACTGAAATAACCACGGTCCGGACTGTTCATGCGATTTCTGCAAAATCCACGTTTGGGGTCCGGACTGAACCAAAGGCGATCCGGACTGGATTTCCGCATGAACCTACCTATGTTCGGGGTCCGGACTGGAATACTCTGATCCGGATCCTGAACATATAACATTCCAGTTTTCTGATTTTTATGCAATTAAAAATTCATCCAAGTGTTTCTACATTATAAGAAGTATTCGGATCACCAAGATTGTTTAGTTAAACGTACCTGATCCTTTTGAATTCTTCTTTCTTGAGATTGAGGTATATGATCCACATATCTTCATCTTCAATCTTCAAGACTTAAACACTTTCACGAAATACGCCAAAATAAATTCCTTAACAATCATGATGTCGCAAATGGTCAACTCCGGAGTGCCGGCTTGGAGGGAGCGACCCTACCAAGCATGTGTGAATGAGCACAAACGGCTAGCAAGCAAGTCTCGATCATCGTGTCTAAAACACAGAATAGCAATCATCGTGTCTAAAACACGAAATAGCAATCGTCGTGTCTAAAACACGGAATAGTATCATCGACCTTTAGGTCGGGGTATAGTATCTCAAGTGTCAATTTTTCATATTATACAATATTAGCATTATCTTGCATAATGAAAGAGTAAAGTATTTACAAGTTGTCATCATGTCTTAAATATGGAATTTCACCATTTCATCTTGATGGTACAAGTTTGAAAGTTTTCTACTTGTATCTCACTACACTAGATGTGACTAATGTCATAATGTTCATTTATACATGATCATATGCATAATATGTCCCAATAATTCTATAACATGTATAGTTATTCTCTATTCATATCCAAAAACTTAAGTTCACGAAAATTCCTATTCAATCCCCCCTTAAAGTGCCCATGCACATACAATGTTTATCTCTACTACAAAAAGTATGAAATTTTCTTCACATGAAGGGATTCAAATGCATGATCATAAATCATGATAAATCAAACGATGCATATTTAATATAACAATGATGCCCTAAAAGTCTATAGGAGACAGGGGAGTTCACCCATTTCGGTGAAGTCAAACCCACCAGATAGTTGCCAAATCATTGTGAAGGATCCCAACGAAGATGCCCACACTTCCTCTTATGTTCTAAGGGAAGTTTCTAAAGGGTTAAAACATCACAAAAACCTAATCACGAAATTCCTTAAAAATCATAAGGAAAACATGTGGAAAATAACTTAGGTTAAGAAATCTTGCTAGATCTTGAAATCCAAACAAGAAAAGCTTCAAAACCAACTTACAAGAATGTTCTACACCCATCAATTCCACCCCAAAAGCTAGAAATCAAAAAAGGCCCAAAATAAACCCTAACTTTCCAAAAACTAGGTTTTCCTACAAAAATTCCAAAAGGAAAGGAAAAGAAGTGTTCCTAACCTCTTTTAAGCTCAAATCCCATCTTGAAAGTGCAAAGGATGGGAACTAGGGCTTCAAACTTACTTCTTCTTCAAGCTTTTGCCTTCCTTCAAGCTCTTGTAGCAAGCTTCAATGGTTGAGAAGAGAAGGTTGAAGAAGAACCCAAGTAGAGAGATGTGTTGGTGAAGGAAATCCAAGAAGAGCTCTTCTCTCTCTCTCTCTCTAACACTCTTGCACTCTCCAAATGAGAGGAAAAGAGGGGAAAAAAAGGGTTAAAAATCCTATTGTAACAAAATCCCCAAAGCCCCCTCTGCAAGAAATGAAATTACATTTCTTATTGGGCTGTCCAGACCAAAACGGTCCGGACTCACCCAAAACGGTCCGGACCCCGAAGGTGGAATTCCCAGATTCGCGCGGACAGTCCGGACTATCTCTAGACGGTCCGGACCCCGAAGCCAAAAACCTCAAATTTTTAGATTTTTTTGAAAATTTCCGATTTGCGCCCAAACTCTCCGGAAACCTTCTAGAACCTTCCGGAAGTTTACTAAAATATCCGAAGGGTATCATTCAACCCTTCACACATTAGAACTTCGCAATTTGCTAATGTTCAGTGTACTACACTTGCCCCCTAATTCGGTCCGAGATTGGGACGAACTAGAGAGCAAGTTTCATGAACAGTTCTATCGGGCGATACCCGAATCATCGGTTGCCGATCTAGCATAATAAAAACACCGAGGAGACGGTTGAAGAATATCTCAATCGTTTTAAAACGTCATGGAACCGATGCTTCATTCGGATGCCCGAGTCCGAGTTCGCTAAAATAGCGTTCAACGGGCAACATTTCAAAATGCCCGAGTCCGAGTTCGCTAAAATAGCGTTCAGCGGGCTACATTTCAAAATAAAAGACCATTTTGAAGATCGACATTTCGCCAATCTCTTCGATTTTGATGTCCGAGTTGCTCAATATGAGCAATTTTGAAAAAATAATAAAAACGATCGGCCACGATGGGGCCGTGGAAAGGATTTGAAGAAAGAGAAGGAGCACAACGTCTCCTTCATAAAAGAGAACTCGGCTTATGAGGAGCCGAGTTGTTCCAGTGACAACGAAGATTCGACCGATGAAGCCGAAATTTATGTGGCTGAGACAGTAAAAACCGTCAGCCGTATAAGTGCACACTCTTAAAGCCAATGCAAAGATGAAATAAAAGAAGACTAAAAGATTAGTCGATGAAGGATGGCAACATGTAAGGCGAAAAGATTCGATGAGGATGAAGGTAATGATCGGTGTACATATCACGCGTGCCAATTATTAATTGAGGTATCGCCAATCGCCTGAATATCACTTCAGGCCATTGCCGAGGGGCATTGTTGAAACAAAAAAAAATCGCCACGTGGCAAGCGGTACGATCAATATGACCGAGCCGGTTGAACCGAATCAAAGGTGACAAGTGGCGTGAAAATCTGTCAACAAGTCAACTAATTTAAAATAATCGGATTGGTCATTGGCTTCATAAGCCGATTGAAGATAAGAACTGAGATAAATAATCGGTTAAAATTGAGGATAAGGACCGAGATAAATAATCGGTCATCGGCTTTATAAGACGATTGAGGATAAGATAAATAATCGGTCGAGGATATTGAGGATAAGAACCGAGATAAATAATCGGTCATCGGGTTTATAAGCCGATTGAGAATTTGTCATCGGCTTCATAAGCCGATTGAGAATAAAAACTGAGATAAATAATCGGTTAAGATTGAGGAGAATTGGTCATCGGTTTCATAAGCCGATTGAGGATAAGAACTGAGATAAATAATCGGTTAAGATTGAAGATAAGGACTGAGATAATAATCGGTCATCGGCCGATTGAGGATAAGAACCGAGATAAATAATCGGTTAAGATTGAGGATAAGGACGGAGATAAATTATTGGTCATCGGCTTTATAAGACGATTGAGGATAAGATAAATAATCGGTCATCGCTTTATAAGCCGATTAAGGATAAGGATCAAGAATAAAGAGATAAATAACGGCTAAAATTAAATGGAAAAAATCATAGGCGCAAATCTCGTAACTGAATAACGCGCAATGTGGATGAACGTAGACGGAAATGCGCTACTATTGATTTTGAGGCTGAGGAATACGTAACAATTTCTCAAAAATACGCCGTTATTCTCTATAATTTTTCGTTTAATACGCCATTACCTAAAACAGCGATAACTCTTAAGAGGAGTCATAAATGTATAAATAAGTGAATCTTTCTAGAAAAAGAGATCCTGAAACCTCGTAAGCCAGTGACCATACCTTCAATACCTGCATTTACAGTTTTTCTAGATAGAATTTCATTCCAGCATTTACCGCTTTCCTTACAGCTTTTCTAGGAGTAATCTTACTTGTAATCGGTCCCTTGTAACTATTTCTTCAGGCAATACAACTTTAAATCGGCTATTCGGCCGTGTCAATTTTTCTCCAAATTTCAGTTCGGCTCCTATATGCGAGCTTTATTAAGAGTTCGATTGAGAAGAACCCAGCCGAGCAGATCCCTTCTCGGCCTAATTGTTTGGCACGTGGCACTTCACATCCAGATGGTCAATTCGAAGGTCGATCATGGACCGAATCAGGTCAACGGTTAGCGATACATTTCGACCCCCAACAACTTTAAACTTAGAATATTAGATATTAATCATCAAATTTTTTGTCCGGCAACAAAGGTGAATCAAACATAGTGAGGACACATGGGGCGAAAAAGAGTTTTGACAAGGAGAGTAGACTTTTGACAGTATGCTAGCCGAAAGAAGCTTTAACAACGTGCCCTGCCCTGCTGCCTCGTTTTGGCTAGTAAGAAGCGGGCCGACTTGAATTAGAATTATTCGAAATTCGAAATTTGAGAAGGTGCCATCAAAGACGCCTCTATGCCATGAAAGACGCCTCTCCCAAAAACTGTGGCACAACTGCAATGAAAGGTCGTTTGTTTCATTGGATGTATTTATAACTGTACTATAGTTGTAAATATATATAATTTTAATTTATATGTTTAGTTTAATACTGTTCACTCCAACTGCTAAAATAATAACTGTACAAAAAATCTAAATATTGCAGGTAGAGCTAATCTAAATTGGTTATAGTTTTAACTGCAACAGGTGAAGAAAGATAGGATCACTCACTAATTAACAATAATAAATAAATAAATAAATAAATATATATATATATATATATATATATATATATATATATATATATATATATATATATATATAGGTAAAATAAAAATATTTGTAAATAAATAAATACTAATAAAAGGTTTTAAGTAATACAAACTGTTAAAAAATTAATTATTTTTTAAAATTAGTATAATTTAAAATATAAAAAATAATTTTATTCTTAAATTTTTATAGAAAGTGATTGTGTATGTTAACTTAATAAATTTTAATTAATTATAATTATTAAATTTGATAAAAAAAAATAAGAGAATCATAATAAAATTTTTAAGTTTGATTTATATATTAAAATTAAATCGGTTGAAAATTTTAAATTATGATAAGTTGAAAATATAAAAAAATATAAAAATATTATATATTTCCATTTATTAATTTATAGATAGCAAATTTAGATGATTAATAAAATTATATAATTATAGTCGCCTCACCCATTCAAAAAAAAAAAATGTATGATTTTTTTCATACAATACATAATTTTATAATATTAATTATCATCTATAAATGTATAATTGGCTAAATTATAAAAACCTCTTATAATATCTTGCTTTTTTCATTTTACGTCTTTCAAAAACCTATATTTTGTCCCCTCGTAATTACGAAATTATCTTTAGAGGCAACGGGGTTAACTGAACAGACGAAATAACGATAATGCCCTTATCCCTGTCCACAGAACAAGCGTTGCCGCATCTCTCCTCCGACTCTTTCTCTCTCTCATGCGGTCATGCTCTCTCTAGTAGCCCACAGTGCCGCCGCCGAAGAAGACGACTACTCCGGCGGCGGTGGAAGCGTCGGTTTGCAGTTCGGAATTCGAGGAAGAGAATGGGGCGGTGGAGGAGGTGGAAGAGGAGTTCGAGGAGGAGGATAGGGTCGGGAAGGAGGCGCCGATGGAGGCGGCGCTACCCGGCGAACGGTGAAGATGCAAGGAAGGGAATGAGATTTGAAGAGTATTTTCGGTATATCACCTAAAAAATTAACAGTTCACTCACAGAATGCTGACGGCGGAGGTAAATGCACAATTCCGTAATTACGAGGAGACAAAATGTAAATTTTTGAAAGACAGAAGGCAAAGTGAAAAGGCGAGGTAAATGCACAATTCTGTAATTACGAGAGGACAAAATGTAAATTTTTAAAAGACATGAGGCGAAAAAGCTGAATATTATAGAAAAGTTTTCTGTAATTTAACCTATATAATTTTATAATATATAAAATTATATATAAATATAAAATTGTAATTAATAATTAAAAAATTATATAATTATTTTATATTTAGAGAAGGTAATCTAACCTCTCTATCTAAAAAATGGCAAGATTCAAAAATATAAATCTATCAAACAGAAGAAATTGTAATAACTGAATATAATTACTACCTAAAAGTAGTTGCCTACACACCAGGGTTATCATAGGCACTAGGCATAACCAAACCTAAGAGTAGTTGTAACCTAATTTCTGCTGCTCTTCAACCACCAACAGCGTCACTCTCAACGACCACCACTCTGATCACCGTGGGATCACCTCGTCCTCACTATCGAGTGCATGCCTTGAGGACTGCTCTTGTACTGCAGCCCCGCGTTGGCACTTCGACCTAAACAGCAGCCGAAACTCGAGAGCCAAAGCACCAGGCCATCCGCTCGTTCGTGCGAAGACGTCGAGGCCTTTCCTCGAACTCGAACCCAGCCTCCGGTCTGCGCCTAAGACCATGGTATCGTTTGGTTCGGGGATTAGTGAGAATTAGTAGTACCAGGTATAAGTATAAAGTACGGAACAAGGGTAAAAAAGTGTTTGGGATGATTCTAGGGATAAGAGATTTTATATTTGGTATGATAATGAGGAATAAGAGGAATAAAGAGGTTAAGTTGTGTAAATTACTTTTTTACCCTCAAAATTTAATATCTGATAAAAATTGTTAAAATCTAATTAGTTCGTTTTAATTAATGAATTAAAACTTTAAAAAAATTAAGATAAAATCAAAATCATAATCAAATTATATTTTTTAAAAATAATATTTAATTTAATATTTTTTTTCTCAAATTAAATTTAAAATTTTAAATATAAAATTTCAACATTTAAATTTTAAAATTTAAAATTATATAATATTATTTTAAATTATAAATTTTAAACATAAAATTTTTTAATTTTCAAATAATAACTTTTACTTTCTTCGTTTTAATTAATGGATTAAAACCTTACAAAAATTAAGATGAAATTAAAATCAAAATCAAAATCAAAATTATAATCAAAATCAAAATTAAATTTCAAATTATATTTTATGAAAATAATATTTAATTTAACATTTTATTTGTTTAAATTAAATTTAAAATTTCGAATATAAAATTTCAAAATTTAAAGTCTTACAAAAATTATGATAAAATCAAAATCAAAATAAAATTTCTAAAATTTTGAAAATAATATTTAATTTAATATCCAATTAAATTAAAAAGAGAGAGGAGAGAGAGGGATTTGTGATGATGAGAGTGTATTGGGAAGAAGAAAAAAAAGAGAGAGAAGAGAGAAATTTGTGATGATGAGTGTATTGGGAAGAAGAGAGAGAGAGGGGAGAGAGAGGGATTTGTGATGATGAGAGTATATTGAAAAAAAAAAAAAGGAGGGGAAGAGGGATAATTTGGTAAAAAACAAATTTATAAAATAATGGGTAAGAACTGTTATTCCAGCTTATTCTGTTTGTACTGAAACTACTGTACCTAATAGTTCCCCCTTTGTTCAATAGTGTTTGGGTACAAAAGGGGATATCCCCCTTTGTACCCAAACCAAACAAAGCTATTAGATCGCACCTTTCACTCCCAGGGACCTTACCCGTCTGCCCACAACCCGCATTGCACCACGTGGTTGGCCGCAATTTTTCTCTGCCGACTCAACCAAATGCTAGAAAATCAAATTCTTTACTATAAGACTAACTTTCGACGTCATAACAAACTTGTATTTTCGAGGCGTACTTCCTCTATCGTTTCTCGACTTCTTAACTACTATTATTAGTCACTTTTTTGTTGATGGATGGTTGGATGGTAAAGCTATATGGTTAATTACAAAAGAATTAAAAGTTGGAAAATATAAAATTATGTAAAGTTTTAATGACCATATGCTATGCAAAAGGCCAGAGGTTCTTATGCTTCTGCTCCGTCTAATAGTCTTTATAACAGACGGGTGATCCATTCGGATTGTTTGCTACTGTACGGAGGATTTGCAATGTGCTCCATGAAGGGTGAGCTCGGCCGCGTCCGCCAGAAACAACCTGGCAGAGCCGGGATGCTGCTGCCACAGGAGACGGACGAGGATGGCCAGAAGCTCCAAGCCTCAGAAGGCCATCGACTTATGTGCGGTTACATTTGCATGTGCTAAAGAAAAATGTTAAAGGAAAAAAAAACAAAGAATAAGTTAATGCTGCAGAAATTGTTCTCCAAGATTTCATAAAGCATAACTAACTTCGATATAAGGATGCCCAAGGTATTTACGCTTGTCACTCACTAAGAAAAATACGGCAATTCTTAAATTCCATCAAATAAGTGAATACGGGGAGAATTTATAAAGATCCAACCCATTATTCAGATGATCGGTGGTAAGCTAGAGATTTGATGAGCCTGAGTTCAGTAAGCAGCATAGTGCAGCAGAGCATTTCTACACACTTAGTGATGAATCAGGAAAAGTTCATAATTTATGCAAGATTCAGACACCGTCGAAGACTGAAGCAATCTTCAAGGATCGACTGACCGACCGGTGCCTGAAAAACTCTTGACTATCGAATCCTAGCAATCATCCTGCAAAAAACTTTGAATTATAATGAAAAAATTGATACTGAAAAGTAAAGAGTTTATAAATCAACCTGGGAAGAATTAAAAAAGCAAGCTGTAGGCATGATAGCGAGAAGTGTACAACATAAACCCTCGATTTAAATAGTCTTTGAAGAAGGTTTTAAGAGTTGTGAAACAATCCTCTCTACTGAGAGCTGAGATTGACAGGACAAAAAACCCATAAAAATTGAGTTAATGCAAATTCCACAGCTGAAGCCTCAAGACAGCTGTAACAAGTACCAACTCGAGAAAGAGAGGGGAGAAAAAACAAAGTTCAGCATGGGAGTGATCCCAGTATGTTGTTACGAGGAGAAAATTGGTAAAAATCATAAAGCTCTGTGAGTACTTTGTGTGTACCAGAAGTTCTGTGGATTTCTTGATATCATTGTGTAATTCCTTCCTAGTTTAGTTTCTTCAACTTCTGACCCCGCAAGCCATTCCAAAAATCACGAGCAGTCATAACCTTCTTTCCTGGAAGCTGCAGCTCAAGGACCTAGCATAGTTAATAGCGCCAGAATCACTAAGTAAATCAAAAAGAAAATCTCCAGAAAACAAATTGAAAATAAATATAAATTAAGATGGATAGAACACCTCAAGCCATGACTCCCCAGCACATGGAATCAGCAATGCACTCCCAGAAAAGAGGATCCCATTTCCATCACTTGCTTTATTGCAAGCATTACACACACTTGAGGTAATTATCTTAATCTCCAACTCATTATGATAGCCAACATTATTCACGACTTCTACTCTTGCCCGAGTTCCGGGCCAACCTGCAAATGCGCGTACCTACACGAGTTGGTTTGTAATTTTCTTTTGGAAATAAGCAAACCAGCTTGAAATTTACCTTGTTATGTATCCGTTTAGCTTCTTCACCGAATGAGATCCATGACTCCTCAGAGGTCAACTGAAATATTAAAGAGGATTCTTTTAAGTGAAATCTGGACAAAATTATTAGAAATATCCAACACAGAAACAGCATGGAACTTGTAAAAAAATATTTTGACTAGTCAACACTCTAGGCTTTCTTTTTATTAAAAACTTCCTTTAACAGCCTCGTGTCAGGTTTTCCGTCCGCATAGAGTTGTAAGCTATACTAAAGTTCTATGTGAGACTCTCTATCTATTAATGAGTCTGAAATAGTACCATAGCATCAAAGGTTGGATAAAGGCCGGCACTTCAAACTCTACCAAGGCCCAGTTTCGTGATACATTTTCAAAAGCACCCAATTTTATACTTTGAAAGGTACAAAAGTCCAAAAGCACTTTCCAACTTAACTCCATTTATGCCATAAAATTGTGGTGGCAACCACCACCGGAGAAGCAGCGGCCCAGTTTCGCGATACATTTTCAAAAGCACCCAATTTTATACTTTGAAAGGTACAAAAAGTCCAAAAGCGCTTTCCAACTAAACTCCATTTATGCCATAAAATTGTGGTGGAAACCGCCACCGGAGAAGCAGTGGCCCAGTTTCGTGTTCAAAAGCACCCAATTTTATACTTTGAAAGGTACAAAAAGTCCAAAAGCGCTTTCCAACTTAACTCCATTTATGCCATAAAATTGTGATGGCAACCGCCATCGGAGAAGCAGTGGCGGTTGCCACCACAATTTTATAGCATAAATGGAGGGAATATTGAAAGTGCTTTTGGATTTTTTTTACCTTCTAAAGTATAAAATTAGGTGCTTGCAGAAACGCATTATCAAACTAGGCCTAATGCAGTCTGAAGATTAATCCTGCAGTATCTTACAAGGTAAATATATTTCTAACTTTGCCATACACTGTTATTAGAGTAGTATCTTTCATCAAACGTGCAATACCTTAAAAGAAAGTGTCTAGCATGGGCATCTAGAGTTTTCGGTTCTGCAAAAGGAACTTAAAAGGCAATGAAAAGAGGGAAAAATCAAATTATAGTCAATTTAACCCTAGGTTTTATAATACCACATTTAGCATGGTTCTATAAGAAACACTAGTTAGATATGTATATTTATATCAATTTCATCATGTTTAAGTTGACAAGATATTTTTTTCAATTAAACTTTTAATTACATTGTCAACGAATCGACAAACATAGAGAAGTATAATTGGTGCGCACCAAAATGTGGACTAGAGGCATGTTGGATCATCACTAGAGGTGATCACTGTTCAGTTTAAACCAAATTACCTATTCAAACCAACGAGTTTGGTCGGTTCGGTTACGGTTTTATAAGTAATTTGGTTCAGTTCGGTATTGAAAAATGAAAACTAGGAAAAGCGAACCAACCTAATTTGTAATATTTTTGATACAAATTAGTCTCCAACATTTTACGCAATATAAATTAGTCTTATATAATAATCAAATAATTAGAAAGTGCAACCATCATATCTTTAGATTAAAGATTATATGATAAATTAATCACACTTATATCTTCTTTTCAGCAGTTTAATATATATTTATCCAAATTTCTATAGGAAACGAATCAACCGAGCCAAACAAACCAAACATTTTTGTTTGGTTCGGTTCGGTTCAGTTTTTGAGGGTTTTCTTTATTTTGTATTTCATAGAGAGATCCATCATTCGCTAGACAACCTTTACTTTTTGTAATTCATAGAGTTCCATCATTTCACTGGACAACCAACAAATCCAACGAAAAAAAGATAAATGTCGGCCTAGTATGTTTTAATCCCAGGGCATTGTTTGGTCTTGTTGTAGGGTGAAATATTGTTCGATGAAGAGTTGTCTGAGTTTCACTATTAGAACAAACACTAAAATACTCCCAACAGCTTCTTTCTATGACAAAACCAGAAGAGAAGAACAGAAGCTTATCCTTTGATGCTCAAAATCTCATTTCTTCTTCATAATGCTGTAATGTACCGGACTTTCGCAACTTGCTAAGTTCTGGTAAGAGATAGTAATTAAAGCTATTTTGAGTCTCCTCAATGGTGTTTGAAAAGCAATGGAGTGCTTTCGGCACGAAAACGGCGCAAAACGGACTTCGGATAGTCAAACCTGCAAAAACTGCAGAATTTGCACTGAGTACCGATACTGGGATGGAGTACCGATATCCAATTACTTGGGATTGGAGAGAACTTTAGGGTTTTGCGGAACTTTGATTCGTCGAGTACCGATACTGATGTTCGTGGTTACCGGTACACAATAGAAAAGAAAACCAGCGTTTAGGTTCTGCAAAACTGGCCTGGAATACAAGTACACTTGAGCCGCGTACCGGTACTCGAACTCGAGTACCGGTACTCAATGCTGTGACCAGCAGAGTTTGAGGGGATACAAATATGATTAATTGAGAGGTTTAGGTGTAATTGTTACATCTCTATATAACCCGAAATCACAGCCAAAATTCCTAGATTTATATTTCTCCTTCTCCCTCACATTCCCTTTGCTCTTTCTCTCTCTAGAATAAAAAAGAAACCGCATATTCCATTGATAAAGTTTGGGATTGATCTCGTTGGGAGCTTGGGAATGGTGAAGAGTTTCTTAAGGAGGATCTAGGAGGAATAAGGAACTGCTCTCATCCACGTTTTGGGTGCTAGAAAAAGAGTGGTAAGTTGGCATTTTGAGATTTTGGTACTAGGTTTTTTCAAAATGGGAGTTTTTGGGGATTTAACCTTGCTAGAGCTATTTTCTAGGATTTCCTAGGTGTTTCAAGAGATCGAGACCATCTCTTGGTTGGAGGACTCAACAAAGGTTGGGAATATTACCAAAATGGATTTGATCTCCCCTTTGACTAAAGCATTCTTTGATTGCATGAATATATTATTAGTATGTAAGCTAAAGTGCATTTAGTTGTATGCTAGGAAATCACGTAGGTCAAGATAGTTTTGTGCATTTGACCTAGGAAAAATTAGGTTGTTAACTCTTGTATGGCAAGTGGTAAACATTGGGCATGTATATATGAGCATTTTGTAAACCTTGTGGTATAGGTGAAATGAATGGCATCTAACCTAGGATGAAAACAAAGGTGTGAAACAGTGTAATATAACCCTAGAATATAGGTTAAACATGTGTGGCATTTAACTTAGGTCAAAACCTAAGGTGAAACAAAGTGACATGAGAACTCTGGGCTAAATGTGAACTAGAGAACAAGTTTGGGTGAATGGACATGGTTGATAACCCTAGTTGTCATGAACCTAGGATATGGAAACATTGGCATTAAACTCTAGGCTAAATTTAAGCTAGAGAATAAGATAATGATAAACAAATAGTGGATAACCCTAGGTAACATGAACTTAGGATGCAATGGTAAAGCATATATGACCTTCCGAACGTGTCATAGTAAAAAAGGTGTGCGAGCAATTGACTCCCTATGAGGTACTTAGGGAAGCCTGGGAGCAACCGACCCCATTTACCTACCGATTTGTGGAGATGTGCAAGAAATCGACGCAATCGACTTCCCATGAGGTGTAAAAAGAAGAGAAACGAACTACCAATTGGAGAGGAGTGCATGCAATCGACTCTCCGTGAGGTGTAATAAGAAAAGATGTCAAACTAATAAGTTGGTTCAAGATGTGTAACATGGTTTTGGGCAACCAAACTAATAAGTTGGTTAAAAGTAAGAAATGAATTGAGATAAATGTATAAACCAATGACATAGAGTTTCATCGGGGTGCATGGTACATCCATGTGGTGCGTTGTGAAATAGAACCAATCAAATAAATGGTTAGAGACATGAGGTAATTTGGGTAAATAAGAAACCAAAAACATGGTGTAGCATTGGTGGCATATTGTTATGCATATGAGGCATTATAGTTGTATTTTCTTCTATTGCATTTCTTTTGTAGAAATAGATATTATTCTTTATAACTATCTACTAATGCCTTCTTAGGATCGAGTGTGTGCAGAGCACCACTTTCGATGGTTGTTTCAAGTTCTCACTCCCTATGGTTTGTTGCTTTTCAGATCCTATCATCACCGATGAGGCGCGAGACAGCTGCAAGGGTGTCACGGAGTAGTTAGACCAAGTGAGAGGTCTAGTGATTAACCTTTTGTATGAGCATTAAGAGAGTTGGAATATATTGGAAATGAGAAAAAATTGATGTAAACTTTAAATTTACCGTTGCAATGCTTAGTTTCTAGTATTCACTCTTATGCTTTATTGTATTCCATCATGTATGAGATTGTACAGGTTGATGTACGATTCTGCTTCGTTCAGTGGGTCTGTGCGCGTGCCTGAGCGGGCCAAATTGACGGTCTCGGGGCGTGATAGATAAGCATGGTATCAGAGCCTAAGAACAACCCTAAGTGGTTTTGGTAAACAATAAGCCTTAGAGAGTGTTCCTCAATAACTTTCGCTCAAGGATTTAAGTGCCGTGGCACGGGGTCGTGCCGAAAACTTGCCGGCACGGTACGACACGGTGCGTGCCGAGCCGTGCCGATGAGTGCCGGTCACAAAAAATACATGCGTGCCGACACATAATGGCATGAAATATTTAATTTCTTTAGCAACAAATTTTTTTAATTGCTTATTATGTATCTTTATCAAATATTTTGAACTTTATTAAGAAAATTACTTAGTAATTTTAAGAAAAAAGGGTTTTGAACTGTACCATCGGCACGGGAGCTGTATCATGCCGGTATCTTGTTGGCATGGTACGGCACGGTAGATACGGCCCGTGCCGATGGATACTTAAATCCTTGCTTTCGCTTAACTGGGTCAACTTTGGTGTGTGACGGATTGAATTTGATCATTGGGTCGCCTAGGTGTCCATGTGCTATCCCTCGAGTAATGTAAGGAATTACTTGGCGGGACGGGTGTCGCAGGCGACTAGATAGCCCTCCTATGTTGCGATGTAAGCCCTCCTATGTTGCGATGTAAGCATCACTAAAAGCATAAGACCTCTTGTTCGGGCCGAGATGCAAGACTTAGAGGAGCAAACGCAGGCCCCGACTTGGTGTCAAGACTAATAGCTATGGAGATCTAGCAATTTCCATTCTGGTGAATGTTAGTGCGTTAGGCCCAGGTACGATGGGTGACAGATGCGGAAGCACGACCCATGAGGCAGAAGTTTAATCAAGACCGGACCATGGTCGATTAACGTGATAGAGGAAGCCGAGTGGCAACGTTTGGAAGTGAAGTCGAACTGATAAAGGCTTTTCCTCGTGGTTACTCTTTTCGCCTAGTTGGTTAAAAGGAGATTAAGTGCCTGGAGTGAAAGTGTGTAGGCAGAATATCATTGAGATGATCGCCTCATTCTTCCAAGGTGGGGAACGCTATGTGGCTTGTAGAAATGTACAGGTTCGAGTTAATGATCAAGCATGGGATGTTGCACACTATGTTGATTGTGTTGGTGATAGTTTCCTAGAAGATTGTAAGTTGGTGGATTGAATGAGTAAATAACCCAATCGTAGTGCCAATGAGATGCACATACGACATCGAAATTGGATTATGTGGAAAAGTGCCCAATAGTAAGGGAAAATCAGGCTTGGTTAATGCCAAGTTGAAATTGACTCTGGGCATGTAATATAAGTTTTGGGTTGACGAAGCCATAATAAACATTGTGGGAATTATGGACAATGTTCATTGTGGGGAGGAGGCATTCGCCGTGGACTGGTTATTAGCAGTCAATTATAAGTCGGACATAGTGCTAAGTATAGGATGACACGGAAAGATTTAAGCGGCATAAGGCCTCTAATTTCAGAGCCCTCCGGTGGCTTTGTAGTAGAAGTGATCTCGCTGCCATAAAGTTGGTGTGACGATCACCAAGTATAGATAAGTTAGCCTTGAGGTGCAGCAACCCGAAATGAGGAAGCGCAACTAGAAGGTATTGTGCGCTATAGCATAACTGCTTAATGATCTTGACCGTGAGGGGAGCAAATAGAGGCAAAGTACATGTCACACCCGAATCTGAGATGCAACCTACTCGGGGATCTTCCACGAGTAACGGATGGCTACGATGATGATTCCTGGTGCCTTGGGCTGAATCGGAGGCGCACACACGATGATGAGACCGATCCCGAGTGTGATGGCGCCGATGAAGATTCCGACTCACACTACAGCTTCACTCCTACTCCAGCTTAAGTGGATCCTGGGAACTCAAGAGTGGTAGGTGATACTTGTCCAACGGAGAGAGCAGGGAGTTGAAGAAGTTTAGTGAGGAAGAAGAAGAACAAGAAGAAAAAGAAGAGAAGGGAGAGAGAAGGTAGAACTAACTTGTATATTTCTTTCTTACTGTCTCAGTTACAAGGTAGCTATTTATAGTAGTGAGAGCTATAGTAGAATGCAGTTACATTGAGTGGTTTACTATTACTTTGTATGATAAATGGACCACATGGTTAGTTGGGCCCAATCAGTATTGGGGCCCCCTTTCTGTTGAGCTTGTAACTGTAAATTCCCTAGGCCTGGGATGACTTGCACATCATAACGGGTCGGGCGATGCCTTCTGATCTGCTCCACCTACTCCCTCTGAATGAGCTTCTAGAGCCTTCGTCCCTATCGCCTCCCTTCGAGTTGCGTGCCCACAACCATTGCATCATCTTCCCCTTCTACCATAACCCAGCACCTCCCTCTGTTCTTCCTCTTGAAGATCTGGAAGATCTGGACCTCCTGGTGCCTTTGCTCCTTGAAGCTAAGTCTTCTTCACTTCTTACTGCCTATGCCTCTTCCCCTTTCCTTCACCTAACTAATCCCTATTCTCTTCACTGCAGGTGTTACAATCCCCTCCCCTTAAAGGGGTTCTTGCCCACAGGAACAAAATTTGGGAACCTTTGCCGGAGTATCTCCTCATCTTCCCACGTGGCTGACTCATTCGGCAGACTAACCCATTTGACGAGCACCTCCTCAGTGACCCTTCTTCCGCGCTTGACTGTACGCTTCTCCAACACCTCCTCAAGGTTCCGCTAACGGTTCCCCCCCCGGCTTCTGTCAAGGGTGTGGTAGCCATGGTTTGATCACCTGAAGAAAGGCTTTGCTTAAGCTGTGAGATATGGAATACGGGATGCAGTTGTGAATCCTCAGGTAATCGTAGCTTGTATGCCACCTTTCCCACCCTTGCAATAATCTCGAAGGGTCCGAAATACCGAGCTGCCAACTTCAGGTTTTTCCTTGCTGCTAGTGATACCTGCCTATAAGGCTGTAATTTGAGGCACACCCAACTCCCTACTGCGTATTCCTTTTCCCTTCTGTGCCTATCAGCCTATTGTTTCATGCGATTCTGGACCACCTGTAACCTATCTCTTAATTCTCTGGTCAGTCTCTCTCGTTCTTCAGCCCAGTCTCTCACCTCTTGGGAGGAAGCTGCCCCGGCAGCGGCCACCAGGGTGTTGAGTGGGTTCACCCCATAAAGGGCCCTATAGGGCATAGTTCCCAACGAGGAATGGTAGTTGGTATTATACCACCATTCGGCTAATGACAGGTATTTCATCCACTGTTTAGGGTGTTGGAAGCACATGCATCGAAGGTAAGTTTCTAAGCAACGGTTAACCCTTTCTGTCTGCCCATCTGTTTGTGAGTGGTAAGATGTGCTCATACTAAACTGAGTTCCCAGCAGTTTGAACAATTCCTTCCAAAACCGACTCGTAAAAATTGTCCCTGTCGGTTACTATACTCTTAGGACATCCATGCAGCTTGTATACCGTATTCATGAATGCTCGTGACACATCAACGACTGTAAACGGGTGCTTCAAAGGTATAAAGTGCGCATACTTAGTTAGCTGATCTACCACCACCAGTACCGTGTCTTTACCTTCAGATTTTGGCAGGAATTCAATGAAATCCATACTTACATCTTCCTATATTTGATTGGGTATGGGAAGCGGTTGAAGTAATCCTGGGTATGCTTGTTGATCCACCTTATTTTTAGCACATATCTCACATTCGCGAACAAATGCCTCCACCTATTTCTTCATGCCATGCCAATGGAAGTGACCTTTTATTCGATGATAAGTTTGGAGCACCCTAGAGTGCCCTCCCATTGCAGAATCATGGAACTGCTTTATCAATGTAGTTCTTAAGCCCCCCGTAGCTCCCACACACACATTCTCTTTATACCTTAAGATTCCTTGATTGTAGGTATACTGTACATAATTCTCTGGGTGTAAGGGTTATCTCTTCCACTACCTGTTCATAATATGGGTCCCCTTGGTAGCTGTCACTGAGTTCTCTTGCCCATGATAGAATTACTATAGTAATTGCTAGTGTTTGGCCTTGGTCCCAACCTTGCCTGGATAACGCATCTGCGACAACATTTTCTTTTCCCTTTTTATAAGCTATGATATAGTTAAAGTCCATGAGTTTTAACATGCCCTTCTGTTGCATGGGAGTAATGATTTTCTACTCCAAGAGGTACTTGAGACTCTCATGGTCAGTTTTAATAATGAACGTTCCCGTCATCAAGTAGTGCCTCAATTTTTGAGTGGCCATTAAAATGGCCAAAAACTCTTTTTCGTAAGTTGATAGGCCCAATTTTTTTCCTCTCATCGCTTTACTGAGATAGGCTATGGGCCTTCCCTCCTGAGATAACACTGCTCCTATTCCTTCCCCACTGGCGTCTACTTCTAATACAAAAGGTCTTCCAAAGTCGAGCATGCGCAATACTGGTGCTGTAGTCATGGCTAATTTCAGCACCTTAAAAGCCTGTTGTGCTTCGTGTGACCAAAGGAATTGATCCTTCTTGAGGAGATCAGTAAGGGGCCTACTAATGGTTCCGTAGTTCTTGACGAATTTTCTATAGTAGCCCGTTAAGCCCAGGAAACCCCTCAAGCCTTTAACTGATTTTGGCTCCGGCCACTTGGTCATGGCCTCAATCTTAGTGCTGTCAGTAGCCACACCTTCCCCGGATACCACATGTCCTAGGTATTCAACCTGTTTATCCCCAAATACACATTTGCTTCGCTTAGCATACAACTTGTTACTCCTCATCACCCCTAATACCACAGTTAAGTGCTCAAGATGATCCGCAAACGTTTTGCTATAAATCAATATGTCATCAAAAAATACGAGCACAAACTTTCGTAAATACGGAGCGAACACTGAATTCATTAAGGCCTAGAAGGTCGCGGGTGCATTGGTTAGCCCAAAAGGCATTACCTTAAACTCGTAATGTCCTTGATGAGTCCGAAAGGCTATTTTCGAAATATCATCAATATGGACTCGAATCTAATGATAACCTGACCGCAAGTCCAACTTGGAGAAGATTTTGGAACCCCCCAACTCGTCTAAGAGGTCATCGATAATAGGAATTGGGAACTTATCCTTGATTGTGGCCTTGTTTAACTGCCTATAATCAATGCACATTCTCCAACTCCCATCCTTCTTCTTAACGAGTAATACCGGTGAGGCGAACGGGCTGTTGCTAACTTGTATTATAGAAGATGCAAGCATCTATTTAACCTGATTTTCTATTTCACCTTTTTGGACAAAGGAATGCCGATATGGTCTGAGATTAACCGGGGTGGTCCCGGGTTGTAAGGGTATCCTATGATCTATTGATCTTTGTGGGGGCAACTCTTTGGGCTCTTCAAATACGTCCGAGTACTAATCTAGAATTTTTTGTAATCCCGAATTTAGTGGTGGATTCTCTTCCTTGCCACTATTGTGTTGATCCAGCCTCAAGACACAACAATTCCCAAACTGCAACTCTTGATACCATTGACTTGTCATAATTAACTTCAACTTGGCCCTCTCCTCTATGCCCTTCAGTACCAGGGGTTGACCATTCCTCATAACTGTTATGGAGTTTTGATGGAAATCAAAAGTTACTTTGCCGTAAGATCTCAACCAGTCAATTCCCAATACTACACTAGACCCGTTCAGTCTAATGACCCTCAAATCAGACTGGAACTCATGCCCTTGCATGTTCCAATGGAATCCTGTGCATTGCAGTTTTGCTAAGCACCTTCTAGCCATTAGCCACGGTGACCACCAGGGGTGTTCCCGACACCATTTGAGCCTTGATGTTCTTGGCCGTTTGAAAATCCATAAAGCTGTGGGTGCTACCCATATCTATTAAGATTGTAAGGATTTGCCCCTTAACCTCCCCTTGAATTTTGATTGTATCTTGCTGTTTTTCCCCACTCAAGGCATGCACAGACACTCCTGTCTCATGGACAGTCACTTCCTCTTCCTTCTCTTGACATTCCATTTCCTCCTCGGGCAGTGCTTCTTGGAGGCAATCCTCATCATACACCTTTGAAATATCCTCCACCCCTTGCATAGTGTGGAGGGGTCTAGGGGCACAGGTGTGTCCACGATGATACCTTTCGCCACATTTGAAACATTGGCCGGCTGCTCTCCTTTGTTCTATTATGCTCTTGTTGTTGGCTGATTGACCCCCCTGGACTTCTTGTGGGTCTTGTGCTGAAAGCTTGTTGGGGTTTATACCTGGTGCTGATTTAAGGTAATGAGGCGTCGGAAAGGTACTCCCTGGTGCTCTGGTATTATTCTTGAACCTCTTATTTATTACTGACAGGGCTCTTTCATGCAGCTTGGCCTGCTCGTACTCTTCTTCTAGGGTATTCGGATGTGTGAAATCCAAGAATGGAATCAAGTCCTCTCGTAGCCCGCTAATATAATAGGAAATAAAGTGCTCCTCGGTTAGGTGAGGGTTGAAAATAGTAGCTGTGTTCTCAGCTCCTCGAGCCTTTCTTGATACCTCTCGACTGAGTTCACTTGCTTGAGATTTCCAAACTCCCTCACTAGATACCTCTCCCCTATCTGCCTAAATCGGCGATAGAGTGCTTCGGTGAACTCTGCCGAACTCACCCCTTGCCTCTAAACAAAGTAGCTTTGTTTCCAAGTCCGGGCCCTCCCAGTTAAGTGCATCGACGCGATACTTAGCCATTGGGACGGTGGAATTTGATATATCTCAAAGTAATGCTCATAATTCTCCACCCAAGTCCGGGGTTCCTCACCCCCAAAGGAGGGAAATTCCAACTTCGGAAAAGGGTTGTGCTGATAATGGAAGTTTTTACTTCCCCACCTGGCTTTCCTATCTTCTTCTTCTGGGTCCATCTCCTTAGGAGGCATGGGGAGTAGGCCCTTGCCCTTAATATCCTTGTACTATGAGAACTCCACCTAGCCTCCATTCCTGGGGATCTGGCATTTGGAGGTATGTTTTGCTTGAGGACCCTGCTCTGTATATACAGGAGGAACCCTATGGCTTAACAATTGAAGTAATTCCTCATGCTTAGTGGCATTATCCTCGAACACCAACTCATGCTTATGTGTTGCTTCTATCTGTAAGGATTCATAATGTTTTTGCTCTACTTCCCTCACTTCACTGATCTGTGTCGCCAATTTTTGATTTTGTCTTTGATATTCTGAGGTGAGCTTTTACATTTTTGACTCTAACACCGAGATGTGTTCATTCATATCTTTCAATCTAGTGCCTTCGGCCATCTTGTCGCTGTTAGGTGAGAACCTGAACCGATTCTGGTTCTTATTCCGAATCTCGCCAGCAACTAGCCCTTCCCGCAGAATCAAGAATCGCAGGAATGCTTTCTACACCTCAATGTCTAATGCAATCATCCACATTCATGTATGTTACTGCTTATACTAAAATCAAGGATAATGGTGTGGTTTACCTGAATTCCAGATAAGTGCTTACCCGCCTTCTCCCTGGGACCGGAACAGCTCTGATACCACTTGTCACACTCGAATCTGAGATGCACTCGATAATGGAACGCCCACGGGGTGCAAATTGAATATTTAGCTAAAGAGGGTTCGTTGGCAGTAGCACTTGAGCTTCGGCTAGTAGTGAAGGAGGCCGAGGACCGCTCAAAGGACTAGTAGTATTTTCACGTGCCTAGAGGCCGATGGAAGTTTTGGTTGCTCATTGGAGAGAAACCACTAGTTGGATGAGTAAGACTTAGATGTTCGATGACTCAAACTATAGCAGTTGTTCCGCTTGAGGTAGGGTGTCCGGAGAATATCTACAATCTGGGCGGCCCGTGGTCCATTGCCACGGGAGCGCCTCAGTCGTGTGTTGACGGTTAACGGGTTTTTCTTGGAAACTACCTGTGCCTGGACTACTTGAGGACTGTGGAGCCTGGGGCCTTTAGAGACAAGCATAGTCGGCTGTGTGGCAGCAGCCCAGGACTCATGGGTAGGCCTTAGCTAAGAATCTATGGTTGGGATGGTAGTCCGAGCCATGACCCGGGGATGTGGAGTACCGCGTGCGAACTATAATGTTGCTAGTGGACCAAGGTCTCGTGTAGCTTGACAAAAAGTGCTGCTGAAGGGGGTAGATGACCTAACTGTAAAGCTCGTGATGGTTTGGGATTTTAGTCAAGGAATAGTGCCTTGGCACTGGGGAGTGCCGATGAATGCTTGGCACGGTATGGTACAGGCACGCCTCCGTGCGGACACGTGGCACGCTTGCGTGCCGATGGATACGCATGACTTTCCAGTGGCATATTGATTCGACTAATAAACTTTTATAATATTATTTTGAAAGGTTTAGTTAAATAATTATAAATATTGACTATATATAGCTTACTATACTCATCAATTATTGTATTAGTAAGCTTTTTTAAATGTAAAAAAAAATTATATCTCATAGAGAATAGAAATTAAAATATAATAATAAAATTTACGAATAAAATTTATTCAAGAAAGTTAGAAAAAGAACAACATAATGAGAAAATCATATCTATCAACTTGAAAAATTCTTTTGATTTTATTATTTTTTTCAGAAGTTAAAAAATTATAAAATATAAATTCATAGAAAGTTATATTTTTTTCTCAAAATTTTTCAAAATTTTTCAAAATTCATATATTGATTCGACGAGGGATTATATGATGACTAGAGGGACCAGAATAGAATCGCAATTATGCCGATAATTTCTTTTTACTTTTACTTTTTTTAAATTGAAGAAAAATATTTTTTTCAAAACTTTTAGAAAAATTATGAGAATTGATTAACTTTTAAAATTAGTTTGATTTTATCTTTTTTTTTCTTGAAATTTTTAAAAAATATATAATATACAAAATTAGAGAAATATTTTTGGCTAAATTACAGAAAACCCCCCTGTAATATTCCGTTTTTTCACTTTACCCCCCTGTTATTTAAAAGCCTACATTTTGCCCCCTTATAATTACCGAAATGTGCATTTACCCCCCCGCCGTCACGATTCCGTGAGTGAGCCGTCAGTTTTTTTGAAAATATAATTCAATATACCCAAAATACCCTCGGGAAATATCCTTAAAAAAAAAAAAAAAAATATACAGAGGGAGAGAGCTCCTCGTAGTGCTCATCCGAGCCCTCCCACGGCGCAGGTCAGCACGCGGGTGCTCCTCGTCGTGCGGCCCGCGGCCCGACGGCGCTCCAGGTCGCCGCACCATTGCGCGTAGCACGCGCGCGCTTTCCCAGCGCGCGCGCGTGCTGGCGCAGTTCAGCGCGCGGGTGCGGGGACCCGCGCCTCCTCTGGCACGGGTCAGCGCGGGGTGAGGGGTCCGCCATGTGGCGGGCCCCCATAGGCCGCCGCGCGGGCACCCCCGACCTCTCTGTCGTCATTGCAAAGAAAAGGGATAAGGAGGGCATTTTCGTCAATTTACCACCTCCGTTAACGCCGTTGCCCCCTAAAGACATTTCGGTAATTATAAGGGGGCAAAATGTAGGCTTTTAAATAACAGGGGGGTAAAGTGAAAAAGCGGAATATTACAGAGGGGTTTTCTGTAATTTAGCCAATATTTTTTCTCAAAATTTTAATATACATTTGCAAGATTGATGCATATTGATTCGACGAGAGACCGCTAGATATTTAGATTAAACATAATAGGACCGTAATTGCTTTGATAATTCCTTTTCATTTGAATTTTTTAAAAATATTTATTAAATATTTGAAGAAAATATTTTTTTATTAAAATATTTTTTAAAAAATATTAGATCTATTCATAAAAACCTAGCAATAAATTATATGACAAATAAATTAAACAAATTTAAGTATTAATTGATTTAATTTATCTTTTAATTTTATCAGTATTTTCAATCTTTTAAATTCAAAAATAGAATTTTCAAAGTTAAAAATATTTGTATCGCAAATCTCATATAAAATACTAGATCTATCTAAAATAATTAAAATTTTGACTATATAATAATTAAATCAATTATATTTATTTTCAACTTTTTATAAACTACAAATAAAAAAATTACCTAATTTTATATTTCTTAAAAAAAAAACTTTACAAATTAAAAATATTCAAAAGAAAAAAATCACGTGGGAAATATAAAGGCCAACCCCAAAAAAAAAATGGATAGGGGACATAAGGACCTACCAAAAGAAAAAAAAATCATTAAAAAAAAAAAAGACGACAACGGATGAGACGTACAAAAGCCCACCCAAAATAAAAAACAATCACAACAGAAAAGTCAAAACTAACTGTGAGAGAGAGAAAAGAAAAACAACCACAACAAAAAAAACAAAACTAACTCTGTGTGTGTATGTGTGAGAGAGAGAGAGCGCGAAGGATTTGCACAAAAAAAACAGAAGAAAAAAAAAAGAAGAAAAAAAGAAAAAAAGGCACGGCACTGTGCCGCCATACCCTCGCGGGTATCGCGCTGTCTCGCGCGATACCCGCGAGGGTATCGCGGCACGGGGAGTGCCTTGGCACCCTCCTTATACCGTGCCCCCATATTGGGGGCACGGTACGTGCCGCCCCGTGCCGCTCGGCACGGGACGACACTTTATTCCTTAATGTTAGTTACTCCTTGTTGGAGTATGTGTGCGAAAGTCCCAGATGAGGATTCCGCCATGTGATGAGTAAATCTGTACGTGTGAAAGAGGGAACGTCACACAGTGTTGGTTAGGGCATTAGACGGCAAGCCTGAATGAGATTGTTGGTCAAAGGACCTATCTCTATAACCCGCAGTACATGAATTAACCAATGTGCTTTGGTAGAAAGGGTAGCACGTGGGATTGTCAAGGATGGCAAAAGGACAACATTGGGTTAGGAAATAAAGCAATAAGCAGGAAGGAGAGTCGTATTGTGTGAGGTAGGCTATTTGAGTGAGTCGAGTTAACGAGCTGACTAAGTGGAATGATATTGGACAATGGTGTGGATAACATTAACAACAATAGTAGTCAGTGGTGGAGTTCGCCTACAAAAATAGTATTCGGGAGAGCGTTGGGATTGCACCTTTGGACCCTAGTATAGAAGAAATACTGTCCATTGCGTCGGAGTGAGGTTAACAAGAAATTTGCCTTAGGCCGGGGCGTAGTGCAAGAGGCCGAAGAGAATGCTCTCTTCATGCGCGAACGACCATTGATGGTACAAGTTCTCAACATAGAGCTATGTGAACAAGCGTCAGCGCGAATGGGAAAGTCAAGCAGAAGAATGTGTCTCCTTAAAAGTGTCACCGACAAGTAGAAATAAGAGGATTGGTTTTTGAGGAAGGTTGAGTCCTCGATCCATTGAGCAATTTGAGACTAAAGGTGTGTAGGCCCAGCAGCGGGGCGACATGCTCACATACCGAGTCTCTTGAGGGATCTAGGACACCATGCAAAATTGTTTTCCTCGTATATTTGAAAAATCAACTTGTGTTTTAGTTTCGCGAACGAAAGTCCTATTAAGGAGGGAGGGATGCAATGCACCGAACTTTCACAAATTGTTTAGTTCTAGTAAGAGATAGTAATTAAAGCTATTTTGAGTTACCACAATGGTGTTTGGAAAGCAATGCAGTGTTTTCGGCGTGTAAACTGTAACACCCCCAATAGTCCCACATCGGATAGGAAATAAGTTCTGATTAGAAATATAAGAGGCCACGCACCTTTATAATAATAACTAGACATAAAAATTTTGGGTCGTGATTTGGGCCCAACGAATTATTATTGCTAGCGGGTTGGGTTGTTACAATTGGTATCTAAGCCAGGTTACCAAACGGAAGTATGAGAGCTAAGTGCTATGCATGATAAAGTGCAACACCATGGATTTGGTGGGAGTCACCTCTTGCACCCGTAGGAGTCACCTCTAAAATCTCGCATCGCCTGGTAATTCTGGTTTATATTTGTGATCTGTGATTGGGTTTGGAACCTAACGAGGACATCAAGGTCTAAATGGGGGGAGTCTGTAGCGCCTCCCTCTAATAGTTCCCCATCGGATGGTAATGGGTTCTAATTAGAAATATAATAGGCCAAGCACCTTTGTAACAATAACTGGGCTTAAGAATTTTGGGCCGTGGTTTAGGCCCGAGTTTTTATTGTTAGCGGGTAAGGTCATTACAAAAACAGTGCGAGAACGGACTTCGAATAGTCAAACCTGCAAAAACTACAGAATTTGCACCGAGTACCGGTACCCAACTATTTGAGATTAGGGGGAACTCTCGGGTTTTGCAGAACTTCCCCCAAGTACCAGTATTAATTCGTTGAGTATCGGTATTGATGTTTGCGGGTACTGATACATAATAGAAAATAGAGAAACCAGCATTCAGCTTCTGCGGAACTTTCCTGGAATATCGATACACTTGAGCCGCGTACCAGTACTAAAACCCGAGTATCGATACTCAATGCAGTGAACAGCAAATTTTGAGAGAATGCAAATATGATTAATTGAGGGGTTTAGGTGTAATTGTTACATCTCTATATAACCCAAAATCACAGCCAAAAATCCTAGATTTCTATTTCCCCCTCCTTCGCATTCCATCTCCTCTTTCTCTCTCTAGAATTAAAAAGAAACCCTAGATCCCATTGATAACATTTGGGATTAATCTTGTTGGGAGCTTAGGAACGATGGAGAGCTTTAAGAGAAGGCTCTAGGAGGAAGGAGCTCCTCTCATCCACGTTTTGGGTGCTAGAAGAAGAATGGTAAGTTGGTATTTTCAGATTTTGGTACTAGGGTTTTCCAAAATGGGAGTTCTTGGGGATTTAACCTTGCTAAAGCTATTTTCTAGGTTTTCCTAGGTGTTTCAAGAGATCAAGTCCATCTCCTGGGTGGAGGACCCAACAAAGGTGGGATTATCACCAAAATGGATTTGATCTCCTCTTTGACTAAAGCATTTCTTTGATTGCATGAATATATTATTAGTATGTAAGCTAAAGTGCATTTAGTTGTATGCTAGGAAATCAAGTAGGTTAAGATGGTTTTGTATCTTTGACCTCGGAAAAATTAGGGTTTTAACCCTTGTATAGCAAATGGTAAACATTGGGCATGCATATATGAGGATTTTATAAACCTTGTGGTCAAGGATTTAAGTGTCGTGACACGAGGTCGTGCCAAAAACTTGTTGGCACGGTACGATACGGTGTGTGCCGAGCAGTGCCGATGAGTGCCGGTCATAAAAAATACATGTGTGCCGACATATAATGGCATGAAATATTTATTTTCTTTAGCAACAAAATTTTCTAATTATTTATTATATATCTTTATCAAATCTTTTGGACTTTATTGAGAAAATTACTTAATAAATTAAAGAAAATAGGGTTTTGAGTTGTGTCATTGGCACAGGGGCTGTATCATGCCGGTGTTTTGTTGGCACGATACGGCACGGTGGATTCGGACTGTGCCAATAGATACTAAAATCCTTGTTGTGGTATAGGTGAAATAAGTGGCATCTAACCTAGGATGGAAACTAGGGTGTGAAATATAGTGTAATATGACCCTAGAATATAGGTTAAACATGTGTGGCATTTAACTTAGGTCAAAACCTAAGGTGAAACATAGTGACATGGAAACCCTAGGTTAAATGTGAACTAGAGAACAAGTTTGGTGAATGGACATGGTTGGTAACCCTAGTTGTCATGAATCTAGGATGTCGAAACATTGGCATTAAACTCTAGGCTAAATTTAAGCTAGAGAATAAGAGAATGATAAACAAATAATGTGGATAACCCTATGTAACATGAACATAGAGTGTAATGGTAAAGCATATGTGACCTTCCGAAAGTGTCAAAAGTAAAAAAGGTGTGCGAGCAATTGACTCCCTATGAGGTACTTAGGGAAGCCTGGGAGCAACCGACCCCATTTACGTACCGATTGGTGGAGATGTGCGAGAGTCGACTCCCCATGAGGTGTAACAAGGAAAGAAATGAACTACCAATCAGAGAGGTGTGCGTGCAATCGACTCTCCACGAGGTGTAAAGTTATTGGTTGGTTCCAAGACCAATTGGGTATCCCAGGAACCAAATCGGCAAAATTTCGGAGTCCCGATTTTTCGTTTCAGCGCACTGTTTGTGCGGCTATCCCAACGGCATTAAATTTTATATTCGGGACAGCGGGTGAGGTATGTTGGGTGTAGGACTTGTTTCGGGGTGTCCCGTAGGTTGGGATGACATTCCGACAGGTCGGTACGATTGAATCGGGAGTTCTACGATGATCTTTGTTGAGATCCACAACCCCAACATCATTCGCAAGATTATTAAAGTTTGGATCACGGGTTAAGGTAATTAGCAGATTGGAATTGTTGTAGGTCCGGGCTTAGACAAGGAGTATGACCAAGAGGGGGTCAGCAACCCGAGGTTTTGATCGATAGAGGTGGGTACTCTATACTTGTAGTCAATGAAATTGTATCTTCTCTTTTTTCTCTCACATGTCAGTTTTACTTTCTCTTTATCATTATTATTATCTTGCATAGAGACAGGCTGGTTTTGACATGTATGATAGGTTGTTTATTTGATTATATCAGGACCTTTAGGTCCGTGGGGTTTGTTATATGGTATTCTGATACAACCTACTTGGTCACGGTTTGGCTTCGGCCGAGGTTATCGGCTTCTTGCCGAAGGCTTTATTAGTCACTGCACTTTGGAGTATTCATGGATACCGTCGGTTTGGCCACCGACAAGGGGTGTACTTATCCGGATAGGTCGTCTTTCATGACACATAGGTCAGGTTCAGTGCGAGGTTGTGATAGGCAGTGCCTGAGGTTGACGGACTGATATGGCAGGTTGTGGTTTTCGGCACAAGTTGGGACTAGTATTTGGCATGGCATTGTAACGACCCGGCCCAATGTAACGACCCGGCCCACTAGCAATAATAACTCGTTGGGCCCAAACCACATCCCAAAATACTTAAGCCCAGTTATTATTATAGTGTCCATGTCTCTTATAAATCCAATTATAATTCCATTCACATCCGATGTGGGACTATTGGAAGCGTCACAGACTCCCCCCGTTTAGGCCTGACGTCCTCGTCAGCCCAAACACACGCACAACCCAAGATCACCAGGCGATGTAAGACTTGTCTCACTAGCCCTGTCATCTAGACCCAGGCTCAGCCGAGACTCATCACACACTTCCGGCTGGTTATTGGCTCTGATACCAAATGTAACGACCCGGCCCAATGTAACGACCCGGCCCACTAGCAATAATAACTCGTTGAGCCCAAACCACAGACCAAAATGCTTAAGCCCAGTTATTATTATAGTGTCCATATCTCTTATAAACCCAATCACAATTGCATCCACATCCGATGTGGGACTATTGGGGGCGTCACAGGCATATAGTGGACAAGTGGTATTACAGTAGTGGCATATCCATTATCTAGTCTGCTATAGGATTATATTATCGCTCTCTGTTAGCATTTCCTTATATATCCACTATGTTTTTTTCTTCTGGTGAGCATGACTTGTCCTCGTGACAGGTTGTAACCATTGGAAAACCTTTGTCTGGTTTCTCATGTCCCCTGTCTCCACAGGTGACGTGATCGGTGAGGCGGGCACGGGTGCGGTGTGAGGATCGTGGTGGTCTAGAGCATAGCGACTTCCTTGTTCATTTACTGTACACTTTTGCTTAGAGTTTAGCGGTTCAGTTGATCATGTTTTTATATACTGGCTTGATTGGATTTTGATAGGATTATATTAGGGTTATAATTATGATTTAGAATGGCATGGCGATTTTTGAGATGGTTTATTTTGCATTGATTTTCTACCCCTCGTGGTAGCTGTTTTTTAATAAAGTGTTTCCGTGTGGAAAATAGTTTTCAAATGGTTTTAAAAATGGTTTTGGTTTCATATCTTAGACTTTTCAACGATATTCTCGGGTGTGAAACGTTTTCAAAAGAATAGGTTGAATGAATAAAAATGCGTGCATTCACGAAAATAGTTGTGTGATTAAACGATTATTGTGATTGTTGACGAGGTCGGTACACCATGCAAATATAGAGGAAACTCTGTGTTCGTGGCGGATTTGTACGTTCCCTGGCAAGGCTGAAAAAAAAAAATTTGGCTTTCCACAAACTGATTTTAAAATAGGATTCCAACAAGAGACTGTCGTGACATAAATACGTTGACTGCAGACAATATAGCGTCAAAAGTGGGGACAAAATACTCTACCCCGTGTGGAGATATCATGATTGGGTTTGTATGCGTCTCCTACAAGTCAATCCTTATTAGCTGTCTTGTGGGGAGTGTGGAGTGTGGTAGTCTTCGTTCACACGAGTGAACCTTCGGTAATTACCAAGCAGTATATACGCAGTTGACTTATTATCGCCGCAATTTGTGCATGTTTCTATTCTGGCTTGGTTGCATGCCAGTCTCGTCGTTGTGCCTTGCACTACTCGATGGTCTGATAGGTGGGATAGTCTCAGTTGAATTATCGTGACGTTTGGATTCGCAGTTGATGAGTAATCTAAGTCTAGTCGTAGGTTCATGCGATGTGGCGCACGAGAGCGTGCGGGTTATGATATGTCTATCATGGGGATCAAAAGTGGTGAACACTTAGAAATCTGTTGCAATACAATCGTTGTTCTAGTCACTTGGTGACAAACACGCTGGGGTTTCATTGAGATAGGTACTTAGTGTTGCCCGAAGACATGGATCGCTTGGGTTCCCCTAGGGAACAGGAGCGACAGGATCTCGTAGAGACAGATATTGGACATCATTGGTAGTTATGGTCGCATGTTGTGATTGATAACCCTAGTTACTTAGTGACAAGGGGAATCGTCGAGTCAGATGTACTCGAACAGTGAAGGTGAGTGAGTTGAAATTGATAAGCTCAATTGGCAGTGGCAGCCTTGGACTTTTTGGCTCAGGCGGAAGGTTAGTTCTTGGACCTAGTTGAATGCCACCATATATTTCGACGGTGAGTGTTGACTGTTGAGTTTTGTAGCCTTTAATGTAGGCTGGTGAGAGACTGTAGCCTCCAAGGTAAGTGTTATTAACTCTAAAGGAAAACACTAAAGAGTCGAGCATGTAAGAGCTCCTTCGCTATGACCATCTCTTCGGCTAGGGCCAAGCAACTCGTGATCAGTGGATGTGTAGCCGACCTGGCTTCGGTAGACATCAAACACCAGGCGGCTCCAAAACTTGAGGAGATTCTGGTAGATCGTGAGTTCCTCGATGTATTTCCCGACAAACTGCCCGAAATGCCTCTGAATTGAGAAATCGAGTTCTTTATAGACTTGGCTCCTGGGATGACTCCTATCCTGAAGGCTCAATACAGAATGGCCGTTGCTGAGCTGAAGGCTCTGCTCAAGGATCTTTTGGATAAGAGATTCATTAAGCCTAGCGTATTTTCCTGGGGTGCACCTGTCCTTTTTTGTTAGAAAGAAAGACAGTAGTCTGCGATTATACATTGACTATCAGGAGCTAAAGAAAGTCACAGACTCACAGTTAAGAACAAGTACCCACTTCTGCAGATCGAGGATCTTTATGATCAGTTGCAGGAATCATCGATCTACTCGAAGATCGATTTGCAATCAAGATATCATTAACTGAAAATCAAGACTGATGATGTGGCAAAGACTGCGTTCAGGACTTGTTACAGCTGCTATGAGATCACGGTGATGCCTTTCTAGCTACTAATGCCCCAGCGGTATTCATAAACATGATGAACAGAGTCTTTAGGCCATATCTAGACCAGTTGTGGCGGTGTTCATTGACGACATACTAATCTACACGCAAAGCAATGTGGAGCATGATGATCATCTTCGGCAGGTTCTCCAAATCCTTCGGGATAACAAGCTCTACGCCAAAGTCAAGATATGTGAGTTCTGACTTTGCGAGGTATCCTTCTTGGGGTATATTGTGACCCCGTCGGGTATTACTGTGTACCTGAAAAAGGTGGAGTCGATGGTGGATTGGCCTCGACCAATTAGCGTAACCCAGATCAGGAGCTTCCTTGGTTTGACAGGCTATTATCGGCGATTTGTTGAAAGCTTTTCTAAAACTGCCGTCCTGCTAGACAAACTAACAAGAAAAGGAAAAAAGTTCCAATTGACTCCCGAGTGCCAGAGGAATTTTGAGGAGCTCAAGGACAGATTGACATGCGGCCCCATCCTAGCATTGCCGAGACTTGATGAGGACTTCGTGGTCTATTGCGATGCCTCACGAATAGGTTTGGAGTGTGTGCTTACGCAGCAAGATCGGATTATTGCGTACGCGTCGCACTAACTGAAGGATTACGAGAGGAACTACCCGACTCACGACCTTGAGCTCGCAACAGTGGGTTTCGCCTTTAAGTTGTGGAGGCACTATTTATACAAGGCGAACTGCGAGGTGTTTACAGATCACCACAGTTTGAAGTACTTTTTTACACAGGAGCTAAACCTTAAGCAAATGTGGTAGCTCGAGCTCCTTAAAGACTATGACCTCTATCCAGTATCACTCAAGAAAGGCGAATGTGGTGGCCGACGCTTTGAGCCGGAAGCAGGCCGAGCTGTCAATCATGATCACCAAGATCGATCACTTGGTGGAAGAGTTTCATCGATTAGAGTTGGAGGTTGTACCCTCCGGGAGCCACTGCCTAGTTGTGACTTTGGTGGTATAGCCTACCCTTGTAGATAAGATTAAGCTCGGGCAATAATTGGGCCCGTACTTAAAGAAAGTGCAGACGGATATCGAGCAAGGGAAAATAGGAGAGTTCATGATACACTGATGGTTCTCTCCATTTTCGAAATCGGTTGTGCATGCCGAATGATTCTAAATTAAGGTGGGAGATCCTAATTGAGGCACACCGGCCTCCGTATACTGTTCATCCTGGTAGAACCAAGATGTCTCAATGTCTAAAGCTGAATTTCTGGTAGATAGGAATAAAAATGGATGTGGCTCAGCAAGTGGCTCAGTGCTTGGTGTGTCAGCAGGTGAAGGATGAACACTAGCGACCGAGAGGAAAGCTACAATCCTTCCCTATGCCCGATTGGCGAGTCTGTTAGCGTGCCGAACCGACCAAATAGACGGTCACGGAGCGTGACAGTTACTCTACATGTCGGCTCTTTTGTATTCCTCTTCATATGCTTCATGATTATCTTGTATGTAGACTATCGTGTTGGACATATGACATATAGAGTAGGATCTGGATGACACATGACTACTTTGTAGATGTTGATCTTGTTGGTCGGTTACACTCAATTATGGATAAGATATTATGTGACCTTGTGGTCGGCTTTACTCTATGATTTTGGCCTTTGTGGTCGGTAGACAGCACCTTGTAAACTTTGCAACTTTTTGTCGCGATTCAATTACTTGATTGCTCCTCGTGAGCTTTGCAGCTTCCTGCCGTGGTTCGATTACTTGATTGCTCCTCATGAGCTTTGCGGCTTCCCGCCACGGTTCGATCATTTGATCATATAGCATCGATCGCCACGGCTTACAGAGCATTTCACGTACACCAGTGGTTTGGCCACCGCAACGGTGTTCTTTTTCGGAAAAGTGGTTGTGTATCGACTCGTGAGCCCTATGTGGTATGTTTTGCAGTGGAGTGATATGCCCGGTGACTGAGCAGGGGTGACATTGCCTGAGGTCTTTAGACCAAAATGGCAGTATATGGATTCGGTTGATTATTTGCATTGTTCGTCCGGTTGATGCATACTCGTTTGCTTATTCATATTACAATAGCGGTTTGTATATACATATCAGTTGTTAATTGTTTATTTCTATTCCAACTTTACTATTGCTACTGTACCTATGTTACTTATTCATATTTTTCAAATTACATTATCTCTCTTCCATGTTTACCGGTGATATACCCACTAGAAAATATATGTATATGTTTCTCACCCCACTGTTTTTACAGGTTTTGCCGACAGTGTTGGTCAGGGCGTTGCATGAGGACGTAGTTAGTTAGCGCCTAGATAGCTCGTGCCGTGAATCTTGATTGCTAGTTTTTTGTTTTACCTTCCAGGTGTATCTATTTCCTTACCAGGTTATGATTGTACCTCATGGACTTGTAGCCTTGAGTTTAGTTTTGGTTGGATTTTCCCTATTCCTGAGGTTTTTGGTTTTTTTGTTTTAGTTTAGTGGATCAGTTATGGTTGTGATAGTATTTGTTGTTATTCGTCCTATTGTTGTTGTCATTATTGTTGTTGTGGTTGATGATATGGTTGATTGTTGTACTCTAGATTTCTACGCCGTACATATACATGGGAGACTCTGTTCGTTTGTATAGGAGAGACTCTATCCATGTGGAGGGTCTATACACGTTTCAGGGCATATTTGGTGTTGGTTTCAAAAAAAGATTTTATATGTTTTCCATTGTTCTTTCGGTAAAAAGACCTACAAAAAAACCTCGGGGCATGACATCAAGTGACAATGATGTTCTAATGACATTTAAGAGAACCCGATGAGATTATGGGCTGGGTGGTCAACTAAAACAAATCGATTGTTCATCTAGAAAATTTCAACCTTTTGAACTTCATGTGGCAATTTACAATTAGGCCAAAATTCTAGTGGTTGTGAGAGATTTTTTTTTCTCCTACCAAAAATTGGGCCATTTCTAAACTTTAATCAATTATACTTTATAAATTATGTGCAACGGAGTATATGAACTATTAAAAGCAGAAAGCTAAAACCATGAGTAGCTCAAGAGCAAGTATAATTTAAGTGAACAAATTCCAAATGAGACAGAAGAAACCTTGGGTGCAAAAGTAGCTTTAGTGTCATCTTGTGGTCGTGCTTTCAATTTTGCAGATCCATCAAGAATGGACGGAAGCTCACGAAGAAGTAGTTCAGCTCCTGCTGATCAAAATCACAAGCAATTAGCAAAAAGACAAAAGTAAATTTTTATGAGCAAAGTAATGTTTGATCTAGTTTATTTTTATTCTTGCTGATTACAAAGGCAAATTTTATAAATTATGAGCGCAATACTATTTGATCTATGTGATTTTCACCATAAGTAATTAGCAAAGATTATAAAGGGTCAGTGTTACAACAAACAAACTCAAATTACTACATGCAAATAATATGATTAACAATTCTGAGGCAGAAGAAAACTTGCCAATATTGTTGTTATAACGGTGTGGCATCAGAAATGTATAAGGCCTATAGGCATCAAGAAATGTCGCAACATTAACTTGGTCTGCAAGCATTTTGTACAGTATTTAACGCCTTTAGAACCTTTTCTTAAAGATCCCATCACATGAAGGCAACTCACTTGTAACCTGACTGGCCGCTTTGAAGAGGAGAGGATAATACATTCATTTTTAAGTTTTGTACTTTTCTTGCACATTTTCGAGTAACTCACAGGTAGAAAGTAGTTCCACATATTTTCCTTCATTCACATGATTATCTTGTTGTTCTTTTTATTGGCAAACAACAAGATATGAATTTTATATGTCAACTGGACCTCAGTGAACAACGATAGTTGTCCTTCATGTTTCTCATAATATGATGCAGAAAGCTTAGACTTTGTTTGGTATTGTTGCCATTTTTTCTTTTAAGTACAAATTTTATGCCATAGTGTATGGGTTTGTTTAGTAATAAACACAAAAGTTTAGTAGAAAGTGTAGTGTGGCAACATTAGAACCCGCGCTACCAGGATCCAACGACACAAATGAACCAAAAGGTTGGATCTAAATCACCTGCAACTAGGATGTGCAAGAAAATGGTAAGGTGAAGCAAAAGAGAACTCAAGCATAATCACAATACGAGAATTTACGTGGTTCACCCGCTATTATTAAGCTATGTTGATAGGCACGGGATATATCAAATCCACTACCAAAATGAGGAGATCACAAAAGTACAGTTGGAGATTACTGCTCTATTATAATGGGCATACAATCATTCAAATAATGCCACACCTTCCTTGAAGCCTCTTCTGATATAGCAAATACCACTTTGGAACACTTTAGGAATGCCTCTGATAAATAATAGAAGGCTTAAACCAAGGAATAAAATGCCGCCCCATGTTGTATTGGGCGGCACATACTTTGCCCCTAATATATGGACACGGTACAGGGGGGGTCTCGTAGGAATCCCCCGTGCTGCAATACCCAAGTGGGTATCGCGCAAGACAGCGCACCCACTTGGGTATCGCGGCACAATATTGTGTCGGTTGTTCTTTTTTTTCCTTTTTTCTTTCTGCCCGTGATTAAAAAACTTTTTTTTCCCTTTTTTCCTTCCGGAGGGCCTTTGTGTCCTCTTCTTTTCCTCCCTCCCCCCATCCCACAGCATATACTCTCTCTCTCTCTCTCTCTCTCTCTCTCTCTCTCTCCCTTTCTTCTTACATATCTTCTTCAAAATTTTTCCTTCTTCTTTCATCACTTAAGGAATAGGCAAAGAAATTGCAAATCAAAACTCTACTTATTAGATAAGTAAAAAAAAATATAATTTAAATTTTTAATTATATATTTTGAATATTTTTTATTTGTAAAGCTCCTTTTTTGAAGAAATATAAAATTAGACAATTTTTTATTAATAGTTTATAAAAAGTTGAAACTAGATCTACTTGATTTAATTATTATATAGTCAAATTTTTAATTATCAGACCCAATCCTATTGGCCCGAGACATCCGCTTCCACCATAGACATCCGTCTTTTCTCCACAATTTTTTCAAAATTTGTTGCAGCGTGAAACTTTCGGCAAATCACGGACACAAAATCGAACTCAAAAACAAAATTTCGAGGCACATCTAACATAAAATTCTATTTTTGAAGTTAGAAGATTGAAAATGCTGATAAAATTAAAAGCTAAATTAAATCAATTGATATATAAATTTATTTAATTTGTTTGTCATATATTCATATATTTATTGCTAAATTTTTATGAATACGTCTAACAATTTTTCTTAAAAATATTAATAAAAAAATAATTTTCTACAAATGTTTAATAAATATTTTTAAAAATTCGAATGGAAAGAAGTTATCGAAATGCGGTTTGTATTATAGTTAATCTATTTATCACACGGTCCCTCGTCGAATTAATATGGATCAATATTGCAAATATTCATTAACTATTTGAGAAAAACTATTTCTCTAATTTTGTATTTTATGATTTTTTAAATTCGAAGAAAAAAAAGATAAAATCAAAATAATTTTAAAAATTAATCAATTCTCACAAGTATTCTAAAAATTTTGAAAAAAAAAAATCTAAAATTTTTGAATAAATATTTTAAAAAATCAAAAATAAAAAAATTTATCAGTGTACTTGCGGTCCTATTTTGATTTCTCTAATCATCATATGATCTCTAGTTAAATCAATATATAGATCTTATAAAGTTTTGAGAAAAATATACATTTTTCTAATTTTATATTTTATAATTTTTTAAATTCTAAAAATAAGATAAAATTAAAATAATTTTCAAAATTGATAGATATGATTTTCTCATCATATTGTTCTTTTTCTTTTTTTTTTAATGGATTATATGATAGTTGTTTTTATGTAAAAAACTTGTGTAGATCATAATGCCACCTAAGAGAACAGAAAATTATGATTGACAGCGCGGACAAATGGTTAGTGGGAACATATTTAATTGGAAGTGTAATTACCGTAATATGGTCGGAATGGGTGGAGGTGTCACTTGCCTAAAGAAATATATCGCTGGAGATTTTTTCGAAATAGCGAAATGCCCTAAAGTTCATTAGGAGATAAGACATGCAATGAAAATTGAATTAGAATCTACAAAGATAGCAAAAAAAAAAAAACGAGGGATGATAGAGATGAACTAGATAAAGGATCGGCTAAGTATCCCCCTGTTGACCCATATGAAGGTATAAGCGATGAATTTGATATTGATACTAGAGTTGCCATGGAAGTATCTCTACAAGAAAGATGGGCGCAAGATGAGATCCAACGGCATTGAGCACAATTTAGGGCCTCTCAGTTTGATGTCGGTGGTGGGTCTAGGTCTGACTCTGTACAATCAGGTTTAGCTCAAAGTGGTTTTGTTGGCCGAATGTTCGACAAATTTTAAAAAATGCCATAAGAAAAAAGTGGAAAAGCTCCAAATATTATAGATATAGAGACCTAATAGCATTTCCTAGTCCATATGCTCAACAAGCGCATAGATACATTGCTAAAAAAAGATAAAAAAAGGCAAAATTGGTCGAGCAATATCAAAGTTTTTTCACTTCAATCATATTCCTTCTCATGCAGCAAGCGATCCATATTATAAATCAATTATCGCCGTCGTACAAAAGAAGAGTTCAGGAGTTGAACCCCCAACGTCGTATAAGATTGCCGGCAAATACCTTGACATGGAGGTCAATGATATTCATGCATAGGTAAAAAACTTCAAACAACAGTGGGAGATGTATGATGTTACCTTGATGTGTGATAGTTGGACAAGACCGACAAAAATGAGCATTATAAATTTTTTAATTTATTGCAATGGCAAGGTGGTCTTCCACAAGTCAGTCGATGCGACCGGTTGATTTGAAGATGCTGATTACATATATGCATTATTGGAGCATGTTCTATGTAATGACCCAAACTTCTGCACAATAGCAAAGTATGGGTGAAAAGTAGCTTGGGGGACTATGCTTGTGGTCCTGGCGAAATTTCAAACTTATTAAAGTGTTTTCAAGGCGGGCTCGGTGCGAAAACAGAATTTGAAATATGAAACTGGGACCAGATTGGCCAAAGAACAGTTAAGAGACAACTATGAAAAAGCCCGGAAAGAGTTCTGAAGATTTCGAAACGATTAGAATAGAGTTGGAGCTCTATGAAGCAAAAATGAAAATTTTCGGACGAAGCAATTTTAGGCCATTGAGGGCTCAAGGACCGAACCTTGACTTAAAGGTTCGGACCCTGACTTGAAAGTCCAGACCCTGAGAGGAGATCAGTCCTTTGCCCCAAAAACCCTGATGTCCAAGTTCGGGGACCGGTCTGTAGAAAGGCGGACCGGTCCGTCGCCGCATAGTGATCGGAGTGAAGGTTCGGGGACCGGTCCATGGAATGGAGGACCGGTCCGTCAGCGACAAAATGCCCAATGAGGGGCATTTAAGTAATTTTGGTGGTGGGGTCTTTATAAAGGGAACCCTCTTTCCTTTTTTCATGCCTAACCCACACGACACACACTGAGAGAGAGAGAGAGTGTGCGTGTCACGCCCCGGCCCCCAGCGGAAGCCTACCCGGTACGTGCACAGACCCGCCGTGTGTACAAGGCACCCCCAGAACACACAAGCCGTCTACAACAACAAAGTGAAAAAAAGACAATATACACATCCTACTAGTAATCAGAGCTTAAGTACAACTACTCTAAGCATAAAATAAGTACAAGTAACTGCAATCATGCACGATTTAGTAGAAGTAACTACAATCATGCAAGATTTAAAACAAAATACAATAAGAATCCTCTCAAGTACATCCTACAAAATACATGGGTGGTCTCTATAACAAAATACAAAAACACCTCTCACTACTAAAACAAAAATGAAAGGCGTCCTGTAACCACCTCGAGTGGCACGAAAGGGACGAATCTAGCTATGCGTTGTTCCCTTGCCACGATCCCAAGCCTCTATTGCTGTGGATGGCTCTGAAATAAAAACTACAAACCAATGAGGGCTCATAACTATTAGTCAATAGTTCCCAGTGGGTAAGCCGCTGAGAGAAGCAAAACACACCACTAAGTCAACTGAGGCAAAAGATAGTATAACTACTGAAATGAAATGTAAATAAATAAACAACTGGAGTAAAGTAATTCTACTACTATCATGCCTCTATGCTCAAGTATAAGGTAATAATAGTATGAAACTACCATGCTAACATGAATGCCCAACTAGTATGAATGCATCATCTATGTGATGTTCAATAACAAGTTTGGTTAACCTTAATCATTTCTCTTGATGACTTTCATTGAGTCTTAGCTTGAGCCACGCCTCATGGTCCTGTGGTGGCACTCTCCAACAGAGCTATGCCTACCCCACAGTAGCCCAATCCGCGCCCAATCCCGCACGGCGAGCATGATGTCGCGATGGCTAACTCCGAAGTGCCGGCATGAAAGGAGAGACCCTACCAAGCATGTGCGAATGAGCACAATCGGCAAGCAAGCAAGTCCCGATCATGGTGTCTAAAACACGGAATAGCATCATCGACCTTTAGTTCGGGATATAATATTATCTTATAGTGTCAATGTCTTGTATACAATGTAGGCAATGTCTTACATAATTAAAGAGTTTATCATACACTAATTGTCAGACATGAAATCTCACAATTTTCCTCTTGGTTCTACTAGTTTAGAAGTTTTCTACTTGTATCTCAACTACACTAGATGGCACTAATATTATATTGTCCAAATGTACATGATCATATTGCACAACATGTCCCAATCCTTCTATAGCATGTATAAAATGTTCTCTACTCATATCAAAACTTGTAAAATACCGATAATGACTATTCAATCCCCTCTTATAGTGTCCATGCACATGCAATGTATACCTCTACTACATAGAGTATGAAAATTTCTCCAAATAAAGGAGTTCAAATACATGATTAAAAATCATGATAAATCAAACGAAGACATAGGAGGGAGTTCACCGATTTCGGTAAGGTCAAACCCACCGAATAGTAGCCAAATCCTTGTGAGAGATCACAACCAAGTTGCCCGCAAGCTCTCTTATGGCCTAAGACAAGTTCCCAAAGGATCAAATCAACGCAAAGAAATAATCACGAAATTCCTTAAAAATCATAAGAAAAATGGATGGAAAATACCTTAGACTAAGAAATCTTGCTAGATCTTGGAATCAAAGTAAAGGAAGCTTCAAAACCAACCTATAAGAGTGTTCTACACCTATCAATTCCACCCCAAAAGCTCCAAATCAAAAAGCCCCAAAAATAAACCCTAGTTTTCAAAACTAAGTTTTCCAACAAGAAAAATCCCAAAGAGAAGGAAAATAAGGGTTTCTAACAAGGTTCGAAGTGCCGTGGCACTGGGGCGTGCCGCTCGCCGCCTGGCACGGTACGGCACCCGATGGATATGCATGACCTCCCAGTGGCACGCTCTGGCACGTTTTTTTTTGTTTTTTTTGTTCCCAATAAGCTCTTATAATATTGTTTTGAAATGTTTAGTCAAAAAATTATGAATATTGGCTATATATAGCTTACTATACTCACCAATTAACATATTGATATTTTTTTATATATATAAAGTACAATGGAGTTTTTTTTTCAAAATAACCCTCTAAAATTTTATAATTTGCGAAATAATCTTATCAAAATTTTATTTGTAAAACTAACCCTATTTTTGCCATATCAACTTGCCATATCAGCGCCACATACAGAAGGCTCATTTTTAAGAGATTTAGGTTGTTATTGTAGAAAGATAAGATAAAATGAGAATGTGGGTACCGATTAGATTTTTAAAATATTTAGATTGTTATTATTCATTAACTAATATAAGAAGGAAAAGAGATAAAAAATATTTTTAATCATAAAACCTAAATCTTTAAAAGATTTAGATTGCTATTAGTTAGTAAATAATAACAACTTAAATCTTTTAAAAATCTGATATATAACCACATTCTCATTTTATCTTATCTCTTTACTTTTTATATTAGTTAGTAAATAATAATAATCTAAATCTCTTAAAGATACTCAAATTTACTAACAACCTAAATTAGTTAGTGAACAAAATAACCTAAATCTCTTAAAGATTAAAACAAAAAAATAAAAAACATGTACCGTACAATATGTGATATTTTTAAAAAACAACAAAAAAAATATTCTAAAAAAAAAAAAAAAAAAAAAAAAAGGGAAAAAACTTCCGTGCCGAGCGGCACGGCACGGCGATACCCCATGGGTATCGCCATGTCTCGAGCGATACCCAAGGGTATCGCTCGAGACGCGGGGGGGGGGGGGAGGGCGATACCCCCCCTGTACCGTGCCCCCATTTGAGGGGCACGGTACGTGCCGGGCCGTGCCGAGCGGCACGGCCCGCACTTGATTCCTTGGTTTCTAATCTCTTTTAAGCTCGAATCCCACCTTGAAAGGCCAAGAATAGGAATTAGGGCTTCAAACCTCCTTCTTCAAGCTCCTACTTCCCTCCATGTAATAACAACAATTTTTGAATTTCAGAATCGGTTGTAAAATTCGGATTTTGGATTTTATTTCGTCTTTTTCGAAATTTAAGGAGGGTGCTGTTGTTAGCCTTTTGAGAATTTGACCATCAGTATGGTCTTCACCGGATTATTGATGAAAGGTAGTTTAAGGGTTGGTCAAACCCGTCCTTGAATCCGGGGTGCGAGTTGCACCGAAAACGAGGAATAACGGGATTTGACGGGTTTGCGGGTTTCCTCCGTTTTTGCTCGGACTGACTTTTAGGGTGAGATCTTCAGATGAGAAGGTCGTTACTCCGTCGGCGTCGTCAAGCGGAGGACGGCGGTGCAATCGGATCGCGAATCCGACTTGCGGATCTCCCGGAATGATACTTTTAAGTTATCGGGTCCGGGAGTGTGAGTGTGGGGACTTTCGGTATCCGTTAAGGTTTTTGGTGCATCGGGATCCGTGCTAGCAGTTACGGGACATTTCGGAAGTTTGGCACGCTTATCGAGGAATTTTGGTATAAAAATATCTTATAAATATTATGGGATTTGGGACTCTCGAACGTACACAAAATTAATGAGATTTTATTAATTTACAATATTTTCCCAAAAAGATTTTGAAGATTGGATTTCTTCTTCGTCCTCAGGTACAGGAGGCCGAAACCGAAAACGTCGTTATCACTAGAGACCGGATCCGAGAACACCATCGTTACCAGAGAACGGGGTCCTATCGTCTTCTCCCTCGTTTTGCGCACCAGCGATCGGTGCTGTCGTCTCCCTCGTCGTCGCGGAGGTGGTGATCGAAGTCGTTTGGCGGTGAGCAAGGCCGCCGTCGCAGTTGCTGTCACGCCCCGGGGTCGAAACTGCGACCCGGGCTCGCCAACAGATCCGCCATCTGTACGGAAACCCCCGCACAGACGAAGCGTCCACCCTGCAAGTCAGATCTATAGCTAAAAATGTATCAGAGCTGAAATAAAACTAGTAGCTACAGAATCATACACTGAACATCTGAATATAAATAAATCCTCAATACATAGTCTCTCCCACTATGTAAATAAATACAAATCACACAGACTGTCCAGTACAAAAGTGGAATCAGAAAAAATACAGGGTACATCTGTGGGTTATGAATAATATGGATCTGAATAGGGAAAAAACCACCTAGAGGGGGGTGAATAGGTGAAAACAATAAACACAGCAAATCGTTGCGTAAAAAATAACCCAATGCGGAAAATAAATAAAGTACGCAAGATTTACGTGGAAAACTCCGTCACAGGAGTAAAAAACCACGGAACCGATAACACGGCGAAATCCACTAAGATTAAACACGTACAAGGTGATTTACCGTAACCCTACGACTCAACCTTTTCCATACGCTCCTAGTTGATCTTCTCCGCTCGCTCCGAACGCTCCTCGAATCCACGATTTGCGTCCCAACGCCGAATCCACGACGTTCAACGTCGAATCCACGACGTCCAACCGAATCCACGGTCTTCACCAATGCGGCACGTCTCGATCACACGAACGCGCCTCGCTCCGAATCCACGAGAGCGGTAGCACCTTGAATCCACAAGGCCAAGCAAATCCTCGCGCCGATTTTTGGTAAAATCGTTGTTTTTGTTTGGTGGTGATGATCCTCCGAATACTTAGATCAAAGATAGATAAGGAAATACCATCTAAGTATTCTTCAATTTGATTCTACAAAGAATAGGAGTTTGGAAACCCTAGAATCAAATTGAACAATATAGATGAAGAAACATGAATTTAATCGTGTTTTCCTTTCTTCTCTATATTTGTGAATTTTTCTTTCTTAAAAGAAAATCTTTTTCGAGAAATCAAAATCACTTTTTACGATGAATAAAAAGTCTATTTATAGATTAGAGACCCTTGGAAAGAGATAAGCATCAAAAACTGACTTAACAGAATTTTTCCCGCACGACAGTCCGGACTGGATTTGGCTGATCCGGACTGTCGTCTTTTTTCAGCAATTTTCCTGAAAAAACAGTTCGGGGTCCGGACTGGAATTTCCTGATCCGGACTGTTCATGCGATTTCAGCAAACACATAGTTCGGGGTCCGGACTGAAACAGGGGAGGTCCGGACTGGAATTCCGCATGAACTAAACTATGTTCGGGGTCCGGACTGGATCGGTCTGATCCGGATCTGAACATCCAACTTGTCTAGTTTTTTATTTTTATGCACTGAAAACTTATCCAAGTGTTTCTAAACTACACAAATGTATTCGGATCACCAAAATTATTTAGTTAAACGTACCTGATCATTCCGAATCCATTCTTCTTGAGATTGATGTAGTTGATCCACAATTCTTCATCTTCAATCTTCAAGACTTTTACCTCTTCACGAAATACGCCAAAACAAAATCCTTAACAACATCTACCTCTGACTCTCAAGTAAAACGGGTAAGGAACAACTCGGCCACGTCCTTACCTCGATCAGCTATCTCCGCACGAACGAGCCGGAACAGCAACCTCTAGAAACCTGCCACCGCAGCGGGTGTGAGAACTACTGCAAAAGGTAGTTCCCAGTGGATACCGTCACCAATATCCACGGTATGCCCACTAAGTCTACTGGAGGCAAAACAATAGGTATGCAGATAGATAATATGAAAGCTGAAATGGAACTACAGCTAATATGTCTCAAGTATCATGCTCAAAGGAAAACTCGACTAAGAACATGCTATGTTTCCACTCGCTACTGCTACTATGCCTCAAGTATCATGCTCAAAGGAAAACTCAACTAAGAATATGCTATGCATCCACTCGCTCACGAGGTGCTCACATCATCCCAAATCTCAATGACTGCCAAAACTGGCTCAGTCGAACCTGCGCCTCCCTACTACTCCAACGTAGGTGTCCAATCGCCCCTACTACTCCAACGTAGGGTGCCCAATCGGACTAACACAATATCACGCAAAGCAGCCTCATCAGGCGCATAACCATCGCATCCGGAGCGGCAACTCGAGGGAAGCGACCCCACCGAGGAAAAGCGTGTCTCATCTGTCTCAACAAGCGGCACATGCAGGCTATAATCCACGATCAAACAGATCGGAAACTCGAAAACGCAAATACCCATAACTCAGTCGGAGAAACCCTCTACGACTCAATCTGGAAATGCCCAAATAAACAAAGCTAAGCCGGAAAACCCTCCACGACTCAATCTGCTAATGCACAGCCTATGGCTAAGTCAGAGAAACCCTCCACGGCTCACTCTAATAATGCCCAATAAACATAGCTAAGTCGGAGGAACCCTCCACAACTCAATCTGATAATGCCCAAACCCTCCACGGCTCACTCTAATAATGCCCAATAAACATAGCTAAGTCGGAGGAACCCTCCACAACTCAATCTGATAATGCCCAACCCATGATCTAGAATAACCCAATCAACCCAACAATGGAATCAATCCTCAATCTCTCACACGGGGAGGCCCGGAAATTTCGAAAGACTGCCGCCTACAACCCAAATCAAACAAGAACAGACTGCAGGCACAGCCGCCCGTAGCTTCCGCCCCTGAAGTGAAACAATGCTCAAACTCTCTCATGACACTAGAAACCCATCCCATAGAGCTCTAAAAATTCACTCGGCCCCCTGGCACGAGGATACATGCATCCTGAACCTATTCAACCCCTCTGGGCGATCTCGATGTATAAAAACTATTTTTAAAGCCGATTTTTCGGTAAAACGGTTCAATAATTTTTAAAACAGTTCAGATGCTATTTTGGTGCCAACTAACCATGCAGTCTAGTATCAAATCATCTCTAAATCATGCTAAAAATATCTGGAGCTCAAGATTGTCTTTCTATAATTTTCTAAGCAACTATCAAATTTACCAGCTATAAAAACAGATAAGCTAAACATGCTAAACATGCATACAATAGCATTAGAAGGCATTCCATACATCTTGAAGAATTTCCAATCCACCTGGATCGCTATCCACAGGCAACGCTGAAATCGGCGAAGCGCGGACCAGCTTGTAGGTTTTTATTATATGAAGGATCCACACGGATCTAAATAGGTACTATCAAACAACTAGAGGGGGGGTGAATAGGTGTAATACTTATAAAACCAATCTCAGTGCAAAATAAAAATCAATGCGGAAATAAAAAATAGCACACCGAGATATACGTGGAAACTCCAATCCAGGAGAAAAACCACGGGACCAACACGCAATAACAATCCACTAAGAATAGAAGAATAACAAGGTGATTACCGACTCCACGGACTCAACCCCTCCTTCAGCTTCTTCGGACCTTGCGCTCACCGATTGGACGTCCACGCAATAACAATCCACTAAGAAAAGAAGAATAACAAGGTGATTACCGTCTCCACGGATTCAACCCCTCCTTCAACTTCTTCGGACCTTGCGCTCCACCGATTGCATGTCCACTGCACACGTTCGAATCCACGAACGCCACTCGAATCCACGAGCACACGTTTCGAATCCACGAAACGCCTTCAACACATCGAATCCACGATGCTACGTCGAATCCACGACGGAAACTTAGCCGATAGAAATATTGGTTTCGATGGTGATCCTTTGCTTAGATTATCATTGAGGAACCGTAGAAGAAATCTCTAAGCAAAGACTAGATCAATTCGACAAAAGATAGATCTTGGAAGAACCGTCGAATTGACCTAAAAGAGGCTATAAAAAAGAACGATAAAAACCTAGCCTCTAGGGTTGCTCTCAAGTGTTTAATTAATTAATCGGTAGTTTTTGAGAAACCCTAAATGTCTATTTATAGTTTAGAAACCTTTGGAAAGAGATAAGCATCAAAAATTGACTTAACAGAATTTTTCCCGCACGACGATCCGGATCGGATTTACGACGATCCTGATCGTCGTCTTTTTTCAGCAATTCCTGAAAAAACAAGGTTCGGGATCCGGATCGGAATTCTGATCCGGATCGGAATTCTGATCCGGATCAGTTCAGGATCAGAAATTCTGAAACATCCAATTTGTCCAGTTTTTGATTTTTAAGCAATGAAAACTTATCCAAGTGTTTCTAAACCACTCAAATGTATTCGGATCACCAAAATTATTTAGTTAAACGTACTTGATCAATCCGAATCCATTTTCCTTAAGATTGATGTAATTGATCCACAATTCTTCTACTTCAATCTTCAAGACTCAAAACACTAAGCGTCAACTTGAGCTCTTGTTGAATCTTCTCTGAGTCTTTGATTGCTGATTGACAATTTGATCACTTCAAGACTCCGACTCAACTCACCAACTCAACTCACGAAATATGCCAATACAAAAAGCCGTAACAATCTCCCCCTTTGGCAATTTCGTGACAAAACCCAAAAATACATAAAACGCTCAAGACACTCATCTTAAACCAAAAAATCGAAACTCAATGTCATCACCAAAACATTGACTTTCTTTGCGTGAAAGATCCAATAAACAAAAATTACATTTGAACCCGTCTTAGAACAAACTCTATGACTTAGGACTTGGAGTCTAAAAGTGATGTAGATCCTGCAAAACAAAACTCCAAACAAATCAAACGTTAGTTGTCAGAAATTAAAGTTATATCCTACATTTGATTCGTCCTTTTGGTTCTTTTTGTTTTTCGGCTCCTTTTTCATCATCTCCCCCTATCTTGATGATCTCATCTCCATCTCCCCCTATTTCTCTTCTCCCCCTTTTTATCACAAATTGTCAAACAGTGAACATACTAGACAAAAGGAAATCACTAACAGCATTAGTTCATAGAGAAAGAGAGATAAAAGCTCAGTTCCGGTATATAACATAAACACAGATTGCGTACCGATAGCCAAAAGCAAAAATCAAATAATTTCTTGAAACAAATCCAGATTCTGAAATAATTGAATTACCGATTTGTATTCCATCAAGAAAACAATTTAAGTGCTTGAAAATAATACGAGATCACATAGATGTCATTCAATCCAATTAATTTTACAAAAATTAAAAAGATTTACTCCGAAATTATGAAAAACAAAGATAAAACATTATAAACCGTTTTTCATATTATATACGTCAAACACAAGTCATCAAAAATAATCTAGAGATCCAAACAATATCAAGATGTAACGGATTTATAAAGATGACTTACAGAGATTTCCAAATGACATCAATTTGATTTCTTACCCTTTCAAATTTGAGATAAGCACTAAAATACCTAAGGGTGGCTCTTTGAGCATCTTTCAACTATCCCACCTTATACCAACCAGGAGATTGTTCACAATATAAGAACTTTGCATATAAATCTCCAAAAGCTTCAACTAAAGATTTTCTCATAAAATACTATCAAGCATCCATAACATGTGGTAGCTTCACACACAGACCGGACGAACGGGGTGGCAGCTCTTTCCAACATGTGGTGGTAGTTTTCACACTCCTTTCGGATGTAACTCTTTCCACATCTTATGCAATTCATTTCATTACCCTTGTACGAAAATACAATCTCTTATGTGAAAGAATTAAATCCCAAATTTTAGTCAATCGGTTGTCTCATGTTTATCACAAAGAACTCACACAACCGAGATAGATTAATCATCTAAAGATCACACATGATTACTAAAATTTGATGAATATAATTATCAAAAACTCTTATAATGAAGTATCTTCAAGAATTATGATTATGGAGTAAAGTTGATAATTCATATAAAATTAAAATGGAGTGATTGACAGTGAAATCCTTTTTATTCAATGCACTTGTTCGTTAAAACCCTTTTGTTCAAAAACAAAACATAAAAACGAAGAGCATTGAAAACATGTAATGCAGAGATTTAGAAAAATATAAAAGGAAAACCAATCAAAGCATTACATACAGTCGTAAGCTATTTAGAACTTAAGACAAGGAAAGATATCACCTTTCCGAATCCAAAATCGTCGACTCAACCTTTTCCATACGCTCCTAGAGGATCTTCTCCGCTCGCTCCAGACGCTTCTCGAATCCACGATCTGCGCCCAACGCCGAATCCACGGCGTCCAACGTCGAATCCACGACGTCCGACCGAATCCACGGTCTTCACCCAATAGCACCCTTCGAATCCACGAACGTGCCTCGCTCCGAATCCACGAGAGCGAATGAACCTTGAATCCACAAGGACACGCGAATCCACGCGCCGATTTTGGGGTAATCGTTGTTTTTGGGTGGTGATGATCCGCCGAATACTTAGATCAAAGATAGATCGGAAATACCATCTAAGTATTCATTAGTTTGATTCAACTCAAGATGTGAGTATGAAAACCTAGAATCAAACTAATCAATATAGATGAAGAAACATAGAGTATTCTCTAATGATTTCCTTTCTTCTCTATATGTGGATCTATAGCCGTATAAGATGATATATGAAAATGACGGCTATGTGGATCGACCCTAGAAAGAAAGACATAGGGTCTATTTATAGGTTAGAAACCCTAGGAAGGAGATAAAAATCAAAAACCTGCCATTTCTGGAATTTTACGGACGGCGATCCGGATCGTGATAACTGAGATCCGGATCGTTCATACAGTTCACCAAACATCAACGTTCGGGATCCGGATTGCGAAGCAAGATCCGGATCGTTCAAGGTAGATGGTAAACTCAACGTTCGGGATCCGGATCAAGAGACTACGATCCGGATTGCGCCGATGTATGAACGAACCACCTTCGGGATCCGGATCGAACAGCCTGATCCGGATCCTGAACATGTCCCAAGTCCAGTTTTTGATTTTTATGCAATGAAAGATTCTTCCAAGTGTTTCTACACTACAAGAAGTATTCGGATCACACAAATTCTTTAGTTAAACATACCTGATCCTTTTGAATTCTTCTTTCTTGAGATTGAGTTAAATGATTCAACTTTCTTCACCTTCAATCTTCAGGACTTGAAACTTTCACGAAACTACGCCAACTCAAATTCCGTAACAATCTCCCCCTTTGGCGGTTTCGTGACAAAACACAGATCCACTAAAGAAAATTCAAAAAGATATTTTTGTTGCTATCACCATACAACAAAAATTTACAATGGAGATCCAAAATACAATACATGAGTTAAACTCCTAAAACAGACTCTAGACTTAGACATCTGTACTCTCTGCAAAAAGAAATCATTCTTGACAAAAGAAATCGTTAGATACCTCAAGAATTTTGTATTATTCAAAAACCACAAACAGAGATGAAGTTTGAACTCATTTATACTTACCATGACATTTATATTCAGATATGTAAACTGATCATAGTTAAAAAAACACCAACATATCTTCTTTGCACGTAAAAACCAAATGTCATGAACATGTTTGTGACAAACTAATATATATATAGATATGTAATTGATCAGAGTTAAGAACCAACATATCTTCTATGCAATCAAAAACCAAGTGTCACAAACTTGTTAGTGAACATCAACTTGTTAGTTATATTACATGCCCAAATAGTTAGCAAATAGTTAGTCGAGGCATGCATTCATACAGCTGAAAAACCTCAAGTTGAGAATGGAAGTTGGAGTAATACTTACCTTGATATTCATCCAGTTTTCATATCAAACATTGTTCACTTACCTTGATGTTTCATGCAGTCAACATTGTTCAAAGTTCTCTCTAACTCTCTCCCCCTTTTTGTCACAAAACAAAGCCAAAATGTAGTTAAGACTACGAAATGTGAGGAGAGTAAAAAGTTTCAATAAAATGTAAAACCTGAGAACTAAGCTAAAAGTAAGTATAAGACTAAATCCTAAAATCAAAATCCTGCACAAAAAGAAGAGAAGGAAGGTGCAGTTCAGTCGGAGGAGTCGGAGCTGGTACAACTGAGCTTGCTCAAAATCCCTTTAAGCATTGTCGAAATAGTTGAGCACTTCTTCTTGATCTTCTTGTGTTCAGAGGAAATTTGCTGGAGTTCTTTCGATATCCTCTCTTGAGCAGCAGAGAGTCTTTGTTGTTCCTGGCGAAGCGATTCCAATACAGTAGCGTCTGTATCCTGTCTTTTCGAGTGTGATGGATGCTGTCTAGAAGCAGATGGTGCATCCAATCCCGTAACCCATGGAGATTCAGTTTGTAGAATCCCAGAGAGTGAGCGAGCTCTAGTAAGAGGCCTACTATGATAACTTTCACTTCTTAGGACATTCTTTCGTCTTGTATATTGCTTAGTTGTTGATGCAGATTTCATAAGCCTTTTGCCCTTGACAGATTTCCTGTTTTCCTCATCAATTTTCTGTTGAACATCTTTGAAGAATTCGTCCCATTCTTCATCATCATAGTCTGAGCTGTCTTCCTCTGCGTTTTTCGTCTTGTTTTGAGTTGAATCATCTGGTTCCCTTTTAACAGATGTACTTGTGTGCATCATTGAAACCAGGAGAAGGATAAACCAAGAGAAACACATTGAATTAAGTGCCATTGATCAAAGTGCTTGAGTTCAGAAGGTGTCCTGTGAAAACCAACTCAAGAACACAAAAATTCTTAGTTTTCAAAAAATTGGAAAAATTGTACCCAAACAATCATAATCATGTAGTGAGACTAAGAATCAAATTAGTTTTGCAAAAGGACTTTTAAAAATAGATCAATTGCATGAATTTCGAAAATCCTTATTATATGCCCTAAAACCGAAATTTTAGAAATCGAAGCCTAAAAATCCGTTAATCAGGAGAAAACCTAGCATATAATCAAAACTAAACAACCCAGAGTTCTTATTTCAAAAGAAATTTGATCAAAAACCATCCACAAACAAAATCGATCCAAGAATTTCGTACGTTTGAGGAGGAAAAGAGAAAAACGGTGAAAAAACCGAGATTTTGATCAATAAAACTTACTTGGAACTGAAGAACTTGAGTTAGAAAGCTTCCAAGGAGGATGAAATCTAGAGAGAGAGGCTCTGGAAACTTCGGAACAAAAGATTGGAGTAAAGAAATCAAAAACCCCTTTCGTTCCTTATAAAACCTAGCCGCGATCCGGATCAGTTCATAACTGCGATCCGGATCGGCTACCCGCAGTGAGAAACTGCGTTCGGGATCCGGATCGGCAGGTCCAATCCGGATCGTCAGCCCGCAGGAGAAAACCTGCGTTCGGGATCCGGATCACCTTGCCCGATCCGGATCGGCCCCAACTTTTTCTTTAGAAAAATTTCAGAGAAATTCAAGAAAAACCAGAAAAAGATTGTAAGCACAAATGTGTATCAACTTTAAACAAAAAGCATCGTTTCACACAACAAGAATTAGATTATGCCAAATCTATCAGTAATATCCAAAATGAAACGAAAATTTACAAGAATTAAATCCCTTAAAGTTGAACACCTTCAATCACATCTAACTTGATCTTATGAGTAATGCCTTTATCAAATCATCAATTCAGTAAAGAAAATGAAATACAAAGATCAATAGATGTTTGAAATCCCAAATATGGTAGATAATATTTCTAGACAATCTGTTGAAGAGAGTGGCTCTTTGAGCATCTTTCTTTAAAATCCCACCTTATACCAACCTTGAAATTTGACAGAGTCAAGTATTTCAACATGCATTTTACTTAATCAAAAATTTGAACAACCATGATTGGTATACATGTGGTAGCTGCACACAATACTCGGACGACCGAGGTGGTAGCTCTTTCCTCCATGTGGTGGTAGTTTTCACACTCCTCATTGGGATGTAACTCTTTCCACATCTTTTGAGCATTTTACATTATCTTTGACTCCCCCTCAATTGGCTATCAATTATTTAAGATATAAAGTATTCAACCAAAAATTGATCTCGATTTCATACTCGACTAAACAGTCAAATAAGATAATGACTATACCAAGAGATCATAGAGAGAGAGAAATTGACTTTGATCACTTTAGAAGATGATTTAATTAACATAAATGATCATTGCAACAGTGAAATATTATGATGGCAAAAGCATAATAAATTTCTAAATGTGCGAAAAGATGCAATTAAAGTCAATTATGATCTATGCTCAATTAATGTCCTATGTACAAACATAGATAAAGAACAAAACAAAAACAAATACAAAACCTATCCTAAGCAAAGATTTCAAAAAGAAGATTATTTCAAGGAAAGCATCCCAATTGCTTTTCGTAAATGAATAAAACGTTTTTGATCCAAAGGTTTTGTTAGAATGTCAGCTAATTGATCCTCAGTTGAAATATATGAAAGTTGAAGAGTATTGATTCAACTAGCTCTCTAAGAAAATGATATCTAAGTTCAATATGTTTTGTTCTAGAGTGCAACACAGGGTTTTAGAAATGTTAATTGCACTTGTGTTGTCACAAAGAATTGTTACCGAAGATGCTGAAATGCGGAAGTCACTCAATACGCTTTTCATCCAAATGAGTTGAGTTGAGCAACTTCCAGCTGAAATGTATTCCGCTTCGGCAGTCGAGAGTGCTATGCAATTCTGCTTTTTACTGTGTCATGCAACAAGGCAATGGCCAAGATAGAAGCATGCACCACTCGTGCTTTTCCGATCATCCACTGATCCTGCCCAATCGGCATCTGAGTATCCAACAATGTCCAGACTTGTTCCCATAGGATACCAAATTCCGAAATTAATTGATCCTTTGATGTACCGGATGATCCGTTTCACCGCTTTCAGGTGAACCTCCTTTGGTGCTGATTGATATCTCGCGCAAATCCCAACACTAAAGGATATATCCGGGCGACTAGCCGTGAGGTAAAGTAGACTTCCAATCATACTTCTATACAGTTTCTCGTCTACATTCTCACTATGTGATTCACTTCCAAGTCCCTTGTGGCTAGTTCCCATTGGAGTTGGAAAATCTTTACAATTTTCTAGATCAAACTTTTTGACCAACTCCAGTGCATACTTGGATTGACTCAAGTGAATACCTTCATCATTTTGTTTAATTTGCAATCCAAGAAAATAAGACAGTTCGCCCATCATGGACATCTCAAATTCGCTTTCCATGGTCTCCGCGAATTTAGAAACATCATTATCTTTTGTTGCACCAAATACAATGTCATCGACATAGATTTGTGCTACAATGAAATTATTTTGATAATGCTTCACAAAGAGAGTCCTGTCAGCTCCCCCTCGAGTATAGCCCTTCTCCAAAAGGTGCTTTGTTAACCTTTCGTACCATGCTCGCGGTGCTTGTTTCAGACCGTAAAGAGCCTTTTTCAAACGAAAAACATGGTTAGGTTGTTTATGATCTACAAAACCTCTCGGTTGAGCTACATAAACTTCCTCATTTAAAAACCCATTTAGAAATGCGCTCTTGACGTCCATTTGAAATAATTTGATTTTAAAATGACAAGCAATAGCAAACAATATACGAATGGACTCGAGTCTAGCTACAGGGGCGAAAGTTTCGTCAAAGTCTATACCTTCTACTTGAGAGTAGCCTTGAGCAACTAGTCGTGCCTTGTTCCTGATGATAGTACCATCTTCATCTTTCTTGTTCTTGAAGATCCATTTGGTACCTATCACATTATGTTGCTTTGGAGGCTTCGTTAATTCCCAGACTTTGTTTCGCTCAAATTGATGGAGCTCTTCCTGCATTGCTTTAATCCAGTAGTCATCCTGAAGAGCTTCATCTATTGTCTTTGGTTCGATTAAAGATACGTAGCAAGCAAATCCGCAAACCAACTGCCTTCGAGTTCTAACTCCTTCTTGTGGATCTCCAATGATGTTCGATTCCGGATGATCCTTGGAGATTCGTAGCGTTTGTTGAAACGGAGTACTCGGAGGTACACGAGATGATTCCTGCACATCAGATAAACTAGAAGAACCATTAGATGCATCATTAATATTGGAAGTATTATTATGAGAAGATGCACTAGCAGGAGAATCATCATCTAGAGAGATATCGAGGGTAGATTTTTCAGATTCAAAATGAGTAGCTTCATCTACTTTAACATTTATAGATTCTACGATCGTCTTAGATTCAATGTTAAATACTCGATATGCTCTGCTATTCGTAGATAACCCAAAAGA
>CM055077.1:15032508-15157412 GCA_029204045.2 Tillandsia leiboldiana | reverse complement strand
GGCTTTGAGTTTAGAAGGTGTCCTGTGAAAAACAACTCAAGAACCCAAAAATTTGTTTTTCAGAAATTGGAAAAATTGTACCCAAACAATCATATCATGTGTGAGAGAGACTCAAGAATCAAATTAGTTTTGCAAAAGGACTTTTAAAAAAATGATCAATTGCTTCATGAATTTCGAAAATCCGTATTATATGCCCTAAAACCGAAATTTAGAAATCGAAGCCTAAAAATCCGTTAATCAGGAGAAAACCTAGCATATAATCAAAACTAAACACCCAGAGTTCTTTTTCAAAAGAATTTGATCAAAAAACCATCCACAAATCAAAATCGATCCAAGAATTTCGTACGTTGAGGAGGAAAAGAGAAAAAACGGTGAAAACCGAGATTTTGTCAATAAAACGTACTTGGAACTGAAGAACTTGAGTTAGAAAGCTTCCAAGGAGGATGAAATCTAGAGAGAGAGGCTCTGGAAACTTCGGAACAAAAGATTGGAGTAAAGAAAATCAAAAACCCCTTTCGTTCCTTATAAAACCTAGCCGCGATCCGGATCAGTTCATAACTGCGATCCGGATCGGCTACCCGCAGTGAGAAACTGCGTTCGGGATCCGGATCGGCAGGTCCAATCCGGATCGTCAGCCCGCAGGAGAAAACCTGCGTTCGGGATCCGGATCACCTTGCCCGATCCGGATCGGCCCCAACTTTTTCTTTAGAAAAATTTCAGAGAAATTCAAGAAAAACCAGAAAAAGATTGTAAGCACAAATGTGTATCAACTTTAAACAAAAAGCATCGTTTCACACAACAAGAATTAGATTATGCCAATCTATCAGTAATATCCAAAATGAAACGAAAATTTACAAGAATTAAATCCCTTAAAGTTGAACACCTTCAATCACATCTAACTTGATCTTATGAGTAATGCCTTTATCAAATCATCAATTCAGTAAAGAAAATGAAATACAAAGATCAATAGATGTTTGAAATCCCAAATATGGTAGATAATATTTCTAGACAATCTGTTGAAGAGAGTGGCTCTTTGAGCATCTTTCTTTAAAATCCCACCTTATACCAACCTTGAAATTGACAGAGTCAAGTATTTCAACATGCATTTTACTTAATCAAAAATTTGAACAACCATGATTGGTATACATGTGGTAGCTGCACACAATACTCGGACGACCGAGGTGGTAGCTCTTTCCTCCATGTGGTGGTAGTTTTCACACACTCCTCATTGGGATGTAACTCTTTCCACATCTTTTGAGCATTTTACATTATCTTTGACTCCCCCTCAATTGGCTATCAATTATTTAAGATATAAAGTATTCAACCAAAAATTGATCTCGATTTCATACTCGACTAAACAGTCAAATAAGATAATGACTATACCAAGAGATCATAGAGAGAGAGAAATTGACTTTGATCACTTTAGAAGATGATTTAATTAACATAAATGATCATTGCAACAGTGAAATATTATGATGGCAAAAGCATAATAAATTTCTAAATGTGCGAAAAGATGCAATTAAAGTCAATTATGATCTATGCTCAATTAATGTCCTATGTACAAACATAGATAAAGAACAAAACAAAAACAAATACAAAAACCTATCCTAAGCAAAGATTTCAAAAAGAAGATTATTTCAAGGAAAGCATCCCAATTGCTTTTCGTAAATGAATAAAACGTTTTTGATCCAAAGGTTTTGTTAGAATGTCAGCTAATTGATCCTCAGTTGAAATATATGAAAGTTGAAGAGTATTTGATTCAACTAGCTCTCTAAGAAAATGATATCTAAGTTCAATATGTTTTGTTCTAGAGTGCAACACAGGGTTTTTAGAAATGTTAATTGCACTTGTGTTGTCACAAAGAATTGTTACCGAAGATGCTGAAATGCGGAAGTCACTCAATACGCTTTTCATCCAAATGAGTTGAGTTGAGCAACTTCCAGCTGAAATGTATTCCGCTTCGGCAGTCGAGAGTTGCTATGCAATTCTGCTTTTTACTGTGTCCATGCAACAAGGCAATGGCCAAGATAGAAGCATGCACCACTCGTGCTTTTCCGATCATCCACTGATCCTGCCCAATCGGCATCTGAGTATCCAACAATGTCCAGACTTGTTCCCATAGGATACCAAATTCCGAAATTAATTGATCCTTTGATGTACCGGATGATCCGTTTCACCGCTTTCAGGTGAACCTCCTTTGGTGCTGATTGATATCTCGCGCAAATCCCAACACTAAAGGATATATCCGGGCGACTAGCCGTGAGGTAAAGTAGACTTCCAATCATACTTCTATACAGTTTCTCGTCTACATTCTCACTATGTGATTCACTTCCAAGTCCCTTGTGGCTAGTTCCCATTGGAGTTGGAAAATCTTTACAATTTTCTAGATCAACTTTTGACCAACTCCAGTGCATACTTGGATTGACTCAAGTGAATACCTTCAATCATTTTGTTTAATTTGCAATCCAAGAAAATAAGACAGTTCGCCCATCATGGACATCTCAAATTCGCTTTCCATGGTCTCCGCGAATTTAGAAACATCATTATCTTTTGTTGCACCAAATACAATGTCATCGACATAGATTTGTGCTACAATGAAATTATTTTGATAATGCTTCACAAAGAGAGTCCTGTCAGCTCCCCCTCGAGTATAGCCCTTCTCCAAAAGGTGCTTTGTTAACCTTTCGTACCATGCTCGCGGTGCTTGTTTCAGACCGTAAAGAGCCTTTTTCAAACGAAAAACATGGTTAGGTTGTTTATGATCTACAAAACCTCTCGGTTGAGCTACATAAACTTCCTCATTTAAAAACCCATTTAGAAATGCGCTCTTGACGTCCATTTGAAATAATTTGATTTTAAAATGACAAGCAATAGCAAACAATATACGAATGGACTCGAGTCTAGCTACAGGGGCGAAAGTTTCGTCAAAGTCTATACCTTCTACTTGAGAGTAGCCTTGAGCAACTAGTCGTGCCTTGTTCCTGATGATAGTACCATCTTCATCTTTCTTGTTCTTGAAGATCCATTTGGTACCTATCACATTATGTTGCTTTGGAGGCTTCGTTAATTCCCAGACTTTGTTTCGCTCAAATTGATGGAGCTCTTCCTGCATTGCTTTAATCCAGTAGTCATCCTGAAGAGCTTCATCTATTGTCTTTGGTTCGATTAAAGATACGTAGCAAGCAAATCCGCAAACCAACTGCCTTCGAGTTCTAACTCCTTCTTGTGGATCTCCAATGATGTTCGATTCCGGATGATCCTTGGAGATTCGTAGCGTTTGTTGAAACGGAGTACTCGGAGGTACACGAGATGATTCCTGCACATCAGATAAACTAGAAGAACCATTAGATGCATCATTAATATTGGAAGTATTATTATGAGAAGATGCACTAGCAGGAGAATCATCATCTAGAGAGATATCGAGGGTAGATTTTTCAGATTCAAAATGAGTAGCTTCATCTACTTTAACATTTATAGATTCTACGATCGTCTTAGATTCAATGTTAAATACTCGATATGCTCTGCTATTCGTAGAATAACCCAAAAAGATCCCTTCATCACTTCGAGAGTCGAACTTTCCAAGATTTTCACGGTCACGTAAGATGTAACATCGACTCCCGAAGATACGAAAGTACTTGATATCCGGTTTTCTACTAAACCACAGCTCATATGGTGTATTCAAGGTTCCTGGGCGCAAATACACTCTGTTAATGACATAGACAGCGGTGTTCACAGCTTCAGCCCAAAAATGTAGCGGTAATTTCCGGCTATGAAGCATCACACGCGCCATCTCTTGAACAACCCTGTTTTTGCGCTCAACAACACCATTCTGCTGAGGTGTATAGGGTGCCGAGAATTCATGTTTAATGCCATTTGAAGTACAAAAGTCAATGAATTTTGAATTTATGAATTCTCCACCCCTATCACTTCTAACACGAATGATCTTTTCATTCTTTTCAATCATAATACGATGGCAAATCTCATGAAAAGAGTCAAACGTATCAGCTTTCTCTCTCAAAAATGCTACCCAAGAAAACCGAGAGAAAACATCAACCAATAAGAAAATATACAATTTACCTTGCAAGGATGGTTGACGAGTTGGCCAAAAGAAAAAGAAGAAAAGAAAATAGTCTACACAAACTATACAAGATTTAATCGTAGAACGATTAAGGACAAGGAGGGGTTTCACCTTTGCATACCCAAACCTTTTGAGTTTTGGAGTATGTTGGTAAAGGTTGAGAGATTCTCCTTGAAGACGACGTCTTGTATGATTGATCTTTTTCCTTTGTCATCGTCTTGTTTGAGGTGCTACCAATGTTCTTTCCTTTTGAAAAATCCTTCCTTGAATTCCGGGAAGTGAGCTTATTGGTAGCAATTGCAAGATGTGGTTGATTTGTTCTTTGAGCTCCAATCTCGCAATTTCTTTCGATGTGCCCTGCAAAATTACAACGAAAACATACCTTTGAGCTTGACGATTCCGAAGAGGATGAGGTAGGTTCGTTGTCGTTGTTTGTCTTGAATTCCGATGTCGGAGGAGGAGATACCGACTGAGGCACAAAGACTGTCCCACTCGAACTTGGACTGTTTCCAGTTTGAGTGTACCCGAGGCCGAACCGATTTGTTTGACCAAGACCAAGGAGTTTATCCAACTTACTCCTTCCTAAAGAGAATTGCTGTAAGTCATCCTTGAGTTGGAGAATGGTCTCTGTCATTTCCCGTCTTTCCTGTCGGCCCTCGCCATAGAGCTTCAAGAAGTAGTTTGCTTTGTTCACCATATCTATATAGTTCTTCTCGAGCGGCTCATTGGACTCTTGAAGGGAAACATTTGCTTTTATCAAACTATCCCTTTCCACTTCAAGATCGGTCGAGAGAGAAGTTACCCTTTTTACTTCTTCTTCGAGATCCTGCAATCTCCCTCTCAACCCCTTGTTTTGCTTAGCCGGTTTCTTTAAATCCTGTAAAGATCTGTGATAGGCTAGAGCAAACTCTTCACCTTCCGAATCATCCGATTCATTGTCCATTGCATTCTTTTCAACAGTGGAGTTGGACAATGATTCAGACGTAGTTGCCATAAAGCACATGAATGGTGAAGATGTGGACGCGTGGAATGCCGTGGAGCTCTTTTCTTCATCACTTGAAGACGACTCATTTGACGTTGAGTTGTCATCCCAAGTGACGACTTGCATCGCCTTCTTCTTTGCCGGATACTTGTTAGGACACTCCGTTGCAATGTGGCCGTAGCCTCGACATTTGAAGCATTGCAGTTGTCCTTCTGAACTTTTCTTATCCTTTGAGAAGTTCTCCTGCTTTCTTGACTTGTGACTTGGAGTACCCTTGCCTTTGTTCCACTTTCTGAAGGATGGAGATTTGCTTGAATTACCCCTTCGAAAGTTGCGGCGAAAATTCCTTGTCAAGAGAGCGAGCTGCTTCTCAAATTCCTCCATAGAAAGGTTCTCGTCATCGTCCGAGGAGGATGTATCCGCGTCTTCTTCCTTAGTTGTTTTCAACGCATAACCTGAAGACTTAGAAGTGGATGCTTTTCCAGAAGAATTGTTAGTATTAAAAGTCATTTCATAAGTTTGTAATGAACCAACTAATTCTTCTACACGTATTTCGTCCGGGTGTTTAATAGTTTCAATGGCAGTAACCTTTGGGCGAAATCGTTCAGGAAGAGTTCTTAAGATTTTTCTTACAATCTTAAATTCTGGAATCTTCTCTCCCAGATTAGCACATGAGTTTACGATGTCTTGCAATCGTGTATAGTAGTCCGTGAAAGATTCATTTTCTGCCATCAAAATAGAGTCAAACTTGCTCGTAAGCATCTGCAGTTTCTGAATCTTCACGAGGTTAGTTCCCTCATGTGTAACCTGGAGAACATCCCAGATTTCTTTCGCAGTCTCACATGCCGAGACGCGAGAGAATTCAGTTTGAGATAAGGCATTAAAAATAGCATTAATTCCCTTGCCATTGTAAGAAGATAACTCAAACTCTTCCTTGGTCCATTTCGACCTAGGTTTTAAGGTGTGAACATCAGAGATAAGTTCAGTTGGATTAGTCCATCCTGATTCAATTGAATGCCACACCCTTTCGTCGATGGAAGATAAAAAGGCTTTCATCCGTACTTTCCAGTACGCATAATTTGTTCCATCAAAGAAAGGGGGTCGATTGATGTTTCCACCTTCAACCATTGTTCACAACCCTATTCCCGCTCTGATACCACTTGTTGGGTCGTATATAATACGGATCTAAATAGGGGAAGAAACACCTAGAGGGGGGTGAATAGGTGTAAACGTATAAACACTCAAAAATCGTTGCGATAAAAAACCCAATGCGGAAATGAAAATAACTCGCAAGATTTTTACGTGGAAAACTCCATCACAGGAGTAAAAAACCACGGGACCGATAACACGGCAGAAATCCACTAGAATTAAAGCACGTACAAGGTGATTTACCGTACACACTTACGACTCAACCTTTTCCATACGCTCCTAGAGGATCTTCTCCGCTCGCTCCAGACGCTTCTCGAATCCACGATCTGCGCCCAACGCCGAATCCACGGCGTCCAACGTCGAATCCACGACGTCCGACCGAATCCACGGTCTTCACCCAATAGCACCCTTCGAATCCACGAACGTGCCTCGCTCCGAATCCACGAGAGCGAATGAACCTTGAATCCACAAGGACACGCGAATCCACGCGCCGATTTTGGGGTAATCGTTGTTTTTGGGTGGTGATGATCCGCCGAATACTTAGATCAAAGATAGATCGGAAATACCATCTAAGTATTCATTAGTTTGATTCAACTCAAGATGTGAGTATGAAAACCTAGAATCAAACTAATCAATATAGATGAAGAAACATAGAGTATTCTCTAATGATTTCCTTTCTTCTCTATATGTGGATCTATAGCCGTATAAGATGATATATGAAAATGACGGCTATGTGGATCGACCCTAGAAAGAAAGACATAGGGTCTATTTATAGGTTAGAAACCCTAGGAAGGAGATAAGAATCAAAAACCTGCCATTTCTGGAATTTTACGGACGGCGATCCGGATCGTGATAACTGAGATCCGGATCGTCATAACGAAACAGCCAATTCCAGAAAAACGAAGGTTCGGGATCCGGATCATGTGACTACGATCCGGATCGTTCATACAGTTCACCAAACATCAACGTTCGGGATCCGGATTGCGAAGCAAGATCCGGATCGTTCAAGGTAGATGGTAAACTCAACGTTCGGGATCCGGATCAAGAGACTACGATCCGGATTGCGCCGATGTATGAACGAACCACCTTCGGGATCCGGATCGAACAGCCTGATCCGGATCCTGAACATGTCCCAAGTCCAGTTTTTGATTTTTATGCAATGAAAGATTCTTCCAAGTGTTTCTACACTACAAGAAGTATTCGGATCACACAAATTCTTTAGTTAAACATACCTGATCCTTTTGAATTCTTCTTTCTTGAGATTGAGTTAAATGATTCAACTTTCTTCACCTTCAATCTTCAGGACTTGAAACTTTCACGAAACTACGCCAACTCAAATTCCGTAACAAGAGGATTTAGAACCCGATGATCCTTTAGATGGTTTCGTGGATGAAGATCCATCGGTTCGATTCTTCCAAAACTTCCGACGAAATTTCTTTACGATCCGCGCCAATTGTTCTTCAAAATCGGCAAAAGTGATTTCATCGTCGGAACTTGATTCGCTATCTTCTTCCTTTGTTGATTTGAATGCAATACCTGTAAGCTTAGAAGAAGACTTCGAAGAAACTTGATTAGTAGGAAAAGTCATTTCATAAGTTTGCAAAGCACCTACTAATTCCTCTACTCTCATCTCATCCGGATGACTAACGGTTTCGATGGCGGTAACCTTTGCCCTAAACCGTTCCGGAAGAGTCCGAAGTATCTTTCTTACAATTCTCGACTCCGGGATCTTTTCTCCTAAATTAGCACAAGTATTGATTACATCTTGAAGTCTAGTGTAATAATCTGTAAACAATTCATGCTCTTCCATATGAATAGAGTCAAATTGACTTGTAAGCATCTGGAGCTTTTGAATTTTTACTAGATTAGTACCCTCATGTGTAATTTTGAGAATATCCCAAATTTCCTTCGCGGTTTCACACGCAGAAATTCGTGTGAACTCAGTCGAGGAAAGAGAATTAAATAAAGCGTTCATACCTTTCCCATTGTAAGAAGATCTTTCGAATTCCTCTTTGGACCATCTAGAGCGAGGTTTTGGGGTAGTAGAATTTCCTACTTCCTCAACAGGATGCACCCAACCGTATTCCACGGATTGCCATACCCGCTCATCAATTGCGATGAGAAAAGCTCTCATCCGCACTTTCCAATAAGCATAATTAGTCCCATCAAAAAGAGGAGGTCTATAAATATTACCACTTTCACCCAACATGATAGATAAACCTAAAACCCGCTCTGATACCACATGTAGGTTTTTATTATATGAAGGATCCACACGGATCTAAATAGGTACTATCAAACAACTAGAGGAGGGGTGAATAGGTGTAATACTTATAAAACCAATCTCAGTGCAAAATAAAAACCAATGCGGAAATAAAAAACAGCACACCGAGATATACGTGGAAACTCCAATCCAGGAGAAAAACCACGGGACCAACACGCAATAACAATCCACTAAGAATAGAAGAATAACAAGGTGATTACCGACTCCACGGACTCAACCCCTCCTTCAGCTTCTTCGGACCTTGCGCTCACCGATTGGACGTCCACGCAATAACAATCCACTAAGAAAAGAAGAATAACAAGGTGATTACCGTCTCCACGGATTCCACCCCTCCTTCAACTTCTTCGGACCTTGCGCTCCACCGATTGCACGTCCACTGCACACGTTCGAATCCACGAACGCCACTCGAATCCACGAGCACACGTTTCGAATCCACGAAACGCCTTCAACACATCGAATCCACGATGCTACGTCGAATCCACGACGGAAACTTAGCCGATAGAAATATTGGTTTCGATGGTGATCCTTTGCTTAGATTATCATTGAGGAACCGTAGAAGAAATCTCTAAGCAAAGACTAGATCAATTCGACAAAAGATAGATCTTGGAAGAACCGTCGAATTGACCTAAAAGAGGCTATAAAGAAAGAACGATAAAACCTACCCTCTATGGTTGCTCTCAAGTGTTTAATTAATTAATCGGTAGTTTTTGAGAAACCCTAAATGTCTATTTATAGTTTAGAAACCTTTGAAAAGAGATAAGCATCAAAAATTGACTTAACAGAATTTTTCCCGCACGACGATCCGGATCGGATTTACGACGATCCTAATCGTCGTCTTTTTTCAGCAATTCCTGAAAAAACAAGGTTCGGGATCCGGATCGGAATTCTGATCCGGATCGGAATTCTGATCCGGATCAGTTCAGGATCAAAAATTCTGAAACATCCAATTTGTCCAGTTTTTGATTTTTACGCAATGAAAACTTATCCAAGTGTTTCTAAACCACTCAAATGTATTCGGATCACCAAAATTATTTAGTTAAACGTACCTGATCAATCCGAATCCATTTTCCTTAAGATTGATGTAATTGATCCACAATTCTTCTACTTCAATCTTCAAGACTCAAAACACTAAGTGTCAACTTGAGCTCTTGTTGAATCTTCTCTGAGTCTTTGATTGCTGATTGACAATTTGATCACTTCAAGACTCCGACTCAACTCACCAACTCAACTCACGAAATATGCCAATACAAAAAGCCGTAACACAGCTCACTGTCAAAATCCGCCGAACAGCACCTCGGCACCCGGTCGCGCGCACCTCTGCCAAGTGTCCAGAAAATCCTCAAGGAGCTCTCAGCTCACTCCCACAGCCGCGCACAAGGACCCTCTAGGCTCCGGTCAACACAGAAATCCAATCCGCCGACCCACCTGCGCACTCAGCCCGCGCTCCTCCGCGGCACGGTCAGCACTCTGCTGCACCACTCAGTACAAGGAAGAAGAAAAAAGATGGAAAAATTCCAATCCAAGCTCAGAATCCATTTCTCTGTCCAAAATCCGAAGTCCGAGAAAAATCCGAAAACTCGGAAAAAGCACAGTGCTCACCTCTACTGGCTGTGTCCGCGCGCGCGAGCACCAACCGAGCTCTCAACCGGACAAGCTCTCCGACGCGCTCACAATCGAAACCCGAAACTCCGGCGCGAAGAGGATCCATCAAGAACTCACAGCCATCTCTATGACGCCCCACTTCCCATGGGGTCACCCATCCTAGAACTACTCTAGCTCTAGCACGCTTAACTCTCATGTTCCTCTTGAATCTTGCTACCATCCAAAATGCTATAGCCGGGTTAGAGATTTAGTCCTATTATATCATTTATATAGAGGACTAATCCAAATTCCGGGGGTGTCACATTCTCCCCCCCTTTAAGCCCTGACGTCCACGTCAGGCTCAAGCACACTCACAAGCACCAGGCGATGTGAGACTCGTCTCGCTAGCCTTAACCGACCTTGTGAGGAGCTACACTCCACTCACAATGGTCATTAGCCGGGGAGCCTCGCTCTACCCGCTATATAACCCTGGCTCAGCCGAGACTCATCTCACATTTCCGGCTGGTGAATGGCTCTGATACCAACTATGACGCCCCACTTCCCATGGGGTCACCCATCCTAGAACTACTCTAGCTCTAGCACGCTTAACTCTCATGTTCCTCTTGGATCTTGCTACCATCCAAAATGCTATAGCCGGGTTAGAGATTTAGTCCTATTATATCATTTATATAGAGGACTAATCCAAATTCCGGGGGTGTCACATTCTCCTCTAATCTGTCACGCCCCGGGGTCGAAACTGCGACCCGGGCTCGCCAACAGATCCGCCGTCTGTACGGAAACTGCCGTACAGACGAAGCGTCTAACCTGCAGAACGAATCAACTACAGTACACAGATATCAGAGCGGAAAGTAAACTACTAAAAATTGAAAACCAAACACTGTACAACTGAAAATAATACAATATCCATCTCCCAAATACGATCGTATACAAAGTCCTCTGATACAAAACTCAAAAGGGAGGTATCTCCAATAAATACATCAGTGTACAGACTCTCGATACAAGAATATCCTCACTACATCAGTCTCTCAAACTGTAGAATAAAGTACAACTCTATACCTCACAACAAAGGTCTCTCAACAGAGGAAAAAGAAGTAAACTAATCTACTGAAGCTCTCCTCTGGAGGGGTACTGCTACACTCCAATGACGGGTAGGGAACTAGCTCGCGACTCCCTCGCCTCGGTCAGAAGGATCAGCAACTGGAGCAACAGGAACAGGAGAAGAAGTTCCTGGGAAAAAAGACACCACGACGGGTGTGAGAACTACTTCCCACAGTAGTTCTCAGTGGGTGCCGTCAACAAGCCCAACGGTCTGCCCACCAAGTCTACTAGAGGTAAAGATAACAGAGCAATGAAATCTGAACAAGAAAAGCTGGAGCTACTCTACAGCTGCCATACCTCTATCTAGATACTCAAAAAGTGGAACAGATGAAAGTAAAAGAGACCACTCGCACCCAAGGTGCTCAAAAGACCCAATGGAACTGACTGCCTCATAGGGTCCAGTCAAGCCTGCGCCTGTCGACTAGGAACGCGCCTGCCCACTACCACACATCCCCATGAGGACGGGATTTACGTGGGGCGTCCTGCCCGACTAACTCACTCCTCGCGCAAAACTGCCTCAACAGGCCCATCGTATCCACAGCGGCATCTCAGGGACGCGACTCCAACTGAGGAAAACGGCGCGGCATAGAGTATCACAAACTGGCATAAGCAGGCTAGTCAAAATCCACGCTCACTCTCAGAACGGTAGGACTCAGGATCCCCAAATACCTCGCACAACAGTCGGAGAACCCTCGACGACTCAGCTGCTCAGCTAACTCGAAACACGAGACACTAGCCTCTCCAACAGTTCGCAGCACAAAGCTCACTGGCTGGAGATACTCCACAGCCAGGAACGACCCACAACTCAGGGTAACAAAACAGGTCGGACAACACTCAACGACCTGGAACCACCGTCAACCCCAACGGTTCCCAACAATACGGACCGGAAGATACTCGACGGCCCGGGACTACCGTTTACCCAAACGGCTCCCCGCATAGATAAGCAACCCGCTACAACTACCAGACTCCACTCTGCTCCCAAGCAAGAGTGCAAAAGCATCCCACACTAAAAGCAAGTCCCGACCTCTCGGCCCACTACCCGGGCGAGAAAACACTATGTCCAGGGATGAAAGAACAGTGTGGATGTCTAAGCATAAATAACCCTAGCCCAAGTGAGGGTTTTCTACTGGTCTGGTTACACATGCAACGTATGACGGGGGTGCTAGGTCAAGTTCCAAGATAACCACATTAACCGATAATAAAGGGATAGCCATTCCAATAATCTAGCATGCTACACAAGGAAATAAACTATCATGCATAGTCCTACATTAATAGAATTAATGTACATTCCATAAAACTTGGAGATAAGGCCACCCACCTCGATTTGCCACCAATTGCTCGTAGACACTTGCAATTGGCCTCCACGTGATCCGCACGCAAAACGGGGCACGCCGTCGGAGTCCGCACGCAAAACGGAGCACGCCACCGCAGTCCGACGCAAAACGGAGCACGCTGCCGGAGTCCGCACCAAAAACGGAGTCCGTTTGCGCCGCCGTCGCCGAAACGCTCCGCCGGGAGACCTCGCACGCAAAACGAGGTCCACGACGCGCCGCCGCACCTCACGCAACCTCCTCCCTCACTCCCTCTCGCTCTCGGGTGCAGAAGAAAGAAAGAAAGGGAGAAAAATGGTGCTCGGGGGAGAAAGAAGAAGAAGAAAAGGAGGAGAAGAAAGGGCTGGTCCACGGTGCACCGGTCCACGGTGCACCGGCCAATCGGGAGCCACCCCAGCCAGCTCACAAGGTCGGGGCGCGTGCACCGGGTCCACGGACGCGCCCCGGGTGCCACGCGGCACGCGGTAACGCGCCCGCCACACGGGCGCGTTACACCGCGCCCGCGGCAGGCGCGGGACACGCGCGCGCCACACAGGCGCGTGCCCCCGCGCCCGCGCGGCAGCCAACGGGGGCCCGCCACGTGGCGGCCCCCGCGTGAACCCCGCAGAAGGCGCGTCTGCCCTGTCGCGTCCGTACGCCCTCGAGCAGCGCGCCGCACCGCCTTGATCTCCGTGCCGTCGCCTCGCCTCGGGATTCGTGCCGCGTCGTCTCGAAAAACGCGCACTTCATCCGGGCTCCAAAACAAACAAGTGAATAGTCCATTCTTAGCGATTTCGCGCGCTGAATCCAAAAACGATGTCCATTTCTCCAAATTCTCATCCGAAAATTGCGGAGTGCCCCCGGATAGCCCACTCGATCCGATTTTCGCGCCGGGTCCATTTTTAAAGTCCGATTTGCCAAATTCCAACTCTAAAAATTCCCGAAGGCGACCGGAGAGGTAAACTCTTATCCAAACTTCGCCCGGAGTCCAATTTTGACATCTGAGTCGCGCGAAACCACATCCAAACACCCGACGGGTCATCCTATTTCCCACGGGATCTCAAATTAAGCCCGAAGTCCACCACTTGTGTCCAAATTGCGCGCAACCCACGCAGGCCTCCAGTGATGCAAGCAAATCCCAAATTGCATCACAAATCCATTTCTGGGCCCCCAACACGCGCACCAACACCCCCAACGGCGACCGAAAGCTGCCCAACATCCAGCAACCCTACGCGGGGGATTCCGGGACCTCACAATCTCCCTCTCTCTCAATCTGCTCACTCTCTTCCTCTCTCTTTCTCTTCTTCTTCATCTCATTCTTTCTCTCTTTCCCTGGTTTCAGCTGAGAAGAGAGGAGGAGGAGGGGTCACTATATAAAGAGAAGAGGGAGTTAATGCGGTGCAGAGGGTGGTTGGGAGGGGAAGTTACCCATTTGCCCTCACTCAAAACAGGAATTTACCACCCTGCCCCCAAGTTCTGGAGGCTGAGTACCGGTACACGGGTCCCCGTACCGGTACCCAAGCATAAAAATCTCAATCCGAAAGCCCACTCTGATAAATCCATCTGTGTTCCGGTACCCGCATCCGCGTTCCGATACTCAAGCCAAAATGAATATGGGGTACCGGTACGCTCAGATCAGTACCGGTACCCAGGGACTTAGAAAATTTTCCACATTTTCCTCAACCGAACTCTCTGTCGGTTATCCACTTAATTCGTTCCGGTACCCATCCTTAGGTACCGGTACGCAATGTCCGAAATTGCCGAATCAAGCTGGGGCTTCCAATTTCGACGCCGTCAACTCACTTTTCAATCCAACGGCTCCCGCGTCGATCCGAATCATCCCGAACTCAAGCGTAATCATATTCTGAACCTGCTGCGGGCGATTTCACCGCCCCACGCTATCTTGCGAAGTCGGTGCGCTACACGAAGCCCCGGTACTCTACAGTTGTGCTCGTCGCATGGCCGCCGCCGCCATGCTCCGTCGCCCGGCGCCTTGCAGCCCGTGCCGCCGCCGCGGGCACTGCCAGCCCATGCCGCCGCCGCGCACGCTGCCCGCCGCCGCCGCCGCGCGCGCTGCTGTCTGCGGTCGATAGACCGACATGGCGGCATGTCGAATGACAGTGATGTTTCTCCTATCATGGATTGATCGGTAGCGGTACAGTGCTCGAGATACGATTTGAGGTTATTTTGCTACTATAGTACCTTGTTTGCTTTATAGTTGTTACCATTTATATTATCTTGGTTATGTCACTGACTCCCACTGTGTGACAGGTTCAGTCGGAGGTGGGGATCAGGACGGTGGTGAGGACGCTACCTATCGAGGTATAGGTTTTCCCCGGTCAGGTTCTTCTCCTTTCTCCTTTCTTTCGGTTATTTTCTCTTATGGTCGGATATTATGCGTGTGGACTTTAATATTGTGGATGTGTGGATGTTGAGACGGTCATGTGTTGTTGGATAAACATACCTTTTGAAACTGTGTTTTTGGTTGACGTTTTTATGGATGCGTCGTGTGGACGCGGGTTTTTCAAATATAAAAAGGATTTGTGAAAACGGCTTTAGAAAACTGAGTGTCGTGTGGGCACTGTTTTTAAACCTTGTGGATTTATCCTTTCAAACAAATTGATGCGCAGGTATGCGCTGTTTTATAAAAATAAGATAATGGTATATTCATAGCTTCTACTCTGTTAATTATAAATCAAATAGTGAACGTGGTTGATGTGTTTATTGTATATGTATTTTGTACATGGGGACGCCGTGCATATACAGGGGAGACTCTGTCCGATTATACAGAGAGATCTTGTATGTGTGGCGGGTCTGTGCACGTGACAGGGCGGGAGGTCTTTAAAAAAAAAATTGGTTCCAAAATTCAATTGTTTCCGCTTTAAAATTACTCCTGGGACGTGACACTCCAAGACCTTGGTGCAAGCTCTAATGGTAGAGAGGAGGAGGAGGAAGAAGAATCGAAGATCAGAGTGGAGTTGGAGAAGAAATTCCAAAGAAAAGTGAGATGGAACTCACCTCCAAAGCCCTCTTGCACTCTCTCCAAATGAAAGAGAAATAGGGAAGAAGAGGGTTTAAAACCCCTAAAGTAACAATATCCTCAAGCCCTTGTAATAAAAGAAATTGCTTTTCTTACAAGACTGCCCAGACCAAAAAGGTCTGGACTTTCCTAAAAAAGTCCGGACCTCGAAGGGTCACGCTCAACTTCGCGGCAAAGTTCCAGACTTTTTCCCCAAAGGTCCGGACCCCCGAAGCTGAGCTGGAATCCTCAATTTTCGCACAGAAGGTCTATACTTTTTCCCCAAGGTCCAGACCCCTAAACCAAAACATCAAATTTTCAAATTTTTCTAAAAATTCTCGATTCACGCCAAAACTCTCCAGAAACCTTCTAGAACCTTCTGGAAGCTTACCAAAACATCCGAAGGATATCAAGCACCCTTCCACATACTAGAACTCCGCAATTCGCTAAAGTTCAGTGTAATATAAAGAGAGAGAAGCTCTCTCCCTCTTCCTCAACCGCCCCTCACCCTCTCGCTCTTGGAACCCCGCCGGGGTGGAGTTCGAGTCCGATGACCTCAGGAGAGTGGTGGATCGAGCCCTACGCAGGCGTGGTGGCTCGAGCTTCGCAGCCAAGGTGAGGGTTTTGAATTTTCGAATGGGATTTTAGTAAATCCTTTAAAATTGGAATCCTAGTGATTCTTAGATCATTCTACGCTAATTTAATCGCAAAAATCCCGAGTATTTTGGGTGTTCTTGACGGAATGTGATTCTAGGGTTAATTTTGGGGCTTTTGGGTTTTTGAGGGCTTCTCGTTCCGGCCACCCCGGCTGCCGGTGACGTCGCCGCAAGGGAGCACGGTATTCTTAATGGTGTGTAGATCACCATGCTCACCTTCACCGCCATCGGATTCGCCTTGAGTTGTGTGCTTGACTGCGCCACCCCCAACAACATTGGATTTTGAGGTTCGGGTTGCCCCGGCGCGCTCTCCGGACAGCGAGCATCATCTTTGGAACGTCGAGACCTGTCAGGCTGTGGTGTTGGTTGGGTTCCAAAGTGCAGGAAATTAGGTAAAATGCTTTTTGGGAACTCTGAAAGGTCATGCCAGGGGCTATATCGTGCCGGTATCTTGTTGGCACAGGGGCTATATCGTGTCGGTATCTTGTTGGCACGATACGGCACGGTGGATATGAACCAACCGATGGATACTTAAATCCTTGATTTCAGTGAGAAGAAACTTCCACGACATCTTCATCATCCTTATCTCCATCGGTAAGCATAAACTTCTCTAATTCTAGTTCATCGAGTGAATGATTCGCCAACTAAAGAACACTGATGTCATCAAAGAGTGAAAACTATCATTCACGATATCCCACATCTTAGTAAGTCCTTATTGATATTGTGGCTTTCTTCTTGATAAAAGACGTAAATTGGTTTGAACAAATACTAAATCTTCTGCTCGTTATGGTGCTAAATTATTTCTCTTCAATAAATGAATAAAAGAGGAAGTACTCCCATTTCTCTAACAACAAGAAGAAAATCTTTGCTTTCTTTCATGACGATATATTATCACTTTCACCTCTCTATCATTGAATCCCACATTTCAAAATTAAATGAAGACGAAGTTTATCCATATCTCATTTTCTTAATACATCATAAAGAGGATCAGTAAAGGAAAGGATGTAGTCAACTTTGCCCCACCATATATCGCCAAGTATATTTTCTTTAACAAAAAGTGCTTTTCCAATGTCATTCTCTTTCTATTAAGACCATTCATCATTAATTACCATAGATTGAAGACCCCGTTTTACAAGTTTGAATCTCTTAAGCATCACTACAAAAGAAGCTAAACATGCAGGAGCAATTGCAAGTAATTTCAAAGGTACAAACTTGTTAAACATAGACAATCGCACGGATTGGTTCATGATAAAATTCTTTACAACCATAACATCATCACATATCTCCGTAATCCATTTCCACTCCTTATATGTAGTAGAATTATTTTCCGTGTTTTTAGTGGCACAAATAGTTTTAAGCCACAAATTAAAGTGTGCACAACACATGAAATTTAAAATATATGACGAAATTGTTGCTCTAAAATTCTGCTTGCCGCCCTACGTACATGAGTGTTGTCGGTTATAATTTTGACAACTTTCGATGGCCCAACGTCCGAAAGTACCTATTTAATCAAATTTGCAATATGATATTTGTCTTTCTCCACACCCGCATTATTAATTGCTAGGACTATCCTCTGTCACTGCCATGAAATTAATTAACAACCTCCTTTAAGAATCGCTCCAACCATCACAAACAATAATTATACCTTTCTCACTTCATGTTTCTTTAATCAATTCTAATAATTTTTCTATATATGCTATTTCCTGTTGAAGTAGTTCTTTGCATATTAACACTAAGAGGAACATAGCCACTAATCATATGATTGACCTAGTATATGTAGGAACTAATATAGTGAGGGATTCTATCTAGAATAAATGACAAGTTGCCGATGTAGAACATTTTAGCTATTTCCCAATGTAATTGTTCACGAACTTGTAAATCAAATGGATTTTCCAAAGGGATGTTCCTATTGCCCTTTCTCTTCTTCGAAGGGAAACTATCAAGTGAAATAATATTACCACAACTTGATGATAATCCTTGACTAGAAAATGGTGGTAAAAGTACAGATTTCGATTTTGCATTCTTTGCCTAAGTTCAGCTTCCTCATTTTTCTTTTTTAATTTGCTAAGATGATGCAGAGTCACTTTTGTACATCCTTTGATTTCTTGATCGGAAATTTTCAACCATGGAGCTTTAACTCTTGAATATGATTCCGTGAAAGTCATACTACAAAGGTGACATTTGAATGATCAATTTTTTCCTCATACTTTATCAAGTTTACTAACATAACCCTATAAAGATCCGAAGGATCAACCAAATTTTCATTAGTTCATGTCATAATCCTACAATATTGAGAAAAAAAAAATTAAATAACATAAAGCAACTAAAAAATTAATAGTTAATGAAAAGTTGTGAGTATAAAATAAAAGTTATTTGAAGAAAGCAACTAAAAAGATTGAAGCCTCTATTCCTCATTATAATAGATTAAAAATAAAAAAATCTAATTTAAAAAAAAAACATAACCCTAATTATAAAATAATCTTAGTGCAAAAAAAATTCTAATTCAAAAAATATTATAACCCTAATACAAAATAGAGATGGAGAGAGAATACCTTTAGGCTTTAGAAGATTCTAAATCATGTAAAGAGGCAAGAGAAAGGGAGAGAAAGAAAGGGTATACTGGAGACGAATAGAGGAGAGAGATGAGCATCGAGCACAAAAGAATTTTCTTTTAATAGCGTTATGGTTTTTTTTTAATCATTTTTTTTACTAGATAGATTTCACCCCCAAAAAAATCACCCCAGCTAACATGTACTTTCCCATTTAGGGACCAGCATCGTTTATATATATATATATATATATATATATATATATATATATATATATATATATATATATATATATATATATATATATATGTGTGTGTGTGTGTGTGTGTGTGTGTGTGTGTGTGTGTGGCTGGGGTGCTACTATAAGCACGGAGATGCCCGTGCTTATAAGTTGTTTTCGATGTTGGGACTTTCGAATCGACGATCGGTTCCGTTAGACTAGATCTAGAGTATTTGAAGTACCTAGAAAATAAATTTCGCGATTTTTTAATATCATTTGCCTAGTGATCGAAAGGGGTCAAAATCAACGGCTGAAAATAAAAAACTCACAAAATGTGACGATATGACACTAAAGTTTTAGATCAAAGCTATTGATCTTATTTTATATAGTATGAAGAATTTTTTATCAAAATTTCACGTGATTTGGACATTTCTACACTGTTAAACTTACAAACGGCTCACCACGACCATTAAAATTATTGATTTTGAGCCGCTTTGATCATTAGGCAAATGATATCGAAAAATCGCAAAATTTATTTTCTATATACTTCAAATACTCTAGATCATGTCTAACGGAGCCGATCGTCGATTCGAAAGTTCCAACATCGAAAACAACTTATAAGCACAGGCATCTCCGTGCTTCTCTCTCTCTCTCTCTCTCTCTCTCTCGCTCTCTCTCTCTATATATATATATATATATATGTGACAACTCGGCATGGACAAATATTGGCATGGACGCTCAGGGATCCACCACGCATCAGTGACGCAATGGGGTTCATTGCCTTCTTCAGCATTTTGAGCGATTGATTGAGGTTTTCTTAGCTGATTCTCTAAAAATCCATCAATTTCGATTTTAACTTGCAAACCCTAGAAATCAAGCTAGTACTCTTGCTTTCCTATGCTAGTTTGCCTCTTTGGAGCTTTTCCATCGTCTTGTTTGATTCGGAGTTGATTCTACTCAAATCGATGTCACGACTTCGTGAACTTTGCGAACCTAGCATCACTAGTAGCTCAGGCTAGGGCTTGGTTCCGAAACCTAGAACAAGGTTCTGGAACCAACCCATAGAACAATGCAGGTTGGCAATTGTTTTGGGGAACTTGGCATGAGGTTTTGAAGCCTTATGCCATGTTCTGGAACCAAAACCTCAATATTAGATTCCGGAACCTCAATTCCCAGAAACTCCAAACTTTAGTTTTTGTTGGATTCTTTGGTCAGGAATTGCGTTCTAGTGTCGCGTATAACCTGATTGTATTTTCCGCAAGTGCGAGCAAGGACTAGGAGGAGCTATAAGCGTGCCGAAGTTGCCAAGCTAGCTATTTGAGGTGGCTGCTCAATACGAAGTGGGTATAGTGATATCCCGGTGCATTGGTCCAATTCTCTCAACCTTTCTCTTGGTTTATAGATAGTTATGGGATTCATGTAGTGGACTAGCATTGGTATTGTGTTTGACAATAACATATATAATATTCATTGCTTACTCGCTCACGATAGATGTTAGTTGTAGCATGTTTTGACTTATTTACTGGTCGTGGACTCTGCTTGCCGGAGAGAGCATTTTAGTTGAATCTCGACATATTCATGATGACATTATGGACTAGTAGTAAAAGTAGTACTCGTATTGGCCAAATTGTCCGTCATTGTAGATTTATAGTTATGGTACGTAGCTTTGTTACTATTACTATTGTTGTTGACCATAGAGCATGATGGCTTGCCACCGATGTTATGCTCTTCTTCGCTGCCCTGGTGGTTTCGTCATCCCAAGGTCGCGATTCGATCGTGAGCCCAAGACTAAAAGGTAAGGGAAACCGAGCAAAAAGAGTTTGAGATTGAAAAGTTAGGGCCTTAGCAGGAATCAAAAAGTTAGGGCCGTGAATTAGGTTAAAAATTGACAATCACGTGTGTTGATTGATGCATAGTTGTATATCACTGACATTCAGTAAGACACAGTTTATCTTCATATTAGTAGTACAGGCTATTGCATGTTCACCCGCAATTTCCTTTAGTTTTACTTTGTTATCATTACTGATTCCTCATTGACCAATCAGTGCAACTTTCCCTCAACGGTTTGTTGTACCCACTAGAAAACTATATAGTTTCTCACCCTTTGTGAGATTATTTTTCAAATACGTCAGGCTTGGTGTATCGCGCTGCAGGCAAGAAAATGAGCTTGATAGTTCCACCCAATATTGATACAATTTTTGGTTTTCTTTTAGGAAGAAAAAAAATTAATTAAACTTACGTAGATGAATTTTTGATGTATTTTGGAAGCCATCAAACTAATTGTAATCAATCAAATATCTTTTGAAAAATGAAATTCCTAGGTTTTGGTTTCTGTTGTATCGTGTTTACAGGTGCTTTGTAGTCTGATACCGTGCACATACAGAAAAAATTCTATCCGTATAGCGGGTTTATGTTTTGCCCAATTGAGCTTCCGTGCCCAGGCATGACATGCACCCATATCACGCTGCTGACCAATATGGATAATGATAGCATGTGTATTTTTGAGAAGGATAAATCAACATATGAAAGTGGCGAACTGTGAAGAAAGATTTACTGAAGATACTTCTGCCTCTAGACCAAGACAGTTAACATGCAAATTTATTAAAGCATATTTTCTCAACAAAACCACATCCACTGCATTTTCACTCAAGTCAAAACTAAGAAGCATTAAAAAGGGAGCAATGACCATATGAGTCTACTCTACTATCATGGAGCCTATTTAGCTATGGATGGCTTCACTTCCTCTTGTCCTTTATTTGAAATTCTAGTCTAAATACATATAGAAGAGGAAGTCAATTAGTGATGCAATCCGAGCAAGTGGAGAAAAATCGGACCATATCTTGCTATAACTATTCTACTCATGCTACTAGAGGAATATAGAAGTTTTGTGAGCACTCATAGGACGAAGCCTACTTTTGAACACTTCGTCCACCTCTAATGCAAGAAGAGAGTAAGATGTAACACAGAGAAAATCATATTGCACCATTGACCGCATCTTGTATTGAAGCTACAACATTCTATGCTACCTGTGGCTGAGGAATTTGTGGAGGTTGCAGAAGTAGATCTCGAGGAGGTGAAAAATAGCGTGGAGGCAAGGTTCGAAGTGCCGTGGCACGGGGGCGTGCCGCTCGCCGCCTGGCACGGTACGGTACCGGCACGCCCCCGTGCCGACACGTGGCACGCTTGCGTGCCGATGGATACGCATGACCTCCCAGTGGCACGCTCTGGCACGGCTTTTTTTTATTTTTTTTGTTCCCAATAAGCTCTTATAATATTGTTTTGAACTGTTTAGTCAAAAAATTATGAATATTGACTATATATAGCTTACTACACTTACCAATTGACATACTGATAATTGTTTTTAATATATAAAGTACAACTATATCTCATAGAGAATAGAAATAACAATATAATAAATAAATTCTAAATAGAAATAACTATATCTCATAGAGAATAGAAATAACTATATCTCATAGAGAATAAAAATTATGAATATTGACTATATATAGCTTACTACACTCATCAATTAACATACTTGTTAGTTGTGATTCAAAATCAGAATCGCTTCGATATTATGATTCAGGTTCGCCGAAGGCTTCGCGGTGCGACTTCGAAATTTTGTGGATGTCAGTGGTGGAAGCGAAGGGCTCGGGACGGGGGGTGCGGGGGGCGGAGCCCCCCGCGGTACGGATCCGATCCGCTAAGGAAAAACCCTAATTTCTCTTTTATTTGCCCTAGAAACTGTGCACATGTGATACCTTTTAAAAAAAAAAACAAAAAAATTACTATGCATTACTGTACACATGTGACTAAAAAAAAAAAAAAAAAAAAAAAAAAAAAAAAAAAAAAAAAGAAAAAACACCTAACTATGCCTGTTTTAAAAAATACAGAAAAAATTCTAAAGAAAAAACAAAAAAAAAAACAAAAAAAAAAAAAAATGGAAAACGGGCCGTGCCGGCCGGCACGGGCCGGCACGGCTCGCGATACCCCTCAGGGTATCGCTCCGTCTCGAGCGATACCCTGGGGTATCGCTCGAGACAGGGGGGGTGCGAGACCCTCCCCTGTACCGTGCCCCTCTTTGAGGGGGACGGTACGTGCCGCCCGTGCCGGCCCGGCACGGGCGGCACTTGATTCCTTGCGTGGAGGTCGCAATCCTTATTCCAGCTGTGAATTCTACAACAGCTCACATCTGATCACCCAGAACCACAACTTTATTCTCATTCTCAACCTCATTAGCCTAACAATACTCAGCCACCCTCTCTTGCCCAATCTGGCATCCAGTGTCAAATTTGTGGAACATTTAACAACTCTGCATTTCAGTGCAAGCAAGGTTCAATTACACTTTCATTCTAGATGAACTTCCTCGGACCTTTACTGCTATGAGCCTACATAAGCTACTGATGGCCGATTACTTACGGCAAACCTGTTCTTACTCCTCTCTCACCCAGTATTCAGCTCTCACCCAGTATTCAGCTCTCTACACTTGACGACCGATTACTTGAGGATCCTTAAATTTATCACCATCTAGTTAGTGCATTGCAATATCTTACCTTTACTAATGCCTCTAAAGAGCTACACATGCAAGCAGTAAAACACATTCTTTGCTATGTTTGAGGGACATTATCTTCCGATCTTCATTTTTCTTGCTTCTCTTCTCTCGTTGCTTATTTTGTTGCTAATTGGATAGGCCGTCCAAGTACACAGCATTCTACTTCTGACTTTTGTATCATTGCTGGGCGTAATCTTATCTCCAGTCTACAAAGAAATAGGTCACCAACTCTAGATCCAGCTCTACAACAAAATATCGTTTTGTTGCCTTTGCCTTCGCTCTTGCTGAGACTACTTGGATTTGCCGAATTCTTCAAATTTTTGCATTCTTTTCTAACGACCAATTTACATTTACTATGATAATCTTAGTGCTACTTATCTTTCTACAAATCTTATTTTACATGCACACATGAAACATATGAGCTTGATCATCACTTTCTGCACGAGAAGGTTCAGTCTAGAGTTTTGCATTTATCTCATATCTTTTTTATGACAAGCAGCTCGCAGACATCTTGACCAAACCCTTCTCTACTTGTTTTGCCCTTCTCTGTACCAATCTTCACTTCCGACCAAAGAATGCTCATATTGCAAGATGTTAGCAATGTATTATGTATTAGTATGTAACATATTTGGTGTAACATATATTAGCATCTAGCCATCACATGACTAGAGCATTACTTGTATCTCATATGTATATTTCAATACAATCTGTAAATGGGGGCTCTTTTGCTATCTTCACACCTTTGAGGATCTAAGACGTCATCTAGAACTACAAGACAAATGCCATAAGTTAACAAAGTCTTCTTATCAACGATTAGAAGCTGTCTGGTGAAGTTCCCAAAAAAAAGCATAGAGAATATAGAAGCAAGTAAGAAAGATAAGGAAACAAGTCAATGACCCAAGACGGCTAACAATAATCTTTGCAAAAGGGGCGAGCATGCTAGCAAGAAGGATAAGAGCAAAATGAGATGTTATGCCTACGAAAAGCTACGCCAAATCACTCGTGAACACCAAGGAAAAGTAAGTATTGCCCAATCTAGTAACTTATATTGTACTAATGTTTCTAGTCGTGTGTTATTGTCTACATTTTGTCCTTTCGAGATCATAGAGTTAAGAGCTACAAAATAGCTTGAGAGCATGGAGCTTCCATGAGGTATCATTGAACTAACCCAAATAAAAGATAGACGCATGTCAAGAACAATTCTAGAGTGGAAGTCAAAGGTGGCGGCACTAGCAAATTAAATATGCAAAGTGGATGTGCGTTATTCGTGTGCAATGTTCTCTATGCCCCAGAAATTTTGGGAAACTTTTTTCAAAAGTTATTCTTCTAAGTTTAGGTCCTAATTTGAACAACCATAGTAATGTTATGGTTGTTTATCCAAAAACTTATTAAGATTCTAGTTATTAGATGCTGACGACAATATCTATGTAATCATTTAGATGTTTTGTTTTTCTTCAATTACATCTTGGCTAATTTGCATTAAAAAATCAATTGGTTTTGTGTATTTGCAAAAATAGGCCATTTTTTTGGTTTTCCAGATTAGGTATGGATTTTTAGTAAACTGACCAAAGTACCCTTATTCCTCGCTCTCATTTCTCACTCATTCGATTTTCTCCACCCCCTTCGTCTCCCTCCTTTTAGTCGTTCCTTCCTCTATTTCTCCTCCCGCTTCCTCTCCATCCTCCTCCTCCAACGCCCCCATGTTAATGCCATGCTTCTCTTCTACCTCGCCCACACCTCTGCCGACGCCATTGGCAACGACGCAGGCTTGGATATGCCACAGATCGCGAAGGTGAGGCTGTGGACAGCAATGGTGACGATGGCACCGCAAAATTTGATGACGACGAAGAGGGAGAGGGTGGGGGCTGGAGAGGGCGAGGGAGGGGACGCAGTAGCTGAAAAGGGTGTAGAGAGAAAGTTATATATATATATATATATATATATATAGAGAGAGAGAGAGAGAGAGAGAGAGAGAGAGAGAAAAAGAGTAGAGCTTATATGCTTTTAAAAACACAAGTACATTCATGCTTGTGAATTTTTTACCATTGGATTTGTATTGGGATTTGTGCTTTTTACTTCATCTTTCTCTCTTTAGTTGACTTTACAAAAACACAAATCCCAATACAAATCCAATGGTAAAAAATTCACAAGCATGGATGGGCTTGTGCTTTTAAAAGGCTCTACTATATATATATATATATATATATATATATATATATATATATATATATATATATATATATATATATATATATATATATATATATATATTTGTCTTCTCTTAAGAAGGCCAGCATGTACCGTGACCGCTACAAAAAAGGCCAACAAGTTTTTTTTTTTTAAAAAAAAAAATTGCACTATTTGAGATGAAGTTTCACTGTTTGAGACTATGTTGCACCATTTAAAACTATTTGAGACTAAGCTGCAACTTCTCAAATAGTACAACTTAAGTCTCAAACTGTGCAATTTAGTCTCAAATAGTGCAATTTCTCCTGATTAGCAGCAGCAACATGAGGAGGCCCAACCAAAGAGGCCCAAGTCAGAGTAGCATCACCAAACACAAAGGCCCAACAGAGGAGGCCCAACATCAGGCGCAGTGAAAGGCTCAACCCACTAATGAGATAATTACTATAGTAAATAGAATAGCACTATTAGCTAATATACATAATTAGTGAAGGACTATATATATAGATACCTGAGATGTAAGTAAGGATATGAAGAATTAATACAAGTCTACTTCCTTCTCAAGCTCTCTCCCTCTGTCTCTCTCATCCTAATAGTGCTATTCTACTTACTATAGTAATTATCTCATTAGTGGGTTGAGCCTTTCACTGCGCCTGATGTTGGGCCACCTCTGTTGGGCCTTCGTGTTTGGTGATGCTACTCTGACTTGGGCCTCCTCAAGTTGTTGCTGCTAATCAGGTGGATCGTGGGCCTTTTGGTTGAGCCTCTTTAGTTAGTGATGCTACTCTGACTTGGGCCTCTTTGGTTGGGCCTCCTCAAGTTGTTGCTGCTAATCAGGTGGATCGTGGGCCTTTCGGTTGGGCCTCTTCAGTTGGTGATGCTACTCTGACTTGGGCCTCTTGAGACTAAATTGCACTGTTTGAGACTTAAGTTGCACTATTTGAGAAGTTGCAGCTTAGTCTCAAATAGTTTTAAATGGTGCTACTTAAGTCTCAAACAATGCAACTTCTTTTTCTTTTTTCTCTGCTTGTTGGCGTTTCTTGTAGAGGTCACGGTGCTTAGTTGCCTTCCCAGAAAAAAAGAAATATATTTTTTTCATTTTTCTTATTTTTTTCCTTTTTCTTCTTTCTTCTTTTACTACCACCCTCTGCATCATTTTCTGCTACCACACCCTCTCCTTCGACCTCTGCCGCTACAGCCACCCCCACCCTGAGCACTCTTTTTCTCCGTCGTCCTCGAATCCTGTGGCACCCTCATCTCCGTCGTTGTCCACGACTACGCCCTCCGCCGTCATTGTCCATGACTACGCCTTCCACTGCAGCCTCACCTCCGTGATCTATGCCATATCCAAACCCGTATTGCCACCGTCGGCGTCGGCGTCGGTGTGGAAGAGGTAGGAGAGAGAAGCGCAGTGCCAACATGGGGATGTGGAGTAGGAGAAGGAAGAGAAAGCGGGAAGAGAAAGAAAGGAAGGAACGATAAGGAGGAAGACAGAGAACGAAGAAAAATGAATAAGAAGAAAAAGAAGAAAGAAATCGGAATAAGGGTATTTTAGTCAGTTTACTAATAAACCCAAATGGTCACAAAACAATAGATTGACTTAAATAAAAAATTTGCTCAATCCTCATTTCTAAATCAGGTGGCAAACATTCTTTATCAACCTACCCGTAATAGCTTTTTGTGAAGCCAAAAGAACAAGTGTACCCGTAGTATTAATAGTCATGGATGAAGATAAAGATACTAGTGTAACCCCTGTATCAGTAGCATGGACGACCAATCATTCGGTTAATTCTAGAAATTTCATAAAATCAAAAAGAAATGCATACTTACAATTTATACATGCTTTCTAAACTTTATCCACGCGATATAAATTACCAATAGAACTCTACCTTACTAATTGTTGTTATTAACAAGAGAGAGTGTTCTTACCGAAGTTGAAGAGAATCGCAAGCAATTCCATTGCCTACATAAACATAATATACCAAAATTGTTAGAAACTCATCACTAAAGGTAGTCGTGCCACTGACACAGGGTTTGCCACACTCCCAATGCCAATATCAGTCTGGCCCTTTGTGCCAATGGCACACAACTACCACATTGGCAAGGATCAGCACAGATTTCTTTTATCAATTTTTCATAGAAAACCTTTTGCTACAGTGTTTTAATGTCTCTAATAATGGGTGTAAAAATAGTACTAGAGGTATTCCTCACATAGTAATAAATATATTAATAACTAAAAAGGTCATTTTAAACATATTATAGAAGGACATGTATGGAGACAAAAATTAAAGCAATAATTGAGTAAAAATTTATCGAGAGAATTTACTATAAGTAAATTCTAAAATGACACAAAAACTTGGGAAAAAATCTTCAATTTTTTCTTTCCCTAAATGAAAGAGTCTCATTATGTAATGAAATCTCTTACTTGCTCCAGAAGTTAGTAGTTCTACAAGATCAATATATCTTAGAAAACCCCTTTTCTTAACCTTTTTCACTTCAATAAAACTCAAAATGAATCCATAAAACTCAGAAACACCCATTTTTTGGATACCGTATCAGCACAACACCGTGCCAGATCTGACATGGCCTCGACATGGTACAACACGGGAAACATAAGGCCTATGTTGCCCAGGCAATCCTTCCCCATCACCAATATTAACATATGTATGTCACTGGATAAGTCATTGAAGTATCAGGAAACCAAATTTCATGATTCTTTTACATCATTTACCCAGTGATCAAGTGGTGTTAGAATGGCCATCCAAATTTGAAAATCTCACAAAAAATAATGATACAATTCTAAAATTTCATACCAGAGATATTGATCTTACTCTAGATAGTAGAAAAAAAATTTCTATCAAAATTTCATCTGATTTTATATTAAACTTGCAAAAGCCTCACATCAGCCACTAAAGTTGTAGATTTCAAGAGCTTTCAATCACTAAGTAAATGACATCAAAAATCACAAAATTTGGTTATGTCTGACAGTGTCGATAGTCGAATTGGATGTCCTATCATTGAAAACAAAGTGAAGGCATGAAGGCCTCCATGCTTCTAGAAGCACTCGAGCTCAACTCTCTCTCTCTCTGTATAGAGAGAGGGCCTCTCTATATACCAGAGAGGGATAGAATAAGATTACTTCTAGAAGTAAACGAAATTGTTTACTTCTACAGAATTTCCGACAATAAGACATCAAATCAACGATCAGTGTTGTTAAACTTGATTTAGGTTATTTGAACTTCATAGGAATCAAATTACATGATTTTTCGACATCAGTTGTCTAGCATTTAAGTGGTTCCAAAAATTGACAATTTTTAATGGCTACTATAAGGTAACTTTGTGACCACTCGATCATTAGGTAAATAGTGTAAAATCATGAAATTTGGCTTTAGTGAAATTCACATAGGCTAGATCATGTTTAACGGTGCTAATTGTCAATTCTGATGCCTCATCACCAGAAATGATGCAAAAGTAAACAACTTTATTTGCTTTCTAGAAGTATTCTAGCTTTATATACACACACAAACCTTTTAAATCGGCCGTTTACTTCGGCGTCATTTCTAAAAATGGGGCATCAAAATTAATGATTGTCACCGTTAAACAATTAGGCTACTTGAACTTCCTATGAATTGACTTTCAAGATTTCACGACATCATTTACCTAGGGATCACGTATCTTAAATTCATCTTTTATTAACTGTTAAAATTTATCAATTTTTCGACCACTTGAATACTACACAAATGATGTCCAAAAATCACAAAATTCAATTCATAGAAAGCTCAAATAGCCTAGATCATATTTAACAATGTCGACCCATCAATTTGGATGACCCATCATCAAAATTATTTGAGCTTTCTAGAAAATAAATTTCATCAATTTCGAAATTATTCGAGTTTAACGTGTCTCCAAAATGAACAGTCAAAAACAAACAACCTCATAAAAATGGAAAATAGGATTCTCAAATTTAACACTAGGGTTGTAGCACTTAAAAAAAGTTTAAAATTTTCAAAAAAATAGTCAAAAACTCAATCCATTTGGAGTCTTCTACTCTGTAAATGAGAAAAATACCTCACATAGGTTGTTAAAATAGTCCAATTTCAAGAAACTTTATCGCTAAGTAAATATAGTCGAAAAATTGTGAAATTTGATTCCTACAAACCTCAAATGCTCTAGCTCACTTTAATGATGTGGATAGTCAACTTGGATGCCCTATCATTGAAAATGACTTGACAGCAATAGAGCACACACTCTTGAGAGAAAGAGAGAGAGAGACAGAGCAGAGCATCGCTACTATAAGTACACAAGCCTTCACACTTAAAAAGTAATTTTCAACAATGGAGCTTCTGAATAGGCTTCAACATCACTAAACATGTCTTAGCATATATTTGGAAGTGCATAGGAACAGAATTTCAGACTTCTGAAATTACTTGTGAGTGCATCAAATGGCCACAAAACATACTGTCAAAATTGAACAACCTTCTAAAAATAAAGAGTAGAACTCTTAAATATAAGATTAGGGGTATTATCTCGATCTACATAGTATTTTCAACAATATATTCAACTAATTCAAATTGTTCTAGACGATGAAACAAGTAAAGGCCCCACGGTGGCCATTAAAATTGTTAATTTTAAGACCAAAAATAAGGTAGATGTTGAAATATAATAAAACTTTGTCAATAGATACTTCAAGTACTCCAATTACAACTAATGGTGTAGATTGTCATTAGGAATGCCCTATCATCAAAACCAGCAAATCGAGCGACACTTGTAACATCTTTGAAACAACAAATCAAAGTAATGAATTTAATGCAAAAAGAATTCTTGTATTTGTGTTTCATATTAACGGGCATACTATGGTTTTAGAAGCAATATGTCCTTCAGGCATCTAAGTTTTTGAGCATTGGATCAACATTTGCACACACTAGCATCACGATGCACACCAACTTGGCAGGTATCAAGATTCCCACTGGAATGTGCTCCAAGATGTGCTTGTGCTGCTCTCCACATGGATTTTATGAATGAAAAATTAAGAAGCATCAAAGCACCATCACTTTAGAAGCATGGTAGCCACATTTTATATTTATAATACCACAACTTTTTTTATGGTATAAATACCTCCATGTTTTGGTGCTATAAACAATACCAAAAATGCTAATATACTATGAAAAGTGCAATTTCAATTGTCAAGACTAAACATTGCTAGATAAATATGTTGCCCACCTTTATGCACTCATCAACTTTCACTTTTTCATACGAAATCACAGGTCCAGCATCCAACGCACGAACAGTATAAGCAAGGGATACTCCTGTTTCTGTTACACCATCCTAACCATTGAAAAAAAATAATATTGTTCAATTGTTCAAATAAATAAAAAAAATCATTGGTAGAGAACGACAAAAACCTGTAATGCCCTTTGAACAGGAGCAGCACCCCGATACTGAGGCAGCAAACTCGGGTGGATATTAACTGTACCTATCAAATGCATGCCGAAGAACAAGCTTACAGTAGAAATATATTGATGGGGACATCAGTCATGAACGAGGTATGATTTGTTTATTTGCACTTATTTGTGATTTGCGTTGTCTACATATTATTTCAGCCTCTTAATAGGGTAATTAAAGCAATCAAATCCTATTAAACTATGCTTAGTTCAGCCTATTATCCATAATAAACAATTGGTAGGAAAATCAACTCAAGACACAATTTCCTGCCAGTTCATTTCATTTCAGACAGAGAGTTGCAACTATTGACCAAAGGCAGGTAGCTTATTTTATGTCTGCAGCGGAGCAAATTAAAGAAGTACAGACATTATTTAAGAAAAATCATTGAGAGGAAATATGCTGGGTATCAACTATCAAGTGATAGCTTATCTAAATTTGCATATATCTTCTCTGAAAATGGCAAAATGAATTATACAACTGACAGCTTCATTACGTCTGTAGTCAGCATATGAGAATGGTATGACGGACCATGACAAATGCAACTCCCAATTAAATTACTTATTATGTACATTATATAAAGATAAAAATGTAACTCCTCATATCAGACTAAAATGGCATATAAATCATCAAGCTGACCTACAATTATTGTACTACTTTCATGGTAAAAATACTTAAGATCATATTTTATGATTTTCTAACAATTCAAAAATTAAAAATGTGACCAGGGACCTATCATCAGATGTAAGATTAAGTAAATAGGTCAGCTCGTTAACTTAGTACTTCTGTATAACATCAAACACAGAAAAAGGAAAACATCACTACAAGCAGGCATAACACATCCAATGCCTTGCCACATGCTAAACTGAAAAGATGATGGAAAGCATTCAAAAAATTATTTAATTGTTATTTCTTTTTCCGCAGCAATTTTTCTTTTATTAACAATCTAACAAACATGCTTACCGCATGATGGAATATCAAGAAACTTCTGAGGTAAAATATTTCCATAAGCTGCTGTGATACAAAGTTCTGGATTTAGGGCACTCAAATCAGACAGAAAAGCAACCTGCATAACAATGATGAAACTAACGAAAATTATATTTCTAGCACACAAACGACAGGTCCCGTTTGTTCATAAATGAACATTTAGCACCAAAATAAACAGTGGAAGATAATGCATTTAATCTACTACAGTAACATGACATGACTGAAGAAGAAACAATGAACCAACTCAAAGGAGTTTAAGGAGCTAGGTTTGCTTAATGTTCTTTTAAGACCATGGATTGCCTGTGCCGCCTGTGCCGTATCGTACCAAGGCCGTGCTGCCACATGGCATGATGTTGTGCCAACACGGTATCAACAAAATTATGGTTTTTTTGAGTTTTGGGACTTTTTTCAGTTTGTTTCCAAGGTAAAAATTCTAGTGTTTGAAATGGCGGGCAAGTGGCGTGTGCGGCACTTATGCGAAGCGCACACCTCTGAGTCTCAAAGCACCTAAAATGCAGTGCCATCTCAAAGTTGGCACCAAGCGCAAGCCTTCGAATCTCAAAGCACCTAAAGACACAGCGCCATCTCGAAGGTACACATAGGCCTCAAACTTTAAGTTCCCAGTATTAAGAGTATTTGAAAATTCCAAACTTACTAAAAGCCCCCTTTCTCACCTATCGTTCTTTCTTTCTCCTACGCTCCCATTTACCTTCTCTTTCAACCCCAAGCAGCAGCCGCAAAATAAGAAACAGCTGCCCAAATTAGCAGCGACAGCAACAACACAGCAGCATGTCACGGACTTAAGCTTTTCGCCTAGCAAAAGTTCGTGCGGCGCCCGTCTTCCTGCTCGAAGAAGGCAAGCCTTGCTCTCTGTTTGCTAGCCCGGACCTTCGCGCCCTACGACTAAATGCAAAAGTAGAGAAAAGAGAAAAGAGTAGTGGTTCCGCAGAAAAAACTAAGTACTCTCTTTACTTAGAAAAATAACACTACAAGATACAACTCTCTCTTGTTCAACAACTCACTCTTGTTGAACAACTCTCTCTTTTTTCGATTGGCCTTAGCCAACTCCCCTATTTATAGGCTTATGTACAACTCACACACTAGCCTACATTTACAAGCCATGACCCTTGGCATTCCCATGACTCTTGGCATTCCCATGTCATTAATTGTGGTGGTTGCAAGTCTCTTCACCTCCCAAATGTCTCTTTGCCTCCCACAAAGGATGTTGGGCTAGCTTGACAAGCCAACTACGGTTTGGGCTAGGGACTTAGACTAAAATTTTCTAAGTCCCTAACACTCTCCCCCACCTAATGCGCAGGCGTCCTCGTCGCGCGTTGCTTCTGGAACTCGTTGATAAGTGCTTGGTATTGCCAAAGTGTGTCACCCTTCTCCCAAGTAGCCTCGCCGTAAGGGAGATTTTTCCACTTTACCAAGTACTCTGGGCTTGGCGGCACTCCGCGTCGCCGAATCAGACGAGTGTCCAGGATGGATTCCGCCTCTTTGTCAAGGGATGTAGTCATGGTCACCGGGGCGCGCTGCGACACGCCACGGTTTAGATCCTCGGCGTCTCCATGGTATTGCTTCAGCTTGCTCACATGGAAGACTGGATGGATCTTGAGGTTCGCGGGCAACTACAGCTTGTAGGCAGACTTACCCACACGTTTGACGATGGGGTATGGGCCTTCATATTTGCGCAGCAGCCCTTTGTGCACCTTGCGCAAGACCTTGAACTGCTGCGGTAGTAATTTGACCATCACTTGATCACCCACGGCAAACTCCCGAGGTTGCCGCTTTTCGTCCGCCCACTTCTTCATTCGCCGGGCTGCTTTCTCCAATCTCGCCCTCGCAATTTCACTCCTTTCCTGCAAGTTAGAGGTAAATTGGAGAGCAACAGGGCTACAGAACTGCTCTTCCGCAGCGGCTGTGTGTGGGGCGAGCGGTTGTCGCCCAATCGCCAGCTCGAAGGGACTGCAGCCTGTAGATTCGCTGCGCCGCAAATTGTAGGAAAACTAGGCAACATCAAGGTGATGTACCCAATCCTTCTGACTGGCACTCACAAAGTGCCGCAAGTACTCCTCCAACAGAGCATTCACCCGCTCCGTTTGTCCGTACGTCTGTGGATAAAAACTGGTGGAAAAGAGCAACTCAGAGCCCAAGATTTTGAACACCTCGGTCCAAAACTTGCCGGTGAATCTGGGGTCGCGGTCGCTCCCAATACTTTCGGGGATCCCCCAAAGTTTGACGACATGGCTGACGAAGAGTCGTGCTGCTTCTTCAGCCGTGCAATCGGTTGGTGCTGCGATGAAGGTCCCGTACTTAGAAAAGCGATCCACCACCACCAGTATGGACCCACGCTCCCCCACCTTTGGCAAGGCGGAGATGAAGTCCATGGAGATGCTCTCCCACGGACGGCTTGGAATAGGCAATGGCTCGAGGAGACCGCCAGGTCGCTGATGTTCAACCTTGTCCTGTTGACACACCAAGCAAGTTCGCACGTAGGCCTCGACGTCTTCGTGCATTCGTGGCCAGTAGTAAGCGGCCTCGAGCAATGCCAAAGTCCGCTTCTGACCTGGATGACCTGCCCACTTGGAGTCATGACACTCCTTTATGAGCTCGCGGCGAAGGTTGCCCCACTTGGGCACAAACACCCGCCGCCCTTTGGTGAGGAGTAACCCGTCGCTGAGCCAAAACCTTCGTGTTTTGCCCTCCTTGACAAGTTGCACAAGGTTCTGAGCGATAGGGTCCTCGTTGGTTCCTGAGCGAAGTCGATCGCAGAGTGTCCCGCGAAGTTGCCACACAACCGCTAGTTCAGCCTTGCGGCTGAGTGCATCGACCACGTGATTCTTCTTCCCGGGCTTGTACTGCATCGCCATGTCGAACTCCGCCAAGAAATCCTGCCACCTTGCCTGTTTAGGCGACAGCTTCTTCTGCGATTGGAAGTAGCTTGTGGCAACGTTGTCGGTGCGCACCACAAACTTGCTCCCGAGCAAATAATGCCGCCAGGTCCGCAAACAATGCACGACGGCGGTCATCTCCTTCTCTTGGACAGTGTACCGCCGCTCGGTGTCGTTGAGTTTGCGACTCTCGTAGGCAATGGGGTGTCCATCCTGCACGAGAACACCGCCAATGGCAAAATCTGAGGCATTGGTATGTACCTCAAAGGTGCGACTGAAGTCAGGTAGTCACAGCACCGGATCCTCCGTCACCGCTCGCTTTAGGTCCTCGAATGCCTCCACGCATTGAGAGGTCCAATCCCACGAGTGGTTCTTCTTCAAGAGATCCGTCAGGGGGGCTGCTCTCGCAGAGTAGCCTGCAATAAAACGCCGATAATAGTTGACGAGCCCAAGGAATGACCGCAACTCAGGTATGGTTGTTGGGGTCTCCCATTCGCAAATGGCTCGCACTTTCTGTTGATCCATGCGGAGTTGTCCCTGGCCTATCCAGTGGCGAAGGAAGTGTACCTCTTCCTTCGCGAAGCTGCACTTCTCCTTCTTGACGAACAACTGGTTCTCCCGCAACACTTGGAAGACGGTTCGTAAATGTTCGATGTGCTCCTCCAAGGTGTTGCTGTATATCACGATGTCGTCGAGGTACACGACCACGAAGCGATCGAGATAGGGATGGAACAGCTTGTTCATGAGGGTGCAGAAGGTCGCTGGCGCATTCGTCAAGCCGAATGGCATGACAAGGAACTCATAGGATCCGTACCTTGTCACGCACGTGGTCTTTTCCTCATCTCCTTCCGCAATCCGCACTTGGTAGTAGCCGGAGCGAAGATCAAGTTTGGTGAAGAATTTCGCGCCGCCCAATTGATCAAAGAGATCTGCAACCAACGGGATAGGGTACTTGTTTTTGATAGTTACCTTGTTGAGCGCCCTGTAGTCTATACAAAGTCGCAGGCTTCCATCGCTCTTCCGCTGGAACAAAACCGGTGCTCCATAAGGTGCTTTTGACGGTCGAATAAATCCTGCATCGAGGAGTTCCTTCAATTGCTTTTGCAACTCCTCGAGCTCTGGTGGGGCCATTCGGTATGGCGCTTTTGCTTGCGGTTTGGCTCCTGGCTCGAGCTCGATAGCATGATCCACCTCCCGCCTAGGTGGAAGTTGCTTTGGCAATTCCTTCGGCATGACGTCTTGGAATTCTGCCAAAACTGTCGCAAACTCCGTCGAAAGGTCCTCCTCCTCGAGGCCCTCGTCGCTCACCTCGCGGATTGCCGCAAGGTAAGTCATCTCACCACAGTTCACACCCCTTCGCAACTGTAAAGAAGAGAGGGTCTAGATGTTTACCGTTTTCTCCTGGCTCGCTAGGACCATGCACGGGGTTGTCTCCTCCATGATGCTTAAAGCTCCAAGGTGTGGCATCGGAACCGCCTTTGACGAAGCCAAGAAGTCCATACCCAGTATGACTTGGAAGTCGTCGATAGGTGCGGCGGTGAAGTTTGCAGTGCCCTTCCAAGGTCCCACTGCAATTGCCACGCCTTTGGCCACCCCTAACACGGGTTGTGCTTGCGAGTTGACAGCCTTCATCTTACTTGTGTCCTTCTTGAGGGAAAGGCCTAATCGCTTGGCCTCCACCTCCGCGATAAAGTTATGAGTGGCTCCCGTGTCGACCAGCGCTCGTGTGGCCTTCCCGTTGAGGACCACATCGACGTATAGGAGTCCCTTGCTGAACCGCATTGACGAGCCTAAGAGCGCCCATCTTTGTTGGTTCGCTGCTGCCCTCACCCTGCTCAGTTTGGACAACATTTACCTGTTTTTTCTTTGGACAATCTCTCGCCCAATGGTTTCCGCCACAAACGTAGCACATCAGCTTTTTGGATGGCGCTGCAGGTCCTTTGTCGCGACCTCTGTGCTCCTTTGGGTCGCGGCGTTCTCCCCCACCCTTAGCCTTGCTCACTTTGGGTGTTCTGCCGCGAGATGGATCCGCCTTCTCATACTCAGGCAGCTTCTCCGCTAAGGCGATTGCGGAGCCAACGTCTTGCACGTTGCGCCCCACAAGTTCTTTGTTCGCCCATTGTTGGAGTCCGTCAAGAAAGAAGAATAGACGATCTTCTTCCGCCATGTTGGTGATGGACAGCATCAACTTGGAGTACTCCTTGACATACTCCTTGAGAGTCCCAACATGTTTGAGTCGTCGAAGTTGCCTCCTCGCAAGATATTCGACGTGCTCGGGATAGAACTGCGCCTTAAGCTCGCGCACAAAGTCCTCCCAAGTCTTCAATTCGCATTGGCCCTTCTCGGCCTCTGCAGATCGCCGACGCCACCACAGCATCGCATCGTCAGCAAGGTACATGGATGCGGCTTGAAATTTTTCCTCCTCTTCGTCTAGCCACAGCGCCTTGATGTAGCGCTCCATGTGCCATAGGAAATTGTCGATTTCCTTTTCGTCGCGCGTTCCCCTAAAAGATTGAGGCTCGGGAACACGTACCTTTGAAGCATAGCCCCTGTGTGGTTCAGGATCACGCCCTACCGCTTTCTCAAGGATTGTGACCCGTGATTTGAAGTCCTCGACCTCATCGACGCGGGCAACAAGATCATTGATCAGGGTAGTTCGCTCCTCGTCTCGACAAGTCATGGTCTCCTGAAGCCTTTGAAACTCGGTGCGAAAGGTTGTCATGGCAATCGTAACACTTTCCTCCATGCTACGAAAGTCACCAACAAACAATGTTAGAGTTTCAGCCAACTCAGAATATTGTTCACCTATTCTTGCCATGGCATCATCCAATAGCGCGAGGCGGTCCTCCAAAGGAGCGTCGTCCCTCGTGATGGCCCGCCGCTCTTTGCTCTTGCCTCGCCTAGACTGCCTTGGAGGTTCAGCCGCAACATCGGGATTGACAGCATCTGATGTTGACATGGTTCCTCGCTCGAACCTGGCTCCGATACCAACTGTCACGGACTTAAGCTTTTCGCCTAGCAAAAGTTCGTGCGGCGCCCGTCTTCCTGCTCGAAGAAGGCAAGCCTTGCTCTCTGTTTGCTAGCCCGGACCTTCGCGCCCTACGACTAAATGCAAAAGTAGAGAAAAGAGAAAAGAGTAGTGGTTCCGCAGAAAAAACTAAGTACTCTCTTTACTTAGAAAAATAACACTACAAGATACAACTCTCTCTTGTTCAACAACTCACTCTTGTTGAACAACTCTCTCTTTTTTCGATTGGCCTTAGCCAACTCCCCTATTTATAGGCTTATGTACAACTCACACACTAGCCTACATTTACAAGCCATGACCCTTGGCATTCCCATGACTCTTGGCATTCCCATGTCATTAATGGTAGTGGTTGCAAGTCTCTTCACCTCCCAAATGTCTTTTTGCCTCCCACAAAGGATGTTGGGCTAGCTTGACAAGCCCACTACAGTTTGGGCTAGGGACTTAGACTAAAATTTTCTAAGTCCCTAACAAGCAGCTGCTCAAATTAGCAGCAACAGCACCAGCACACAGTAGCTGTGGCAATAGCTATGCCACAACGAATGACTAACCCAGCAGAAGAAGAATGATTTAATCTTTTGTCCCGTGGGATTAGCATTCAATGATTCAAATTGTTTTTGAATATGAATATGGTACCAGGTTTTGCGGGTACATGACTTCCCATGGATTTAAGTGTCTATCGGCACAGACTGTGTCTACCGTGTTGTATCGTGCCAACAAGCTATCAGCACGAAACAGCTTTTGTGCCGATGGCACAGCTCAAACTCTCTTTTCTTTAAATTAGTAAGTAATTATCTCAATCAGGTTGAAAAGATTGCATAAAAATACATAATAAGCAATTAAAATATTGTGTAAAGCACTGAACTTTTACAAATTGCGAAGTTCTAATGAGAAATAGTAATTAAAACTATTTGCTATAACCTCAAGAGTATTTGAGAGCCATTGGATTGTTTTCGACGTGAAAACGGCACGAAAACATAATCCGATGAGTTAAATTTGCAAGACTGCAAAAATTGCACTGAGTACCAGTACTACAATAGAATATCGGTACCCAACTGTGGAGAGTTGAGAACTCTCAGGTTGCGTTTGGTTCGGATATAAGTAAGAACTACTTATTCCTAGTATTAGTACAATTTCTAAAATTAGCAGGAATAACACCGATTCTGTATTTGGATGAAAATTAGGTTATTTCCGGGAATAAGAAAAATAGTGTTCGAATAGTTAGATTGGAATAGTGAGAATAAGAGTAATTCTAATTTTAAAATAATAATATTTTATCCAATTAATTAACATAAAAATATTAATTAAATAATAATTTAACTGATTTAATTAATTATTGCTAGATAACCTTAAATATTAATTAATAAAATAATTAACAATGAGTATTGTTAATTAATAATTTAATTAACTACAAATAATTTAATAAATTAATTAGTTAATTATTTAATAGTTAGATAATTAGTTAATAAAATAATTAGATTAATTGAAGAGTTAATACAATAATTATAATTATATCTACTTTAATTAAACTTGTTCTCAAGTGGTAACAAGCTTGTTCCAGAAAAAATGGTGGAACAATAGTTCCGGACTTATACTAGCTTGTTCCAGGAAGACAAGAACTGTTGTTTCCATAAATAACCAAACGCGTTTGGGGAATAAGGTTGGAACAAGACCTTATTACATGCCTTGTTCCCCAACCAAATGCTGCCTTAGGTTTTGCGAAACTCCCCTTAACTACCGATATTGAAACATTGAGTATCAGTACTGAAATGTACCGACACAATAGAAACTGTGAAAAACAGCATTCTGGTTTGCGAAACTTGCCTAGAGTACTAGTATACTTGAGTCAGGTAATGGTACTGGAACTCGAGTACCGATACTCAATGCTGCGAACATCAAATTTTGAGGGATTGTAAATATGTTTGATTGGGGGGTTTTGGTGCAATTGTGGCACCTCTATATAACCCATTTCAACAGCAAAAAACCTTAAAATCCTATTTCCTCCTTTCCCTCACTCTCCCTCTCTTTTTTCTCTCTCTAGAATCAAAGAAAAAACCCTAGATTCCATTGATAAAGCTTGGGATTGATCTCGTTGGAGGGATTGATCTCATTGGGAGCTTAGGAATAGCAGAGAGCTTCAAGAGTAAGTCCTAGGAGGAAGAAGGAGCTCCTTTCATCCACATTTTGGGTGCTAGAGGAAGAGAAGTAAGTTGGCATTTTGAGGTTTTGGTTTTAGAATTTTCCAAGATGGAAGTTTTTGAAATTTTAACTTTGTTAGAGCCATTTTCTAGGGTTTCTTGGGGATTTCAAGAGATCAAGGCCATCATCTTGTGTGAGATCTAGCAAAGGTGGGGAATATCACCGAAAAGGATTTGATCTTCCCTTTGTCCATTATTTTTTGGTTTATTAGCATATGAAAGTAATTATCGAACTAAATGAGATTTTAGTTGCATGCTAGAAAGAAATAGGGTTTTGACCCTCTTGTGTGAAAATGGGATTGAGGATTAAGTGCATGTAATGTCATGAGAACCCTAGGTATAGGTTAAACAAGTGTGGCATTTGAACTTAGGTCAAAACCTAAGGTAAAACATAGAGACATCGGAACTCTAAGTTATATGTGGACTGGAGAACGAGTTTGTGCATGTTGGACATGATTAATATAGAATATGGAAAAATTTAATTTGAAGTTTAATTAAGGCTAAATTACATAAAACCCCCCTGTAAAATCCCGCTTTTTCACTTTCCCCCCGACTTTTAAAAACCTACACTTTGCCCTCTCCTAATTACGGAATTATGCACTTACCTCCCTGCCATCATCGTTTCGTAAGTGGTTGAAGGGTTGATACTGTTGATGAGCAAGTCTCAGCTCCAATGACTGTAGCGATGATGCTGCAACACATCAAATGTGGTCATAGGATCACAGGATCACTTACGGAACGATGACGGCAGGGAGGTAAGTGCATAATTCCGTAATTAGGAGGGGACAAAGTGTATGTTTTTAAAAGTCAAGGGAGAAAAGTGAAAAAGCGGTATTTTACAAGGTTTTCTGTAATTTAGCCTTTAATTAAATTTAGATTCTGGAATTTTTAAGTTTTCGGCGCTTAAGTCACTTTTTGAATAGTGTTACTTAACGAAGACAAAATCCGATGAAACGAAAACATCACTTAAAAAAATTGGCAATACCGAATCTAGTGGTGGTTTTAGTTTTCGAATTTGGGGATCGTAGGTTCGCGACTAGGGTAATTTTCGGCGGATCACTTATAGGTCAAATTTGAAGTTTTTGCAAAAGTTTCTATATTTTATGTGCGGATTTGCATGAAACTTGACGGACAAGGATATTTTCGTGAGAATTATCCGCTAGAAAATTCCTGCTTAAAAATTTTAAAGTTTAGGGGGTTTATGTGCAATTTTGCATATATGAGATCTATAAAAAAAGTGTTAGAGGCGAGATTTTTAAATTTCAGATCAAGAAATATTTAACCGTCATTCACGCTTCCTCATGATCTTCCCTGGCGATCCGAGCAACTCCAGCGACTTTCCGGTGAAAATTCTGGCGATCTCTCTTTTCTTTCTCTTTTCTTCTTCTTTTCTTGTTCTTTTTGCAACCGAGAAGAAGAGAAAAGGGAGGGGGATCCTCGGCTTCATCTTTGCACGCCTAGGAGACCAAGAAAGGAGCCTTGTAGGCTGCATTGCCGCTGCTAGGCCGCACAAGCTAGCCAAAGCGCGAGTAAGAGTCGAGTTGGAGAGATCTAGGCTGTATATCCTTGATCTCCTTCATGCGGCTTCCAGCACCAGACTAGCACAGTTCTTCATCATCTTTGGATCAATCTTAGTTGGTTCTTGCTTGGTTACAGCCCTCGAATCGATTGGAATCGAGAAAACCAAGATCTAATCTTGATTTTGGCAAAAAAATCAAGATTTGGTTCAGATTTTGGACTTCTTGATTTCGGCGATCTTCCGAACAGCGGAGGAGTGATTCTTGGTGTTCTTGGACGTCAAGAATCGCTTCGGATCGAATCTTGATACGCGGGGCATCACCGTTGTGATCGACAACTCCGAATAACACCAAACGAGCGATCGGGTGAATCCAAAAATTGTTTTGGGTTATATGGTTGGGCCCCGAACAGTAAGTGCGGGCTCCAGAGCATTGTGAGCGTCGAGCATACATATTTGGTTGGGTTCGAAAACACCAAATCGTTGGTAAAATCATATAACTTTTCATTTAGACATTTATAAATTGGTAAAATTTTGAGCATGGTTGGTGTTGTGGGACTTGGGTACGGCCTTACACGGTGTGTCGCCATCGGTTGGGGTCAACGGACTAGTAGTCCGGAATCTGAGCACTTTACGAAACGAAAAACAGTTTTCAATGCAATTTTTGGTAAAACCTTCGATCGAAAAATCGTGTTTCTGATTTATACGTTATGATTTTGATTTATATTTCTTGGATTTAGTTTTGTTTGATCAAAGGTTATCCTAAAGCCTTATTGGCCGCGTTTGAGGATGTTCCGTACGTTTGGTGACTACAGTCGGACTGTGGTAACTTCCGAAGATCAAATCGACGGAAAGCTGGTGGGTTGTGATATAAGTAATTGCATATTTTTTTTATGCTTTTGTGATGTTGTTTGAACACTTTCTTGAAACCTACTTTGAAAATATGCTTATATTTAGGGAAAGCTTTTTATCTCTTTATTTTTTGTCCCATTATGCATCACATTATTTGTCATCATCAAAAAAGGAGATATTGTTGGCCTAGTGGACCTAATCCCTTATTTAATTTTGATGATTACAAATAATGATGATCTTTTGATACTAATCCGTTTTGCTTGAGTTTTATATTTAGCTTCATAAAATCTTAGAGAACTCAACACATGGACCAAAAGATAAAGCCTCATGAGTAAAAGAAGCCTATTGGGCTTCTAAAAGTCAAATTGACCATTATCTCTCTTTTTGAATTTTATTTTCAAAACATTAAGTTTAGAGAGTTTGGCAAAATCAAGCTAATTATAAAAATTATTATTTTCCAAAATGCACATGAAAGCTAAAAAAGTTTCTCATCTGAAATTGTGATTAGAAGAATGCTCAAAACTCATTTACAAAACTCTAAAAGGCACCCAAAATTTCAAAATCCCATTCTGTAAAATTCCTACAGGTTTCGGATGCAGTTCCAGGCGCCCGAAACAAGATTCTAATGTTTAGGGCGCCCGCAATAGGGTTGAGGACGCCCGGAAGTATCGAGCACCCTCCTCATCGCAGGAAGCGCCCGACGATGCCTTCGGGCACCCGGAAGTTGTTTAGGGCGCCCGAAATTGTAGAGACAGCTTATGTGAAAGCATTTAATGAGCATGCTTCGCTTTGGGCGGATTCGAATGCCCGACAGCGTGTAGGGCGCCAGAAAGTCAAAGTGGCGGCTTGACAGGACTGGCGCAAACGGCGGAATGATTGGAATTTCAAATTTAGGGCACCCGAATCTGGTTTAGGACGCCCGAATCCTAACATTGCACATGCGGCATCGTATACAAACAAAAGTATTTAAGTTTCGGGCGCCCGAAACTAGTAACGGGAAGATTTGAAATTTTGTTATAAATAGAAGGTTTTGTGGCTTCTTTCACAGTAGACTAAGCTTGAAAAACTTGTGATATTTTTCTCCTAGCTTTCAAAAACTCTCTCTAAGCTTGAGTGATCCTTGTAGTGAGGAAATTTTGTAAAAAATATAAAAAGAATAGAGATTCCTTGTGATCCTCGTGGAGAAGAAAGAAGAAGTTGGTGTACAGGCTTAGTGCTTGCCCGCAAAAGCATCATCTAGTGGAAATCCAGCATTCTCTTGTGTTGAGAAGTTGGCGGGGACGTAGGCAAAGTGCCGAACATCGAAACAAATCAATCGTGTGATCGTGTGCTTCTTGAGTTTGCATTTCTATTACTTTAGCTTATTTTACTCAATTTGGGATTTTTGATTTGCTTGATTATTTGCAATTTTACTTTAGAAACCTAATTCACCCCCCCTTTTTAGGTTGCTATTTTGATCCTCATTTGGTATTAGAGCGAGGTCTCACATTATTTGGATTAACATCTAAGTGAGAATGGCATCTATGGGAAAGAATATTGAAGGACAATCCATTGTTCGGCCACCATTGACCATTTTTCAATGGCACTGATTATCCCATTTGGAAGATTAGAATGAAAATATTCTTTCAATCTCTTGATTTTGATCTTCGGGATATAGTCGAAAGTGGCTACATTATTCCATCAAAACCAAGAGCGGATTGGAATGAAGCAGAAAAACTTCGCTTTCAATTAAATGCTAAACCTTTTAATTCATTCCTTTGCACTCTAAGTAGAGAAGAGTTTAACTGAATTTCTACATGTGTGACTGCTAAAGAAATTTTGAATAAGTTGGAAGTTACTCATGAAGGAACTTCTAGGGTGAAAGAATCTAAAATAAGCATGCTTATGTCAAGTTACGAACTATTCAAAATGGAGGAAAGTGAATCCATTTCGAATATGTTCACTAGATTCACTAACATCATAAATAGCTTGAAAGCCTTAGGTAAAGACTTTTCTCCGTCGGACTTCGTGCGAAAACTTCTTCGTGTTCTACCGAGGAGTTGGCTACCAAAGGTCACCGCTATCCAAAAAGCTCATGACTTAGACCAAATGAAGATCGATGAATTTGTCGGATCTTTAATGGCATATGAACAACGCCTTAAAGAATACGACAACGAGGGAGCTCCCGAGAAAAAGAAAAGTCTTAAGCATAATTTACTAAATATTAGTCAATTATGTGATAAAGGCTATTTTGTAAAATTCGAAGCATCTCATTGTAGTGTTCTTGATCCTTCTACAAATGAGGTTGCTTTCATGGGCTTTAGATCCAAGAATGCTTACACCGTTGATTTATGCTAGCTTTCTCATGATGGTAAAAAGTGTTTTTCGGTTCAAACTAATGAATCTTGGCAAAACAAGTAAACTCCTCTTTTAAATCTAAAAATGTTATTTCCACATCAAGGCCATTGAACTTAATCCATATGGACCTTTTTGGACCTATTGACGTCAATAGTCTTGGTGGAAACAATTATGTTTTTGTGATTGTCGATAATTATTCAAGATTTACTTGGACCTTATTTTTGAAAAACAAGTATGACACCTTTAAATCTTTTAAATATTACGTCTTTCACGTTAAAAATGAAAATGGATACATGATTTCTAAAATTAGAAGTGATCATGAAGGTGAATTCGAAAATCGCAACTTTGAGGATTTTTGCAATGAACTGGAAATCGAACATCAATTTTCCTCCCCGCATGCACCTCAACAAAATAAGGTTGTTGAACGCAAGAATAGATCATTGAAGGGGAGCTACCAAAGTACTTTTGGGGCCGAAGCCGTAAACACAGCTTGCTACATTATGAACCGTGTTCTAATTCGACCAATTCTTGAGAAAACTCCTTTTGATGGCATGGTAGAATTCCTAACATTAGTTATTTCAAAAATTTTGGTTGTAAATATTTCATTTTAAACACAAAAGACAAGTTGGGAAAGTTTGATGCTAAATTCGATGAAGTTATATTCTTGGGGTATTCCTCTACTAGCAAAGCTTATCGAGTCTACAATCGACGAACTTTGGTAATAGAGGAAAGTATGCATATTACTTTTGAAGAGTTTAAGGAAAAGGATGGATCTTATGAAGATGATCTTCTTGACCTAGAAAAATTAAATTTAAACTCTACACCTCAAGATATTGAGCAATCCAAGGAAGCTGAGAAGTTCACATCAAAAGATGTTGAACCTAACCCCCTTGCTAAGGTGTGGAAATTTGCCTCCTATCACCCCAAAGATCTTATCATTCGGGATCCAAGTCAAAAGGTCAACACAAGATCTTCTATTAGACTACTATGTGACCACTTGGCTTTTATCTTTCAAATTGAATCGAAAAATTTCGATGAGGCTAGCAATGACGAATATTGGCTTGTTGTAATGCAAAATGAGCTCAATCAATTTGAGAGAAACCAAATGCGGACGCTTGTGGAAAGACCAAGTGATCATCCCGTTATTGGTACTAAATGGGTCTTCCACAACAAGCGGGATGAATCCGGTGTCGTGGTTCGAAATAAGGCTAGATTGGTGGCCTAAGGTTTCAACCAAATTGAGGGCATCGATTTTGATGAAATTTTTGCACCGGTTGCTCGACTAGAAGCAATTCGAAATCTTTTGGCATTTGCTTCTTATATGAATTTCAAATTATATCAAATGGATGTCAAAAATGCTTTTCTAAATGGATATATTTTTGAAGAAATCTACGTTGAGCAACTTCCCGATTTTGAAAATCACACTCTTCCAAATCATGTTTTTAAACTAACCAAAGCTTTTTATGGTTTAAAACAAGCTCCTAGAGCTTGGTATGAACGACTTAGTACCTTTCTTATTTCAAATGATTTTTCAAGAGGAACGGCGGATACTACACTATTCAGTAAAGCTGATGTCAAAGATTTTCTTATAGTGCAAATTTATGTAGATGATATCATTTTCAGTGCTACTAACGAATCTCTTTGCAAAGAATTCTCTAAGCTGATGCAAGATGAATTTGAAATGAACATGATAGGCGAACTCTCATTCTTCCTCGGGCTTCAAGTCAAACAAATGAAGTATGGAACTTTCATCAACCAAGCAAAGTATGCAAAGAATCTAATCAAAAGATTTGGCTTGAAAAATTCAAAAGAGTTGAGCACTCCAATGAGTGCATCAACAAAGCTTGACAATGATGAAAAAGGCAAGAATGTGGACACAAAAGCTCTACCGAGGTATGATTGGTAGCTTACTATAACTTACCGCAAGTAGACCGGATATTATATTCAATGTTTGCTTATGCACTCGTTTTCAAGCTGAACCTAAGGAATCTCACCCGGTAGCCGTAAAGAGAATCATTAGATATGCTAAAGGCACATTGAACTTAGGGTTATGGTACCCCAAAGGCACTAGTATTAATCTCATTAGCTTTTCGGATGCCGACTTTGCCGGGTGCAAAGTTGATCGGAAAAGTACGAGCAGAACTTGTCAATTTCTTGATCACTCCTTAGTTTCTTGGTCTTCGAAAAAGCAAAACTACGTTGCGCTTTCAACCGCCGAAGCCAAATATATTGTGGCCGGTAGTTGTTGCGCACAAGTTTTATGGAGGAAACAAACTCTTGAAGACTTCGGAGTTCATTTTCGACAAATTCCAATCAAATGCCATAATATTAGAGCCATCAATATCTCTAGGAATCCCATTCAACACTCTAGGACTAAACATATTGAGATTAGACATCACTTTATTAGAGATCATGTTCCAAAGAGAGATGTCATCATAGAATTTGTAGACACCGAACATCAATTAGCGGACATTTTTATTAGGAATGCTTGAATTATATTAATTGATTGATTCCTATGGTATTTGAACACGCTTATGATTGACTACTTTTGATATGCTTGTGATTGATTACATATTCATTCTTGTGTGTATTTTGGTATTTTCCTGGATATATGTTGTCTAGGAAGTTTCGGACGCCCGGTTCCTAATCCGAACGCCCGGCTTCCTGCAGAAAATCTTCTATCGCATGTCTGCCTGTTTCCGGACGTCCTAAACGTCATGTGGGTGCCCGATTTCCTCGGGCCCTCACTAGGACGCCCGAAGAGAGTTTCGGACTCCCAACCCGAGAGCACCCTTTTCGCGCATTCAGAGGTCGCGGGCGCCCAACATGTCCTGCGGACGCCCAAAATATTCAGGCCGCTTCAGAGGGCGCCCGAAAAATTTTCGAACACATTCGGAGTAAGAACTCCAGGACCCGGTCCTCATGGCTGGGGCAGCAAACTGTGGACCCCGAGGTTCCGAGCGCCCGATAGACTATTTAGGACGCCCGGGAAGCGGATCTGAGTATATAAACCCGCTCTGAAACCTTTTCTTTTCTCTGCTTCTTTTTTCTTCTGCTCGCGACCCCACCTCCCGCACCCTCTATGGCCGCCCGGATCTGACCGTTTTGCGCCCGATTCACCTCGATCTCTTCCTCCTCTCGCTTCGAAGGTGAAAATCTTCTATTTTTCCCTTCATTTTTCATCCTCTTCTTCCGCCGATTCTTCCTTCCTATCATTTTCTCTAGAAACCCTAGTTTTTAGATCTCTTCCTAGATTCAGTTTCTTTAATTTTTAGCAGTACTTTTACAACTTTTTCACTTATCTCCACTCAGATCTACTGTCATTTGGCCATTTTTTGGATTTTTTCCATTTTGACCTAGCCTAGCTTCAAACCCTTTCACAGTACCCTCACTTTGTTTGTAATATTGTCACAGAAAAATGCCCAGGAGCAAGATTCCAAGCTCTGGTGCCTCTAGCTCTCGAAGATTACATAGAAATGTCACTTCTCCACCACCTGAGCCAGATTTTGACCAATTTAATTTTATCTCTATAGATGCTCAAGAAAAATTCGCTTTATGTAGATCCACCCAACCTTGCTTATTTGTTAACTTTGCAAACTTTGATTGCCCAAAGGTAGTTCAAAGTGTATGGTTGGAACTCTTTTTTTAGCAAATAGTAGAGCCTACTATCTTGACCTAATGCGAACATTTTATGCAAATGCCACCTTCAACCTAAATCATTCTCATATCACCTCTAGGGTTAGGCCCGTTAGGGGCGTAAATTTTGATGTCACTCCTCAACTTCTAAACTCTCTCATAGATATCCCTAATGAGGGAATTGAATTTTTTTCCACAAATGTTTGGAATTTTCTGGCAGTCACCGAAAGCGAAATTCGCCGACAATTCCTTCGTGAGCACACCACTTCTCGAGAGGATAGTGCTCGACTTTCTTTTTCTGATCGTGTCGCCCTTCTTTCTTCTTACCAAAGTGGTTCTTCCTCGAGACGGTCATCACGCCATTGTTAAGAAAATGGACTTAATACTTTTTTATCACCTTCAGGAAGAGATAATGGTAAATCTTGGGTACATTATCATGCACATCTTATAGCCTCCGTCATTCACACTTCGCACTCTCTTCCCTATGGATCTCTCCTTACCGCCATTTTTGAGCATTTTCGCATTCCCACCACCAATGAAAGGTCAAGGAAAGTCACCACTCGCATCGACTCAGATACTTTCACCAGCATCAGATTCAAGCAAAACCGGCATGGGCAGTGGATAAGGAAGCACATTCAAGAATCATCCTCAAGCACCAAAGGAGAAGAAGCCAAGGATGACAATTGAGATGATGGCAACGGCGATCAGGGAGGTGACGATGCCCCGATTCCCTTGCCGCAACATCACACTCCTTCTCCACATGACCCTTTCTATCAGGACATCACCAGCCCACTAGATACGATATACACTCGACTAGACTCCTTTGATCACACTCTCACCCAGTTTGGCGAGCAAATTCAGCAAATCGACGACCGTTTCGATAGATTTGACTCAGAGTTGGGCACTTTCTTTGCGACCTACGGACACCACAGCGGTCAACCATCATCATCTGTTGCACCTCCACCAGAGAACCCTATGGATCGAGATGATGATGATGATCAAGATGACGCGGAATAGTGGATTGTGTGGCCTAGTGTCTCATTTTGTTTTCTTATTTTGATGCATATATTTATATTTTAGTCGTTTTGGTACTCTATGTCATGGACCCTCTTTTTTCCCTTTGATTCTTTCTCTTTTTGTGATGACAAAGGGGGAGTATATTTATATGTGATGTTTAGTTATATATGTCGATATGAGATGTTCAGTTACATATGTTGTTCATGATGTTTGTGATGTTTGGGTTATATGTTTGTGATATAAGTAATTGCATATTTTTTTTATACTTATGTGATGTTGCTTGAACACTTTCTTGAAAACTACTTTGAAAATATGCTTATATTTAGGGGAAGCTTTTTATCTCTTTATTTTTTGCCCCATTATGATTATTTGTCATCATCAAAAAGGGGGAGATTGTTGGCCTACAAAAAGGGGGAGATTCTTGGCCTAGTGGACCTAATCCTTTATTTAATTTTGATGATTACAAATAATGATGATCTTTTGATACTAATCCGTTTTGCTTGAGTTTTATATTTAGATTCTTAAAATCTTAGAAAACTTAAGACATGGACCAAAAGATGAAGCCTCATGAGTAAAAGAAGCCTATTGGGCTTCTAAAAGTCAAATTGACCATTATCTCTCTTATTGGATTTTTATTTTCAAGACATTCAAGTTTAGAGAGTTTGGCAAAATCAAGTTAATTATAAAAATTAGGCTAAATTACATAAAACCCCCCTGTAAATACCCACCTTTTCACTTTCTCCCCTTGACTTTTAAAAGCCTATATTTTACCTCCTCAAAAATTTAAGTTGATGTTCTCTCAAAAAAAAAAAAAAAAAAAAAAAATTCAAGTTGATGCATTTGGCCCCCCTCCGTCAGGATTCCGTCAATATTCCGCTAATTTCTTATAATTTATACCGAAAATACCCTTGAAATGACAGAAATACATTAAAAATTAATTTTTTTCTTTATAGAACAAGTAAGGGCAATATAGTCATTTCACCCTCTTCATTAACACCGTAACGCCCTGAAAACATTTTCTGATATTTTAAGAGGGCAAAATGTAGGTTTTTGAAAGTCGGGGGAAAAGTGAAAAAACGGGTATTTACAAGGGAGTTTTCTGTATTTTAGCCTAAAAATTATTATTTTCCAAAATGCACATGAAAGCTAAAAAGGTTTCTCATCTGAAATTGTGCATAAACGAATGCTCAAAACTCATTTACAAAACTCTAAAAGGCACCCAAAATTTCAAAATCCCATTCTGTAACGTTCCTACAGGTTTCGGACGCAGTTCCAACCGCCCGAAACAGGATCCTAATGTTTAGAGCACCCGCAACAGGGTTGAGGACGCCTGAAAGTGTTGGGCACCTCATCATCGCAGGATGCGCCCGACGATGCCTCCGGGCGCCCGGAAGTTGTTTAGTGCGCCCGAAACTACGAACACAACTTATGTGAAAGCATTTAATGTGCATGCTTCACTTTCGGCTGATTCGAATGCCCGACGGCGTGTAGGGCACCCGAAAGTCAAAGTTGGCGACTTGACTGGACTGGCGCAGACGGCACAATGATGGGAATTTCAAATTTAGGGCACCAGAATCTGGTTTAGGGCACCCGAATCCTAACGTTGCGCAGGCAGCGGCGTATACAGACAAAAGTATTTAAGTTTAGGGCACCCGAATTCAGTTTAGCGCACCCAAAACTGGTAACGGGCAGATTTGAACTTTTGCTATAAATAGAAGGTTTTGGGGCTTCTTTCACAGTAGACTAGCTTGAAAAACTTGTGATATTTTGCTCCTAGCTTTCAAAAACTCTCTCTAAGCTTGAGTGATCCTTGTAGTGAGGAAATTTTGTAAAAGAGAGAAAAGGAATAGAGATTCCTTGTGATCCTATTGGAGAAGAAAGAAGAAGTTGGTGTAAAGGCTTGGTGCTTGCCCGCAAAAGTATCATCTAGTGGAGATCCAACGTTCTCTTGTGTTGAGGAGTTGGTGGGGACGTAGGCAGAGTGCCGAACCTCGAAACAAATCGATCGTGTGCTTCTTGAGTTTGCATTTCTATTACTTTAGCTTATTTTATTCAATTTGGGATTTTTGATTTGCTTGATTATTTGCAATTTCATTTTAGAAACCTAATTCGTCCCCCCTCTTAGGTTAATCACATATTCCTTTTTTTTTTCTTCTTTTATGTGTCGGCACCATTGGTAAAAGCTACCAAAGCTGCTGGCTCTACAGTCATTTCAACTGCTTGCACTAATACGCCAAGTGCGAAAAGAAAGAAGGGTGTTAAGAGCGAGAGGGAGAGGTTTGAGAAAGTTTGTGAGAGATAATATCAGAAAAAGTGTTTTTTTATTCTAAATCCATTAATGGTTACCAGATCAATTTATAAAGAGAGACTAATTACATTAGGAGTACAGCCATTCAAAACAAAAAAAAGATTATGAAGACCATAATCTGCCGAGGCGTCCATGTTAGCCTATGCACGATCCTAGGCTAGTGCATTGTACCTCAAGAGCTTGTTTGTTTGGGTGCAAATAGAGAGGGGTGAAGTCGTTTTCAGCCGTAAACAGCCACTTCCGCTGTTTGATTCGTCGTAATAAAGATACTGTCTAAACTCGAGTTATCCAAAATAGCGCAACAGACTTCGGCGCAACCCGAGCCAAAGTCAATTACGCTAGAGAAAGGTGAACGAGAAAAATAACCTGGGCCCAAGTCAATTACGTAGAGAAAGATGAAGGAAAAATAATAATAAAATACTATAATGGATAATGCTAGCTAAATTTAAATATATTCAATTGTGGAACTAATTACTCTTTTATTTAATTTACATGTTTGAAATGGGATGGAAATTGATTAGTTAAGTTTTAGTATCTCTTTCATTTAGTTTGCACATTTAAAATAAGATGAAAATTGATTTGTTGATTATTAATATTTCTTTTACCTATTATTTTATTGTTGTATTATTATAATTTATGTATACAAAATTTAATTTTGTTATTTTAGATTACATTTTATAATTATATAGGGATATAATTATATTATTTTTTTTATTTATTACATTATAATTGATTATTTATGTGACACCCCCGGGATTTGAAATAGTCCTATATAAAGGATATAATAGGACTAAACCTCTTAATCCGGCTATAGCATGTTAGGCAGTGGTAAGGCCCAAGAAGTTAAGAGAGTTAAGCGTGATAGAACAAGAGTAGTTCTAGAATGGGTGACCCCCTCCGGGAAGTGGGGTGGCTCCCTGACTAATGATTGGTGTGGGTGGAGAGTGGCTCCCCATAAGGTCGACTAAGGCTAGTGAGGCGAGTCTCACATTGCCTGGTAGCTGCAAGTTTCTTAAATCCAACTATAATATTTTGGGCGGTGGCTAGACCCGAGAGGTTAAGAGAGTTAAGTGTGCTAGGACTAGAGTAGTCCTAAGATGGATGACCTCTTGAGAAGTTGCGGCATCATAGTTGGCATAAGAGTCAATCACCGGCCGTGAGATGAGTCTCAGCTGATCCAAGGTTATACAGCGAACAGAGCGCGGCTCCCCAGCTGATGATCGTTTTGGGTGGAGCGCGACTCCCCACAAGGTCAAATAAGGCTAGCGAGACAAATCTCAACTCGCCTGGTACTTGTAAGTATGCCTGAGCCTGTCGAGAACATCAGGACTTATAGAGAAGAGGAATATGACACCCCTGAAAGTTGAAAGTCTTATATAAAAGATATAATAGGACCAAGGTTCGAAGTGCCGTGGCACGGGGGCGTGCCGCTTGCCGCCTGGCACGGTACGGTACCGGCACGCTTGCGTGCCGACACGTGGCACGCTTGCGTGCCGATGGATACGCATGACCTCCCAGTGGCACGCTCTGGCACGTTTTTTTTTTATTTTTTTTATTCCCAATAAGCTCTTATAATATTGTTTTGAAATGTTTAGTCAAAAAATTATGAATATTGGCTATATATAGCTTACTATACTCACCAATTAACATATTGATATTTTTTTATATATATAAAGTACAATGGAGTTATTTTTCAAAATAACCTTCTAAAATTTTATAATTTGCGAAATAATCTTATCAAAATTTTATTTGTAAAACTAACCCTATTTTTGCCATATCAGCTTGCCATATCAGCGCCATATACAGAAGGCTCACCGCCTTCTAAAGACGGTGGACCGCCTTTAGCTATAGTTTTCATGATTAAGTTAATTTCAAACAAAATTATAGAGAGATACGTAAATAAAATGGAAATGTGGGTACGAGTCAGATTTTTAAGAAATTTAGGTTGTTATTGTAGAAAGATAAGATAAAATGAGAATGTGGGTACCGATTAGATTTTTAAAATATTTAGATTGTTATTATTTATTAACTAATATAAGAAAGAAAAAAGATAAAAAATATTTTTAATCATAAAACCTAAATCTTTAAAAGATTTAGATTGCTATTAGTTAGTAAATAATAACAACTTAAATCTTTTAAAAATCTGATTTATAACCACATTCTCATTTTATCTTTATCTCTTTACTTTTTATAACCTAAATTAGTTATAACTACCTAAATTATTAACAACCTAAATTAACAACCTAAATTAGTTAGTGAACAAAATAACCTAAATCTCTTAAAGATTAAAACAAAAAAATATGTACCGTACAGTGATTTTTTTTTAAAATAAAAAAAAAATACTCTACGCATGTGATTTAAAAAAAAAAAAAAAAAAAAAAAAAAAAAAAAAAGGGAAAAAAGGACCATGCCGGTCGGCACGGCACGCGATACCCAACAGGGTATCGCTCTGTCTCGAGCGATATCCTTGGGTATCGCTCGAGACGGGGGGGGTGCGAGACCCCCCCTGTACCGTGCCCCTCTTACGTGCCGCCCGTGCCGCCGCGGCACGGGCGGCACTTAATTCCTTGAATAGGACTAAACCTCTTAAACCAGCTATAGCATATTGGGCGGTAGTAAGGCCTAAAAGGTTAAGAGGGTTAAGAGGGTTAAGCGTGCTAGAACTAAGAGGTTAAGAGGGTTAAGAGGGTTAAGCGTGCTAGAACAAGAGTAGTTCTAGGATAGGTGACCCCCTTAGGAAGTGGGGTGGCTCCCCGGCTAACGATTGTTATGGGTGGAGAGTGTCTCCCCACAAGGTCGGCTAAGGGGTTAGTGAGACGAATCTCATATTGCCCGGTAGCTATAAGTTTCTTAAACCCGGTAATAGCATTTTGGACGGTGACTAGGCCCAAAAGGTTAAAAGAGTTAAGTGTACTAGGGCTAGAGTAGTCCTAAGATGGGTGTCCTCCTAGAAAGTTGCGGCATCACAATTTATTAAATTATTTATTATTTATGTATAAATTATAGTTTTTACCCTTTTCACTTCCTATCAAAGAAACAACAGAACTGAAAAAACTTCACTCCCATAGCTATGGAAACAAATAGAGAAGGAAGAAGTAATTTTCACATAAACTATACTTCAACGCAAAGTCTACTTTTGACGAAACAAATAGGCTCTAAGTAGTCTAAGGAGTAAAAGCTTGTGCCTCGCACCTAGGTGTGCACCTCAGGCGCACCTTTTCAAACACAGATCTTTGTATCCTTGGGTGCTATTAAAAGCAATGAAGTACTATGTATAGAATCCATACACTTGTCGGGTAATGCACGATAAAAATGAGACATTCACTATTTATTTTGATTTTTGTCTTTTAATATTTGTTTAAAAATTTAAGATTTAATTTGAATTGTTTAATCGATGGTTTGTGGTGCGACGTCCTAATGCTTGTGGGACTAGAGAAGATTTCTATCTTCCCCGAAATTGCTTCAATTTATTCAGAGTCTTTTGATGGTTTTGAGAAGTAGTTTGAATCCAGTTCGAGTCTAACCTTTAATTGCCCATCAGTTTGTGTCTACTTGGGTTAATTCTTTCCTTACGTAATTTTTGGATCAAATCTGATTATCTTGCCTTTTATTTCAGTTCGGATTCAATTAGCACCTATGCTTTATTAAACCCTTGCTAGTCTAATATCTTTTCTAATTGTCGAACCTATTTCCTATGTTGATTCTAGTCAAACTATTCTTTTAGAGATTGTATAAATATTCCTTTTAATTGCTTTTGCTATATACATATGGATATATGATATCGTAACTTCTCTGCTCAGGAATCCTTCACCTCTTTGTGTTGTCCTTGTCTTTGGCAATTTCCTCCAATCTTCTTAACGCAGGCCAATGAAAGCCACGTGATAAGATGAAGAAGCACAAGGACAAGAGAGGAATACACAAAGAATCAATTCTTCGACAAATACTAAAAAGTATTATTCAATTCGTAAAACTCTATCAAATTTGATTACATTAACCAAACGCCACATATATATAGAGGCGATACTCGAATCCTACTGTAAATCAAAATTTTAAAATTTAGCAATTTTTCTAAAACAAATATAACTAATTCAAATATATCTCTAAATATAGTCAAATTTGAAATAACCAAATAATCGGACTCAAAATAGAAAAAATATAAAACTTTCCAAAAATATCCTAAATACCAAACGAAGGACCGAAATAGCCGAATGGCACCAAAGAGCTGAGTGATTACAAAGAGCCAATGCCAATGAACCGAGAATCGAGTGTGACTACAAAGAACCAAACTCAAGAGAATTTTCGACTCAGCTTGGTTGAGTCGCGTTTCTCCAGAAACTCTATCACTAAATTAGCCGCATCACATCTAGCCTTGGATTGGGCCCATCCCTTCTTCTTCCTTCTAGAACTGAGCATTCCTTCTCTTCCGCCACCACCCTAGATTGGGCTTGAAAATTCTTTGCACCTTTATCTCGTTATCGTTATCCTGCTGTTTTTTTTTTCCAATTTAGTTGTTGTTAGATGCTAATTACCGGTAGTTTTGGGTTGAAATTAGTCCAGACTAAACAGTTACCCATCACGACTACAATATTATCATTTTCCAACAGTTTTGTGAAGATAAAAGTACCGAGGGCTCCAAGCAAAACAATAGGTTCTTTTGTTCCTTAATTCATTGGATTTCTTTTGCAATTTTTATCAGCTTTCTGTCTAAACATTTAATTCAAGAATAATATAATTATTTATTCAAGCTATTATATTGCATCAAGAGCTAACCTAATTGAATTTAGGTCTGCATCATAGGCATGATGCACTTGTAATAGGTAGACAATCAAAGAATTTGATAATACATTTGCTATCTTAAACAAGGAAAATTAAACAAGGACACATAAGAAAAGCAAGAACAACATCTAGGCATTAGAAACATAAGCATGTACCTCCGCAGCTCGTTCAGGAGTGAATATGAGTTCACGAGGAAATCCTCTTTCAAGGGCAAGTTGCGCGACTGCCGAAGGCATCAACTTTCTTCCTCTATCCCGTGCAGCAGGCGGTTGAGTAACAATTGCTGCAAGCTAAACCAAATCATTCTCAGTTTTCAACCAACTCTATCAAACGCACAATTGGATACATTCATGTTTGCCACTTTTTAATTGTAAAACAACAAAAATTCTTGTCATCATTTGTAAACCAAATCAATCTTGTCATCGTTGCATCTTGCAACATAACCTGTAATCGAATACAGAAGGCATCCTTAGAAACCAAAAACAACAACAACAAAAGCAACTAAAATATTTTGCTGCGAAACAAACCCAACAGATGTATAGACTGCAAGTACTCTGACATCCATTCATAAACTTTGTCACATAGAATTTGTGTTTGATAAACAAGAAAAAAAAAACAGCAACAATACCAAGCGATCGTACAAGTACTCAGCGTAAAAAGACATATCAAGAAAGACTTTAACCCAATTAAATACAAAAAGAATGTGGATCAGCCAAAGGCACTAGATTTCCATCAACAACCCTACAAACCACACCCTGCATTCATGAGTCCTATAAGCATTAGAGTTTTTGGAATTAAACCAATATTAGTACGAAATACCTGGAAAATGGAGTCGGGGGCCTCAGACGCAGCAAGTAATTTGTGCAGAATGGAGGCGGAGACCTGAAATGGCACACAGAGGTAAGAAGGTGCACAAAGGATAGGTGAGGAAAAGGACGGGAGAGAGAGAGTAACCTGGGGAGAGCCCAAGAAGACAAGGTTCTTCTTTCTCGCGGCCGCTGCATCGAGCGCGGAGGAAGCTCCATTACCGCAGCAGAGGAAGCGGCGCAGCGCAAGAGTGGAATGCGGCGGCATCATCCTTCTTGTATTCTATCTTACGGATTTGATTCCTACAACCCGATTTGAATAGCCTTTCTTGTCGAATTTTTTTTATAAATAATTTTATAAAATATTTTAATTTTAAAAATAATTTTAAACGATGAATGATTTACCGTTTTTAAATCCGAATTTAAAAATTTTATAATTTATAAAATTCTAACAAAACGATGAATTATTTATCGTTTTTAAAAACGGTAAACGATTCACCGTTTTTAAAAATTTTATCTAACCACCTGACCTGAGCCCTCCTCCTTTTTCTTCTTTTCTTCTTCTTTCTTCCCCGCGCAGACACCCGCTCTCTCTCTCTCTCTCTTACCCCCAAAGTATCCACATCCTCTCTCTCACTACACACCTTCCCCACCTCTCTCTCTCTCTCTCTCGGCAACACTGAGTCACTCTCTCATTGTGCATTTCGAGCTCGAGCTCGAGCTCACTCTCTCTCTACCTTCGTTACAAACTAAAATCACACTTTCTCTCTAAACCCTCAGGCGGTTCTCTCCTTTACTATTATTTAGTAATTTAAATTTATTGTGTTTAGAGTTTAAAAAATTATTTAATCTTATTATTTGAATTATTTTAAAAAAATATTATATTATGAGATACAATATATATTATATGAATTACTAAAAAAAAATATTTTGTAGTTTAATATTAAAAAAAAATATTAGTTGAATTATTATACAAGATTATTTAAATTATAAATAATCTTATATTAGGATTTGATATTACTTTTAGGTATTGTTTGGTAATGGGGATAAGAGGAGGATAAGGGGTTTATACCTCTCCTTATCCCAAACACTATATTTGGGGGTGGGAACTGTTGTTCCCACCCCCAGGTGTAACAACTCCACCTGAGTTGTTCCACCTGCTGGTTTTTTTTTTTTTTTCCTTTTTTTTAAAATTAAAAAATTTTAAATTATAAGATATTTAAATTTATAAAATTTAAAATTTATTTTTTTTATTTTATAAATTTTAAAATTTTTAATTTACTTTTTAATAAATCTAAAAATATAATTTTTTTATATATTTTTAAAAATTTATTAATTTTAAAATTTTTAAATTTATGCAAATTTTTTTATAAAATTTTTTAAATTTATACTAATTTTAAAATTAAAATTTTTGCTTCTACTTTTGTAATTTTTTGAGACAATTAAAATTAAAATTTTTAACATTTATATATTTTTAAATTTTAAATTTTATAGCTTTTAAAAATTTTAACTTTAATTTTTAATAAATTTACAAATTTATAAAATTTTAAATTTTATTATTTTTACAATTTATACAAATTTTTAAATTTTTAATTTTAATTTTTAATAAATTTATACCAAATTTTTAAAATTTTTAAATTTATAAATTTATACCTATTTTTATATACAAAATTTTGAATTTAAAAAAAATTATAAATTTTCAAAAACTAAAATTTTTTTTAATAATTTTTTTATATATAAGTAAAATATACATTTTAATAAATTTTTTAATAAATATTTTAAATTAAATATTTAAAATCATATCAGTAAAATTTTTATCTTAAATTAAAATTTTAATCCTCTTTATTCTTCTTATTCCTCTTTATCTTAAATTAAAATTGTTATCTTACCTAACACAATTTTTCTTATCCCGGTACAACTCTTATATTCAACTAAACACAAAATTACTTTAATTCCTGCTTATAACTGAACTTATACCTATCCCAGGAATAACTAGTTTTCTCTTATACCCGAACCAAACACAGCCTTAGGGTTTAGGTTGAAATTTCGATGTTAGAATTTAATTTTGAAAAAATGTAGAGTATACCGAATTCAATAAAGAAAAATATAGAGAATGTCTAATTTGATAAAAAAAAAAATTACAAAATTAAATCAAGATTATCATACGATATTAACTTTTTTTTGTATTTTTTTTGTATTTTTTTTTTTTGAAATTAGGATGGCTCATAATTATGTGGCTATTAGTGTTTACTGGAATGGACAATTTGTTATGCAAGATTATAATCCACATTATATTGGAGGTTGTAAGAAATTAAGTGGCATTCTAATGAATATTGCATTTACGAATTTCGAGAGAAAATTGTATAGAATTACCAATATAAGAAGAGATGAGTATCGTCTAATTATTGAAATTTGATACCCAATAGGAAAAAATCAATATGATATGATCGAAATTACGGATGATGACTCATTGTGTGGTATGATGGCATTATCTCGGAACTGTTCATGTTTGATAATCTATATTGAGAAGCAGATGGTTGCATCTCACGGTTATTTTTTAAGAATGTTAAATAGTGAATTAGACGTAGATGTATTATCTCCTATGACTGAAAGAGAACCATTTCGTGATGACATCGGAGGTGGAGCAAATACACCTAGGTTAGTATTACAAATTGTGGCTTAATATAATTATTTAGTTATAACAAATGTTTAGATTGATTCATTATTCGATTGCAAAGAGTACGGAGTTCCGAATATAGTTATTAGTCATCCGCCTCTCCCATGTACTACTGACCGTGCCACGAAATCCAGATTGCACACTCCACTTGACGGACAACAAAACGATACATACGAATATGGGTTAGCATACATTATAATTATTTTCATTATATATTTTTTGTATATCATTAGGTAGTGAGTGATTAATAATGAAAAATAAATGCAGAAATCTGTCTTCTCACAATGTGCATGACTTTGGATCCTATCCGTTGGGGGATGTACATGACTTTGGATCCTATCATGTGGAAATCGAGTTTGACGGGATACAAAATAAGACTCGGACGGAGGTGCAACAAGAAATAGTTGAAGAACAAAATAATACTGATCATGAGGATGATGATGCTGTGGCGAAAGTTCACTACTATGATGCAGATCATGACGGCGGACTAGGGGTCCTTGTAGATATCATATATACTGATGTTGCTGATTCGACCGCCAATAATAAATATGTAGATGATCCAGATGAAGGTGTCGAGTTCATAGATCATCTAGAGCAGTTTGTAGATGATGTGTAATAGCACAAACTTTTAGTTTAAATTTTTTGGAATAAAATTAGTTTTAGGTTATTCATGTGGTCTTGTGTTGCTTGTATCGTTTTGTTGTAGAGCTCGTTTAATGGAGAACGGCAGTGTGATCGTATTAAAAATCCGACTTACGGATCCCCCGGGAAGACGTTTTTAAGTTAGCGGGTCCAGAAAGGTAAGTTTTGGAATTTTCTATACCCACGAAGGCTTATTGGTGCATCGAAATCCGTGTTAACGGATATGAGACATTCCGGAGGTTTGGTATGCATATCGAGGCAAATAGATAAAAAAACCCTTATAAATATATAGGGATTTGGGCTTTTTCATACGTACAAGAAAACCCTAGTTTTTGTTTTTCAAAAATAATTAAAAGATTGGGTTCTTTCTCTTTCCTCGTTGCGCGCACCGGAAACCAAAGGCGAAAACGTCATCATCATCGGAGACCGAATCCAGGAGCACCACCGTCGTCGGAAATCGGGATCGTGTCGTCTTCTCCGTCGGAGCAAGGTTGGTGTTCGTTTCCTTCGTTCGTTAGATTTCGTTAGATTGTTTTTCATTCGTTGGTTTGCGTGTTTTGTCGTTTGACGGGAGGTGGTGGTTGGCGGAGGTGTTAGATGGAGGGGACGGCCGCCGCTGATGCCCTAGCCGCAAGGCCGTCGTCGTTGCCCTAGCCGCGTTGCTGCCGCCTGCGCGCGCGCCGCCAGACGCTGGACGGGGCCGCGCCCTGCCAGGCCGCCGCTCGCGTGCCGCTGCCCTGTGCCGCCTGCGCGCCTGCAGTAGCCCGTGCGCCCGCAGCAGCCACGCGCCACCAGGTGCTGGCTGGGGCCGCGCCCTGCCATGCCGCCGCCCGTGTTGGGGTAAAAAAAAAAAAAAAAATAGAGAAAAATGTTTGAAATTTTTTTTGGAAAAGAAAAAAAATAATTAAACGTGCATCTTTTCACTGTACTCGTGCCTCGTACAATAAAAAGATGGGGAGCATTTTGTTGGGGTAAAAAAAAAAAATTAATTATAATAAAAAAAAAAATATGGGGAAAGATTATGGTTGGTCCGTCCAATTTAATCGGTTTTAGATAAATTATGGTCTATATGTTTCTAATAGATCTCGTATAAGCCCACAAATTTTTAAACATATGCATAATTTGGGCCCAACAAATTCAAGCCCCCTTAATAGGCTATTTGTGAACATAAACTTATGGGCCCGTCGAACTTTTTGAGTCTACCAGATAAGTCGGGTCTTATTTTTTTTTGTGTCCAGCAGACCTTATATTATAATCAACTTCTTGTTTCAAGATTCAATTTCAAAAATTATGTTCAAGTTGAATTTTTAATTTTTAATTTTGAAATTTAAAATTTGAATTTTAAATTTTCAACCAAATTCCAAAATATCTTTCAACCGACTTATCCAAACTTATATTTCATTCGAACTTCAAATTTCCAACCAAATCTTAAAATATCTTTCAACCGATTTATCCAAGCTCACCCATATCCTATTTATTTGCAATTTAATTTTGAATTTTGAATCCAAAGCAAATTCCTCGTTCTTTATCCTATTTTTGAAATTTGAATCAAACCCTACGCACGACCATCTCTCAACAAACACCACAATCTCTCAACTAATCCGACGCACGTCAACTCCACATTCCCTCAACAAACCCCACACGACTACTCGTTACACCAACCAATCCCCTATTATAAATAGAAAGAGAAAAATAATAGATTTTTTTTAAGAAGAACCTTTCCACCACACATTGTACATCTTCAATTTCCACATCTCCAATTTCCTCACCCTCTCATCATCTACGATCCTAGCCTCTCATCATCTCTGATTCTCATCTCCGATATCAGGAAAAAAGAAAAACATATAATAATAAAATAAAATAAAACAAAATCTTTTCAAAAAAAAAAATAAAAAAAAATGAAATAAAATAAAATCTTTCCTTCTGTCTGTCGTCATCGCCATTCCCTTCATCGCCATCCTCGTCATCCTCGCTGCTACCTCGTCATCCTCGCTGCTACCACCCAATCCCATGTTGACGTCTTCGATAGAAGAGGGGAGGAGAATCAATGATCCTCCGTTTCTTCAAACCTCTCCACCCTATTCGAAGTCGTCAATCAAGGGAATAGGTGGTTTATACCGTAATTGCTCCGCCATCGTCTTCATCAACATCCTCGCCACCAACCATGTGGGTTATAGGATAATGGATTTGAATAGGGGAAAAACCACCTAGAGGGGGAGGTGAATAGGTGTAAATAATAAACTCACCAAATCGTTGCGTAAAAATAACCCAATGCGAAAAATAAATAAAATACGCAAGATTTTACGTGGAAAACTCCATCACAAGAGTAAAAAACCACGGGACCGATAACACGATGAAATCCACTAAGATTAAAACACGTACAAGGTGATATACCGTAACACTACGACTCAACCTTTTCCATACGCTCCAAATTGATCTTCTCGGCTCGCTCCGCAACGCGCCTCGATCACACGATTTGCGTCCAACGCCGAATCCACGACGTCCAACGTCGAATCCACGACGTCCAACCGAATCCACGGTCTTCACCAATTTTTAGTACGTATCGATCACACGAACGCACCTCGCTCCGAATCCACGAAAGCGGTAGCACCTTGAATCCACAAGGCCACGCGAATCCACGCGCCGATTGTCCTCTCGGAAATCGTTGTTTTGTTGGTGATGATAATCTCCGAATACTTAGATCATAGATAGATAAGAAAACACTATCTAAGTATTCATCAATTTGATTCTACAAGAAATAAAGAGTTTGGAAACCCTAGAATCAAATTGATCAATATAGACGAAGAAACATGAAATTAATCGTGTTTTCCTTTCTTCTCTATATGTGGATTTTTGATTATCTTTTTTTGGATTACCTTAAAAGATGAAAGTTAGGGTTTATTTATAAGCTAGAAACCTTTGGAAAGAGATAAGAATAAAAAACAAACTTATCTGAAATTTTTTCGCTCGGCGGTCCGGACTGGCTCAAGTCTGATCCGGACTGTCGCCTTTAGACAGAAATTTTCCAGAAAAACTGGTTCGGGGTCCGGACTGAAAGTGGCTGATCCGGACTGTTCATGCGATTTCAGCAAACACACAATTCGAGGTCTGGACTCAAAAGAGGCTGATCCGGACTGGAATTCCACATGAACAAAACCATGTTCGGGGTCCGGACTGGATGGTCCTGATCCGAATCCTGAACACTTAAAATGTCCAGTTTTTTATTTTTATGCAATGAAAATTATTCCAAGTATTTCTAAACTATAAGAATGTATTCGGATCACCAAAAATATTTAGTTAAACATACCTGATCCTTTTGAATCCATTCTTCTTGAGATTGATGTATGTGATCCACAATTCTTCAACTTCAATATTCAAGGCTCAAAACACTTCACGAAATACGCTAATATAAAATCCTTAACAATCTCCCCCTTTGGCAGTTTCGTGACAAAACAAATAATCCAATTAAACAAAAAGATATTTTTGTTGTTATCACCATACAATAAAAATTTACATGAATGGTCCAAATACAATAAACACAAGAGATAAACTCCTAATACAAACTCTAGACTTAGACGCTTATACTCTCTGCAAAAGAAACAATTCTTGACAAAAAGAAATCTTAGATACCTCAAGAATTTAAAACATCAATAAGCAATCAGAGAGATAGAGTTTATACTCATGACATTAATTATCAGATATGTATAAAAATAAGGAATCAAAGATTCACATATCATCAATAAAGATTATAAATTCACAGTTTTTCCGAGCCTCCGTGGAGGCTTCTCAGGCGTCCCGAACCGACGTGGCGTGCGTTCCGTGCTTCGTGCGTTTGCTTTGGAGTTGCTCTCTTCTCAGTTGATTTTCTTTTTTCTACTACCTTCTACTACCTTCTATTCATATCCATGTGCAGGCACATGGGCCATGTGCAGGCACATGGGGACATGGGTTCATGTGGTTCCTCTCTCTCTCCCTCTCTCTCTCTCTCTCTCTCTCTTTTTCTACTCGCTAGGGTTTGAGAGCTCCTCCCATGGCGAATCCGGAGGAATCGAGCCCCCTTCTGAGACAAATCGACGGCGACGACAAGGTCGCCCCCGCCCCCTCGGAGCCCCCGTCGGCGGCGGTGCCGTCGCCACCGCCGCACCTACGAGGACGACAACGCCATCCACCTCGTCATGGAGCTCTGCGAGGGCGGCAAGCTCTTCGACCGTATCGTCGCCCGCGGCCACTACACCGAGCGCGCCGCCGCAGTCGTCACTCGCACCATCGTCGAGGTCGTGCAGGTCGGATCTTATCTACGACTGATCCTCTTAGATTTGGATTTGGATTTGAATTTGGATTCGAATTTGGATTCGGATTCTCCTGGATATTCCATAAATTTTTTTTCTTCTTTCCCAGAGATTCTTATTAGAGATCTATGTGATATTCCGTATCTATGCTTCAATTAATCCTAGCTAACTATTGGATGCAACTTTTAGCTTTCCTTAAAAGCATATGTATGCAGTTGCTCTATTTTATTAGTATCTATAGAAATTGGACTTTTGAGGTTTCAACCTGCTATCATCATATCGTTGTAGAGATTAAACACTCTCCTCTAGATCTCTGTTAGCAATTGAGACTATCTACAGTCTTTCTTTGTGCAATACGAAATGTTGTCTTGATGATCGTGATATCTTGGATCTCAAAATCTGATGTTGTGTGCTGTAATTTTACAGTTTATATAAATGCACAAATATTTTCTTCAACTACTGATCTGTTGCTAGCAGATGATAATTGTTGTATTACGTGTTCAATTCTATGTCGTCACTGTGTGTTTCGTATCACAACTTTATCCTAACCACTGGTTGGACTGTTATACTTGATACTACTTATAAGCTCCTCATTGTATTCTCACACTACTTGCCTTCTCCTCATCCGTCTGCATGTCGTATTTGAAGTAGTTTCTTTATTTGATAAGGTTTAGTGGTGATTAACTGCTGTTTTTTCTTTCCCTAATTTCATGCTTAAACAGATGTGCCATAAGCACGGGGTGATGCATAGGGACTTGAAGCCGGAGAATTTCTTGTTTGCCAACAAGAAGGAAACTTCCTCCTTGAAGGCGATTGACTTTGGATTGTCTGTATTTTTCAGGCCTGGTATGCCCCCCAAGACTTCATGCTGATCACAAAAAAGCAAGGCTAAATTGATAACTTGACATTAGCTACATTCATGCTCAGGGATCCTTCTATTGTCACCATTTGAGGTTGGTAAGATGCTCTATATTAGAATCATTTTAGTTATAAAATCAGAAGCCTGTCACTATTCAAGCCTTATTTTGGAATCTTTTAATGTTTAAGTACACATTTATCATTCTTGCTTTATCATTTCCTACTTCAGGTGAAATTCTTTGTCTGACAGGTTGATGTCAAATTTGATTTGATCTACGAACTTATCATTCTTTTTCAGATGCAAGTGATGTAGATGTATCTTTTTTTCTTTTGTGGAAAACTCTTTCTTTGCCATGCCTGGTTTAATTATTTTTTCAATCTAAAAAGTTACGTTCTGAAGTACAAATTCCTTGAGACTTCATGTTGCAAAATCATTAAGCTTCTAATTTTGCGGCAGGGGAGAGCAAAGTCATTAAAGTTACCGACTCACATAATAATTGATGCTGGAAGAACACAGATTGCACCAAGTAAATTGTTTGACTTTTGTTCCTGCTCATACTTTATCTTGATATTCAATTACTTTTTGTTTAAAGACACACATTTCTACAACTATATATCGTAAATTTCAATTCTGGTGAGTTTAGATAATTTCTTCTAACTTCTTGGTCTTTTTTGTGCAGACTCTAGGACGGTCATGGCTATTCTTGGTAAGTTAATTTTGTTTGTTAGCCTTTCTTTACTTTTGTTTTATCTTTATTTCATGTGTGAATACATCATATTTATTCCAGATTACTTAATTGCCTGTACCGATCAAATCCGTTCCTTTCTTATTGGTTACACTTGCAATGCTCTTTTGCCTTTTTTGTTGCAATTAATGTGGTCAACAAGATGTGCTACGTGAGAAAGAATTCATAGATTTGGAAGGAATAACAAATTTGGACTTGCTTAGATTTTTAAATGACTATAGGCCTTTAAAAATTTAAGAAATGTTCCTATCGTGTATTTGACACATGTATTACCGTTATGGAGCTGACCTTTGAATTGGGACTGCTAGACAGAGTGAGAACAATCAACGTACTTGGATTATATTAAGATAGGAATACACTAGCTTATACAATTGTTCTAGCTTTGTTTGCCGGGGAAGATAGAGATTTTATAATAATCTATGAGCGAACTTGAAGTTTTTTCTTCTAGCTCCAATCGAAAGCTATTTGAAGAATTCCAATGCAAAATCTTTTAGGGTTTGCTAATAGTCCTATCCCTTCATAGCCAACAACTAAACCGCCTGAACAGGCGAAAGTAAGCACCACCAAACAAATAGGCCAGTTAAAAAAAAGATTGGACTTACTCTATCTTTCCCGGCAAACAAAGCTTCACTTTCATATAACTAACCATTCTGAAGACTTAGCAAGATTTTATAATAATCTATTTTACTTCTAAGACTGATTAAGAGTTCCCGTTGGTTGTTGGTCAAAAACTTTGATGTTGATGTGACAACCTATTGTTTTGATGTGAGAATCTACTGTAGATTCTGAGGAACCACACAATGCTTCACTTTGAGGTTCATGTATATTACATTGTTCTTTAATTTGAGGAAACACAAAATGCTTTTGCTCGGAGGTTCATGTATGCTTATTCCTTTTTTTTACCCAGGTTATGATCTGGAGAAAGTGAAGGTAAGTCTGAAGTATTGGACTCAAACACTGGCAACTATAATTAAACTATGCAACTAAACACACCTAATGAGGTAAATGCATTACCCTTGCTCATAGTTGTCTATAGCTTAATGGCTTGCTGTTGATTAATTAGGAGTGTATTCTCTCTTTATTTCTTTATACCTAAATAAGAGGTTCTCTTTATTTCTCTATTCCTAAATGAGATGTAGTGGAAAAGGCATGGCTATTTAATTTTGATGCTTAATCGGTTTCTCTTTATTTTCCAATTTGTAAACAAAAGGCGGTATATGATTTCTAATTAATAGGAAAAAAAAGGGGGCTGAAATTTGGGAACCCTCCCTAATTTTGGTTAGGAATTTATTGTTTCAATTCTAAATGAAAGAGGGTGGCAAAGGTATTGCTATTAAAGTTTTTTACTTATTCTAAATCCATTGAAAAGTTATAGGTTGTTTACTTATTCTAAATCCATCGAAAAGTTAATTAGAGTCCCCTAACTCCAAGTACTTATTTCTTTCCTGAAAGAAGGTTGGCCAATACTGCTTCATTTATAGTTTTATCATAGGTTATTGTTGTGTATAGATAAATCTTTTCTAATGCTCTACTATTTTTAAAGTTCCAGTCATTTTCATTTGATTTGGAGGTTTGTATCAGTCAACAAAAGGTTCAACTCAAACTTTCATTTTATTTTGGCTCCTTTGTTTTCTCCTATGGAGTTACAGCTCCTTAGGTTCTTGAGAATTTACCACCTACTCCGTTAAAGCGATTTTCTTTTCCAAATTTAAACTACAACTTTGGGGGTGTTAAAAAAACTACCATGAATCATAAATGCCAACCAACTATTTCAAAATATGTTTCTAGGCATGGCTATTTAATTTTGATGCTTAATCGGTTTCTCTTTATTTTCCTATTCATAACCAAAAGGCGGTATATGATCTCTAATTAATAGGAAAAAAAAAAAGGGGGTTGAAATTTTTGTTGAATTCTCTTTTATTGATCTCTTTTCTTTCTGCTTATTCCAATGACTCATTGTTATTTCGTTATGATTCAGGTCACGTATCACTTTTTCCATTGGAAGAACGGAACTCCCTTTGCTGAGGCTACCAATATTTTATTTGGTTCCCTCTTTCTCCCTGTTGCCGGTATTACTCTACTATGGATTGTTTCAATTCCATTTATCTGGTTTTTTTGGTATATGGCATTCACCCTTGCAGACATGTAATCATTAAAACTACCTATTGTTTTGTCTTATAGGTCTGGTTTTTTATTTTGGTTGTGATTTTGGGTTTTTCCAAGTTAGATTATAATTCCACCCTTTGCACTCATTCCTAGGATTGGTTTGTGGAAGTGTCATTCCTCACAAATAAACCTTAAATTCAGCTGAAGTTTATCAAAATTCAGGTATCAACTATCCTGTGGACCGTCTTAAATTTGATTAGTTACTTGCAATTTTTGCTACTTGATTGTTAGCGCCATAGTTGTTAGGGGTTGGGATGTGGTCTCTTTTTCCTGATATTTCCAACTTAAGGCACAATGATGTATTTATCAAGGTAACATTGCTAAAAAAAAAATAGGACTATGCATGAAATTTCTCTTAAGTACAAATTCACTGCTTAATTATTGCATCGCTAGGCGACAATCTATTTGCAAACTCCTTATAATCTATAGGGTCATTCTCAGTCGATTTCAATGTTGTCATGTCGAGGTACCTCTACAACTAACTATAATTTCGATTTGATTTGCATGTCATTATATGGTCCATTTTGATTTGCGTGTGAATTTGCTTATGCAACCGACTTTTGTACCTCATTTTGCTTTCGTGTGGCCCAACTTCTAGCCATTCATATTCATGTATATCAATGACTTAACATGCATTTAGTTCTTTCGTGAATATTTACTACAAAGAATAGTTGATATTGATGCTTGAAAGTTCTCTCACTGACTGATGTTTTCCTGCAGCTAGATTCCCTTAAACCTAAAGAAAGTTTGGTTATTAGGCGAAGATATGACATGTATAATTAACCTACTTGCAATAGGATGAATGGATTAATTACTTAACTGGAATATGTTGACATTCCTTGCATACCATGAGAAGCTTATTGACTATAGTATACCTATGAGTGTCACATATTGATATTAATTCCTTCAGATTGTGCTGCATTTTTACCTACCAAGGCAGTATTCTTGCCTCCGTTTTGTCTCACATGGATGCTCAAATGCTTTAAAATTGGAAACTGGTATTAAGTGTAGTTAATCGCAGAAATTCTGATCAACATGTAGACAATTTATTGTCTATATGTAAAGAAATTCTGGTATTAAGTGTAGTTAATCTCAGAAATTCTGATCAACATGTAAAGAATTTATTGTTTTTGAACAAGTAAAAAGATTCTTTTGTACTCTATGTTTCTCCTATCTTATTTTACTACTATTTGTTTTGTTCTTTTGTGGGGGGCAATGATGTTGTAGGTCGAAGAAAAAAAAAAGATCTGGATGGTCTAATACTTAGACAACCAACTTATTAATAGTTTCAGACTTCTTTGGATCTTTGGTACCAATTAGCCAAATTTTAATTCTGTGTTCCCGGTTTTCCTTTTTCTTACTACCCAGGTTTTATATTCGTTTCACACTCTTTAAATTTGTTCTCTTAATGAAGTTTGCTTGCTAATTTGTTCTTGCTGTTTAGGTATGTTATCTTTAACTAAAAGAACCAAATTTTGATCCTATGCTTACTATGAGTTCAATGTTTGCTGCTGCACTTGATGGAATTGCTATATCTGACCCTCCTTTTTTCCGTCCTTCTGTTGTGGTTCCGTCTTAATAAATTTTTTATTCTTAACCAATCAACTCACTGAGATTTCTTGCAATTATATTTATATTTTTTACTATAAGTTGATTATCTGTCACTACACTTGATGAATGCTCTATATCTGAGCCCCTCTTTTTTTTAGTCTTTTGTTGTTTTCCAAATTGAATATTCTTTCGGGGTTTTTGTTTTTTGTGTCCTCATATCTGCTATTTGTTCTTCGCTGTTCAGATTTCATATATATATATATATATATATATATATATATATATATATATATATATATATATATATATATATATATATATATGAATCGAAGAATTCATAGATAATATCCGCGAAGCGTAAAATTAATTCTGTACCTGTGCTTGTTCTGATGAATCAATCTATGGGAGTTGTGTTGATTGGAGCTGTTCAACATTGCTTGGCTTTTGTGCTTGATATAATTTGGTCTTCACCAGTAATCGGCAATCCGAGATAGGGTGTCTCCCTGCATTCTGTATTCAGAGCCATTCTGCTAAATGTCTTCATATTTGCAGGTGCATTTGTTTTGTTGTGCTGCCAGAGTAACTTTGGTAGCAAGACATCAGTCATTAAATGGAGGCTATGATCTTTCAATCTGAGCAACCTTTTGACCACCACGGGCCAATGGGGAATGAGAATAAAACTCAGGTCCTATGCTCTATATTGGCTGAGGAGAATGACACAACAATAGAAGTAGCAAATGGTTTGAACTCTTTTGGCAGGGAGCGACTAGATGAAGGACTAATGCAGTATGGGTAAATATTCAAGTCTTTTACTTTCTAATACACTGTTTACATACTTTTTTCGTCAAATTGTTTATAAAATTTAAATTGTATGGGTTTTGATGGCCTCCTTCATTGAGAAGGACAAAGTATAAGGTCAACAGTCAATTGAATAGGTTAAATAGGTATATCCATGGCAGTTGTCTATAATTTAGGACTGCATCAAAAATGGGTTTGATCACTACATTGGGTCTTGGAAAAGTTTGTGCTATATTTTTATGGTTCTGACTTTTAACTCCTGGTGACAGATGTTCACATTACCGACGAAGATGCCAGATTCGAGCTCCCTGTTGTAATGAGATATTTGATTGTCGACACTGCCACAATGAGGCAAAAGTAAGATCATCTGATAAATCATTCTAGCTTTGTATGGTTCTTATGTATTATGTTAGTTTGTGAGTCTCATGCAACAAGGCTCAACCTGTATTGGCCATTTCAACTTGTGATGTCCAGTGAGCATGCGATATGAACAGTTGGTATTAGATTTGAGTTACAATTTGTCACACAGTTTCTGTAGAATTCCTTGACATTAGGACCGTATTCTATCTTTGGTGGGCCTGTGATTTCCTTCTTTTTGACTTAAGTACTTGCCTAGGCGACTTCGGCGACGACGCGAAGGCGGCTTCGGCGACGACTCGGTTCCAGCAGCTTGGTGGCTTCTCCTAGCATGCCTCTAATTAAATATGCCAACAGTCCTTGCTTGCTTAATTAATTAGATATGTATGTCAAGGAATCTCTTTATTACATGTAACCCAGTTTGAACTCTTCAGAGCGAGCAATTTTTCTTCTTCTCTTTATTCTACAAATTTTTCTTAAACTCCCCACGATTTATTTTAAATTTTTGGGCTGCTCTAAGCCCTCGGAATAGGGCTCCGAAAAAGCTTGGCGTAAACTGCATCAGCAAAAACTGCAGTTGCAGAATTTTTGAAGCATTTTGCATCGCTTCGTTCTCCTATTTTCTTTCAATCTCTCACCTCGGCAGTTCATCCCTTTTAATCAGCAGACTTTTCTGAGACACCTCACGATTTCTTCTTAATTCTTTGACTACTCTAAGTCTTCAAAATAGGGCCTCGAAAAAGCTTACCGATAACAAAAATCAGAATTTCTGAAATTCGCTAAGTCCTTGAACTTCAACTCACTTTTCGACCCGATGCACCTCGCGTCGGTCCGAAACGCACCGAACTCGACTGTAATCATATTTAAAATATGTTACAGATCATTTCGCCGCATTTCGCCATTTTGCAGATTCGGCGAACGGGGACTTAAGCTTTGCAATTTAAAGCTTCAAAGTGATTCCAATCAATAAAATTTAGAACTTTACCAAATCCTGTTTAAAAGTGGCCATAAAAGACGAAGCTTGTTTGAGTCTTTGATAAAAAACAAAATATAGTATCGAAAGTAATGACCCTTTTTTTTATAAGTGCTGTCGATCTAAGCCTTTTTTTTTTATGGGTTCTTTTCATTATTTGTAAAAGGTAAATATTCGATATTTATTTATTCTGTGTGTTGAATGTGGAAATGATTAGGTTCTTTTCTTAGAATTTTATCTTCTCATATAGATTGAAAATAGTATGCTAATTAAATCTTTTTGTTGTTTCACAGTCGCTTAATAATTTTTTTTTTTTCTAATGCAGGTTTGATTAAGTTAAGGAGAAGTAATCTGGTGACTAATTGCAATGTCGATCTCCTCCTTTCCTTCATTTTGTATATGACTCAAATATGTATATGAAGTATATATGCCGATATAATTTTTTTGTTGCAATTAATTAAATTGATGGTATATTTTTTTGTCTATTATGGATGTTGATTAGATGATATATATACTTGAAAATTTATAAATTGATGGTATTTTTTGTCTATTATGGATGTTGATTAGATGATATATACTTGAAATTTTATAAATTGATGGTATTTTGCCTATGTCTAAAATTTATTGTGCTTAATTGTAATTATTTGCATGTTTTTAAATATCTTTTAAAAATCTTCTGTGTTGATATGAAACAAGTATTTGACATAATTAAACTATTATTTTATTGCTAATTATAAAAATGAATAAAAAATTCTCTTTTTGTCGGCATTTCTTTTTGTTAGGATATAAATTTATTTGCCGACACTTTTAATTATATTTGGTGACACTTTTTTGTTGGGATAATTAAATGGAAAAACTATAATTTTATAATTATTTTGGCACTTATGAGTGCCACTAAAAAGGGGTATGCTAGCGGTTTGGAGTGCCGGGACAGATAGTTTTGCTGGCACTTGTAAGTGTAGAGTACCGGAGCTTCGGGCAGTGTGCCGACCCCTCGTGGCAGCCTGGTATTGTGGAAATACCATCAGCAGTTTCTGTTTGTATTTACAGAGAGGTTCGGGTGGTCCCGTAGCGACGCGGAAGTCTTTTTGAAGGAAAGTGAGTTGGCGTCGACTTGAAAGCTTGCGGGTCGAGCTTTGGTTTCTTGGATGGTTTTGATGTGAGTTGAACTCTTGGGACATGTGTATTATGTGTTTGCAGAGGTGTTCGGTTGGTTTCGGGGTGATGCGGAGGATCCGAGGCGAGAAAGTGTGTTGGCGGGGCAAATTTTGGAGTTTTCGGGCTGTTGCTGGGAGTTTTGGGAGGCTGGTTCCGGAACCAGGTGTTTGGTTCCGGAACCAGGGGCTGTGTACCGGTACCAAGTGGGTGGTACCGGTACACAGACACAGGGGGAGCCCCGATTAAGCCCGGACTTGCACAGTAAACCTCGGTATGGGCTTCTTCTGTTCCAACTACTCCCGCGTTGATTTTTATACCCCTCAACACAGCTCCCTCACCCTTATCTCATCCCTTATCCATCCTCCACCATTCCTTGCTGCCTGAGAAGAAGGAGAGGAAGAAGAAGGTGAAGAAGCTTGGTTTCCATTTCTGCTGCTTGTGGGAGTTGACCGAGTCAACGTGCGCGCGCGAGGAGCAATTTGAGCAGGTTGAGTACTGTGCAAATCCGCAACTCTTCGCACGCTTAATTCGTGGACTGTAGTGATCGGTTTGAGCTGGGATTTTTATGGTGGCCTAGCTGGGTGCTGTGGAGGTCGTTTGGAGCTCCGTGGATTTTTCCGAGACGCGCGACGGCGCGCGCGCGCGCGAGAGGCGCAGTTCAGTTTTTCTTCAGTTTTCGCCCGTTTCTTCACCGATTTCAGCGCGGCCTTCGGGAAGCATTTGAGGTGGGTTGGATTTTCTTCTAAAAATCGTGGAATGCCCTCTAATGCTTCAGAACGTACTTTGATCATGTCAAAACTGTATATTTTAGCTGTTAAATGATCTGATAGTTGCCTAGAAAATTATAGAAATATTATCTGAACCCCAAAGCATTTTTAGTAGACTCTTGGCACTATATGACACTAGACGGTATACTTGGTTGGCCTCATTTAAGCTCCCGAACCGTTTTAAAAATCCGGAAGCTTGTTTTATTGGAAAACCGACTTTTAAAAATGGTTTTAAAATGTCCGAGGGTTCTAGTGATGCTGCATGGGTTCGGGGAGCGTGTTCTCTCGTGCCGGGGGGGGCCGAGGAGAATTTGGTTGTTTATTAAAGCCTTTCGGTGGCTTTTTGAGTTTTACTAGTGTCGTTGGGGGTTCTATGAGAGCACTTCAGATTGAGTCGTGGAGTTTACTCCGACCTTGACATGAGAGTGAGTTGTCTGTTCACCGTGTTCCGATCTTTTTGATCGCGGATTGTAGCCTGCTGAGCCTGGCATGTTTGCCAGTATTGAGATACTTGAGATACTTGAGTTCGGTGGGGTCGCTCCCCTCGAGCTACGCCCCGGGTGCGATGATGTTACCGAGCCTGACGAGGCTGCGATGTGTTACTGTTAGTCCTTGAGGGACACCCTACGTAAGTCCGTTCCTCCGGGATGTGCGGCAGTAGATGAGCGCAGGCTTGACTTTATCTTGACTGGTCCAAAGTGGACAGTCATTGAGATTTGGGTGAGACGTGTGAGTGAGTTACATTGCAGGTTCATAGATGAGTACTGTTCCTTTGAGCATATGTAGAGGCATATAGAGATAGATTTCCTGCTTTCATATCTATCTATCTATCTATCTATTTGTTTACCCTTTTGTGCCTCCGGTGGACTTAGTGGGCATACCGTGTGCTTTGAGGACGGTACCCACTGGGAACTACCTTTGCAGTAGTTCTCACACCCGCTGCGGTGCAGGTTTTCCTGAGGCAGCTGCTCCGACTCCTTCCCGTGCGGGGTCTTCAGATCAAGGTAAGGGCGTGGCCGACTAGTCGCTTACCCGAGTCAGTTTAGTGGAGAGGTAGCGGTACCCTTTTGAGTTTCCACTTTTGTAGAGTGAGTTTTTGAGAGATGTTATTTTTGTATCTTGAGGACAGCTTGTATCTTGGATTTTATTTACTCTAGTACAGTTGTTCTGTTTCCTTTCTATAGCATGTACTTACTTTTGCTCTGATATCTGTTGGCTAGATTTATTTGCAGGGTAGACGCTTCGTCTGTACGGCAGTTTCCGTACAGATGGCGGATCTGTTAGCGAGCCCGGGTCGCAGTTTCGACCCCGGGGCGTGACAGATTAGAGTGGTATCAGAGCCTAGGTTTATAGGTCATTGAGGACTTAGAGACCCTAGGCTTTTAGCTGGACAGTAGGTTGACTATCGAGAGAGACGTGATTTCTGCGAGAGTCATGATTGAGTTGTAACTCCCCCAGAGGATTGGGGTGAGTAATTTTGCATGTTTATTCTCTAAAGGGGACATGTCGGCTGCAGACGACATTACGCTTTAGAATGGGTAACATGTATAGACTCTCGTTTGATTGGGTTGAGTGATTCTTGGTCCTGATGTTTGGTTTTAATTGCAGGATTGCGATGCCTCCCAGACGTCGAGCTACGACGAGGGCTCACCCAGCCGCAGACGAGGAGCCTGAGCGGCAGGAGGCTCCACCTGTTGATCAGGGAGAGGTTCAGGCGCTGCGGGCCCAAGTGGCCCATTTGTCGGAGGCGTTGCAACGCCAAGATGAGGCGTCCAAACGCCAGGAGGAGACAGCCAGGCGCCAGGAGGAGACAGTTAGGCGCCAGGAGGAGGCAGCCAAGGCCCAGCAAGAGAATGTGGAACGGTTGGTGAGGTTACTCGAGCAGAGGGCACCTCCAGCGACGCCCCCAGTAGCTACCTCGGCGACCTCGTCACAGATTGCTCCTTTGACGGAGGCAGAGCAGAGAGAGCTCACGGATCGACTGTCGTATATTAGCCAGTTCCATCCCCCGCGGTTCTCTGGTCTGAGCTCGGAGCCGTGGGAAGTCGAGAACTGGATTGCTGCTATGGAAAAATTATTCGAGAATCTTTTCATCAAGGAGGAGTATCAAGTGCACCTGGGAACTCACTTTTTGGAGAAAGACGCCGAGACTTGGTGGCGTCGGGTTCGCCCTGTTGGACCGCCGGGCGTACAGTTGCTGACTTGGCACGAGTTTCGAGCTTTACTGCGTGGGGCTTACTTCCCCGACAGTGCAAAGCAGAAACTCGAAGGAGATCTTCGACGGCTACAGCAGGGTAGCCGACCCCTACAGGAGTATATACGAGAGTTCCAGCGCTTACTGAACAGTGTTCCATACGTCGCCCCAGATGAGCCGCAGAGGGTTGATCTATTTGAGAGGGGATTGCACCAGGATATCTACCATCACGTCCACTCCCATCGGTCACCTACCTTGGACGCAGCTATTGAGCGAGCTCGATGGGTCTCCCGAGGGACCGTTATTATGACAGAGAGGGGCGAGGCGCCAGGGACCAGCTCCGGGGAGAAGCGCCCCACACCTCAGGATTTTGGGCAGTCAAGCAGACCGAGGCCCCCGAGACCACCGCAGCCACAGATCCAGCCTCGAGGCCGCGGGTCACAGAGGAGGCAGAGGCCAGGGGGTCATCGGCCGCCTAGACAGCAGCAGCAGCAGCAGCAGAGGCGCTCCGATCAGTGTGTGATTTGTGGCGGGCCTCACGCACCTCAGCAGTGCGAGCAGCGACAGGGCAGATGCTATCGATGTGGACAGCCGGGACATGTAGCTTGGACTTGCCCGAGGGCAGGGTCTTCAGCACCGTCGACTACATCGACTTCTCCCTTGCCCCTGCAGGCAGTGGGAGCTTCGCCGAGCTTCACCCGGGGTGATCGTGCCACCTCCTCACGACAGTCTGAGGGACGACCTCCAGCGAGCGGGCGAGTGTACGCCGCTCAGGTCGAGGATTCCACAGCAGCGGATCAGGTAGTAGCAGGTATTGTTCTTATCTCCTCTACCCGTGCTCGAGCGCTTTTTGATACTGGAGCATCACATTCATTCATCAGTAGTACATTTGCATCTTCGCATGGGTTTGAGATTGGGCCATTGACTCATGCATTAGAGGTCCAGGTTCCGGGTTGTGTAGTGCATGTAGATGAGTGCTGTTGGTCCTGCCCAGTGCAGTTAGGACCGTGGATTTTACCCATTGACCTGTTGGTCTTGCGCCGACTTCAGGATTTTGATGTGGTTTTGGGTATGGATTGGTTATCCCGGTTCTATGCTACTATTGATTGTAGATTGAGGACTGTGACCCTTCGGGAGCCGGGTCAGGAGGAGTATGTGTATAGGGGATGTCAGAGTGCATTGTTTGCAGTGACAGTGTCCTCCGCCAGAGCCCGACAGATGTTGAGTAGAGGCTGTGTCGCTTTCCTTGCGACTGTTGTAGAGGCGCCTACGGCGATGCCCGGACTCGAGGACATCCCTGTTGTCTGCGAGTACCCGGATGTTTTTCCCTCGGAGCTATCATCTATGCCGCCGGATCGAGAGATAGAGTTTGTGATTGATGTAGTCCCTGGAACTACATCAGTCTCTAAAGCGCCCTATAGGATGGCCCCAGCAGAGTTGAGAGAGCTAAAGGCTCAATTGCAGGATCTTTTGGATCGAGGGTTCATCAGACCTAGTGTCTCTCCGTGGGGAGCGCCGATTCTTTTTGTGAAAAAGAAGGACGGATCACTTAGATTGTGTGTGGATTATCGAGAGTTGAATAAAGTGACCGTTCGGAACAAGTATCCTCTCCCCAGGATTGATGATTTGTTTGATCAGCTTCAGGGAGCTACGGTCTTCTCCAAGATCGACCTTCAGTCCGGTTACCACCAGCTTAAGGTGAGGGCCGAGGATGTGTCCAAGACAGCTTTCAGGACTCGGTATGGGCATTATGAGTTCACAGTGCTACCTTTTGGATTGACTAATGCCCCAGCCGCATTTATGGATCTAATGAACCGAGTGTTTCAGCCCTACTTGGATCGTTTTGTAGTTGTGTTTATTGATGACATTCTGGTTTACTCCCGAAGTGACGCGGAGCACGAGGAGCACTTGAGGATAGTGCTGCAGCTTCTGAGAGAGAAGAAGTTGTATGCCAAGTTAAAGAAGTGCGCTTTTTGGCTTCGGGAGGTTTCTTTTCTAGGCCACGTAGTTTCAGCCGCAGGAGTGGCAGTGGACCCGGCGAAGATTGATTCAGTTCGGGATTGGCCTAGACCCACGACGGTGACAGAGGTGCGCAGCTTTTTGGGCCTTGCAGGGTACTACCGTCGTTTTGTAGAAGGCTTTGCGAAGCTTTCTACTCCCCTCACTCGGTTGACCAGGAAGGGGATCAGGTTTGTGTGGACAGAGCAGTGTCAGCAGAGCTTCGAGGAGTTGAAGCAAAGGTTGATTTCAGCGCCAGTCCTTTCACTACCAGTCATGGGAGAGGGATTCGTGATTTACAGTGATGCCTCCCACAGCGGCCTAGGATGTGTGTTGATGCAGCATGGTAGGGTAATTGCTTATGCTTCGCGCCAGCTAAAGGATTATGAGAAGAATTACCCTACACATGACTTGGAGTTAGCCGCTGTTGTCTTTGCTTTGAAGCTTTGGCGGCACTATCTTTATGGCGAGCATTGTGAGATCTTCACCGACCACCAGAGTTTGAAGTATTTGTTCACCCAGAAGGAACTCAACTTGAGGCAACGCCGGTGGCTGGAGCTGCTAAAGGATTATGATCTGAGTATTCAGTATCATCCCGGCAAGGCCAATGTGGTCGCAGACGCCTTGAGCAGGCGATCAGGGCAGTCCTTGAGCTTGTTGATTACTCAGCAGATGCCCTTGAGAGAGCAGTTGAGGCGCTTGGATATCGAGGTAGTGTCCCCTGGGGTCTCTGCAAGACTTATGTCCATGGTCTTGCAGCCCGCTCTGTTGGACAGGATTAGAGAGAAACAGAGTGAGGACCCCGAGCTTGTGAGGATTAGAGATCAGCTTCAGCAGGATCAGGGTGGGGACTTTTCTGTGGATACAGCGGGAGTACTCAGGTACAGGGACCGCTTTTGTGTGCCCGTGGACTCTGAGGTTCGAGAGCTGATTTTGAGGGAAGCTCACTATACACCTTACACCCTCCATCCTGGGGGAACTAAGATGTATAGGGACTTGAGGGCACAATTTTGGTGGCGCGGCATGAAGAGAGATATTGGAAGGTTTGTGGCTCGTTGTTTAACTTGTCAGCAAGTTAAAGCTGAGCATCAGGTTCCAGCTGGCAAGTTGCAGAGCCTTCCAATACCTGAATGGAAATGGGACCGTGTCACTATGGATTTTATTGTGGGATTGCCGAGGACTCAGAGTGGTTCTGATGCCATATGGGTGATTGTTGATCGTTTGACCAAATCAGCCCACTTTCTGCCGATGCAGCTGAGTTGGTCCTTGGAGAGGTTAGCACAGTTATATATCGACGAGATTGTGAGACTGCACGGGGTGCCAGTATCGATTGTGTCGGACAGGGACCCGAGGTTTACTTCACAGTTTTGGAGGAGTCTGCACAGAGCCTTGGGGACCCAGCTTCAGTTTAGCACCGCCTTTCACCCACAGACTGATGGACAGTCGGAGAGGACCATCCAGACTCTGGAGGACATGTTGAGAGCATGTGTCCTGAGCTTCAGTGGCAGTTGGGATCGACACTTGAGATTAGCCGAGTTTGCGTATAACAATAGCTTCCAGGCGAGCATTCAGATGGCGCCCTACGAAGCATTGTATGGTCGGAAGTGTCGATCGCCTCTATTTTGGAGTGACGTGGGCGAAAGGAAGACTTTGGGGCCAGATTTGCTTGTTGAAGCCGAGGGGAAGGTCAGGATCATTCGGCGACATTTAGAGACCGCTCAGAGCCGTCAGAGGAGTTATGCAGACAGGAGGCGGCGAGACTTGGAGTTTCAGGTGGGAGACCATGTTTTTCTGAAAGTCTCGCCATCTCGAGGAGTTCGCCGATTTGGAGTACGCGGAAAGCTTAGTCCGCGGTTTATCGGGCCATTTGAGGTGCTAGAGCGCATTGGACCAGTGGCATATCGGGTTGCGCTACCGCCGCGGTTGGCAGGCACCCATGATGTGTTTCATGTATCCACCTTGAGGAAATATGTGTTTGACCCCTCACATATCCTGGACTTCACATCCTTGGAGCTAGACGAGGACTTGGGCTATCGGGAGCAACCGGTGCGAATTCTTGCTCGAGAGACGAGAGAATTGCGCAACCGGATTATACCTTTTGTTAAGGTTTTATGGAGTCATCATGAGGAGAGAGAGGCCACATGGGAGCCTGAGGATGAGCTGAGAGTTTCATATCCCCACTTATTTGAGTCGCCCTCTTGAGATTTGGATTTTTGCGGTTTCGAGGACGAAACCGTTAAAAGGAGGGGAGAGTGTAGAGTACCGGAGCTTCGGGCAGTGTGCCGACCCCTCGTGGCAGCCTGGTATTGTGGAAATACCATCAGCAGTTTCTGTTTGTATTTACAGAGAGGTTCGGGTGGTCCCGTAGCGACGCGGAAGTCTTTTTGAAGGAAAGTGAGTTGGCGTCGACTTGAAAGCTTGCGGGTCGAGCTTTGGTTTCTTGGATGGTTTTGATGTGAGTTGAACTCTTGGGACATGTGTATTATGTGTTTGCAGAGGTGTTCGGTTGGTTTCGGGGTGATGCGGAGGATCCGAGGCGAGAAAGTGTGTTGGCGGGGCAAATTTTGGAGTTTTCGGGCTGTTGCTGGGAGTTTTGGGAGGCTGGTTCCGGAACCAGGTGTTTGGTTCCGGAACCAGGGGCTGTGTACCGGTACCAAGTGGGTGGTACCGGTACACAGACACAGGGGGAGCCCCGATTAAGCCCGGACTTGCACAGTAAACCTCGGTATGGGCTTCTTCTGTTCCAACTACTCCCGCGTTGATTTTTATACCCCTCAACACAGCTCCCTCACCCTTATCTCATCCCTTATCCATCCTCCACCATTCCTTGCTGCCTGAGAAGAAGGAGAGGAAGAAGAAGGTGAAGAAGCTTGGTTTCCATTTCTGCTGCTTGTGGGAGTTGACCGAGTCAACGTGCGCGCGCGAGGAGCAATTTGAGCAGGTTGAGTACTGTGCAAATCCGCAACTCTTCGCACGCTTAATTCGTGGACTGTAGTGATCGGTTTGAGCTGGGATTTTTATGGTGGCCTAGCTGGGTGCTGTGGAGGTCGTTTGGAGCTCCGTGGATTTTTCCGAGACGCGCGACGGCGCGCGCGCGCGCGAGAGGCGCAGTTCAGTTTTTCTTCAGTTTTCGCCCGTTTCTTCACCGATTTCAGCGCGGCCTTCGGGAAGCATTTGAGGTGGGTTGGATTTTCTTCTAAAAATCGTGGAATGCCCTCTAATGCTTCAGAACGCACTTTGATCATGTCAAAACTGTATATTTTAGCTGTTAAATGATCTGATAGTTGCCTAGAAAATTATAGAAATATTATCTGAACCCCAAAGCATTTTTAGTAGACTCTTGGCACTATATGACACTAGACGGTATACTTGGTTGGCCTCATTTAAGCTCCCGAACCGTTTTAAAAATCCGGAAGCTTGTTTTATTGGAAAACCGACTTTTAAAAATGGTTTTAAAATGTCCGAGGGTTCTAGTGATGCTGCATGGGTTCGGGGAGCGTGTTCTCTCGTGCCGGGGGGGGGCCGAGGAGAATTTGGTTGTTTATTAAAGCCTTTCGGTGGCTTTTTGAGTTTTACTAGTGTCGTTGGGGGTTCTATGAGAGCACTTCAGATTGAGTCGTGGAGTTTACTCCGACCTTGACATGAGAGTGAGTTGTCTGTTCACCGTGTTCCGATCTTTTTGATCGCGGATTGTAGCCTGCTGAGCCTGGCATGTTTGCCAGTATTGAGATACTTGAGATACTTGAGTTCGGTGGGGTCGCTCCCCTCGAGCTACGCCCCGGGTGCGATGATGTTACCGAGCCTGACGAGGCTGCGATGTGTTACTGTTAGTCCTTGAGGGACACCCTACGTAAGTCCGTTCCTCCGGGATGTGCGGCAGTAGATGAGCGCAGGCTTGACTTTATCTTGACTGGTCCAAAGTGGACAGTCATTGAGATTTGGGTGAGACGTGTGAGTGAGTTACATTGCAGGTTCATAGATGAGTACTGTTCCTTTGAGCATATGTAGAGGCATATAGAGATAGATTTCCTGCTTTCATATCTATCTATCTATCTATCTATTTGTTTACCCTTTTGTGCCTCCGGTGGACTTAGTGGGCATACCGTGTGCTTTGAGGACGGTACCCACTGGGAACTACCTTTGCAGTAGTTCTCACACCCGCTGCGGTGCAGGTTTTCCTGAGGCAGCTGCTCCGACTCCTTCCCGTGCGGGGTCTTCAGATCGAGGTAAGGGCGTGGCCGACTAGTCGCTTACCCGAGTCAGTTTAGTGGAGAGGTAGCGGTACCCTTTTGAGTTTCCACTTTTGTAGAGTGAGTTTTTGAGAGATGTTATTTTTGTATCTTGAGGACAGCTTGTATCTTGGATTTTATTTACTCTAGTACAGTTGTTCTGTTTCCTTTCTATAGCATGTACTTACTTTTGCTCTGATATCTGTTGGCTAGATTTATTTGCAGGGTAGACGCTTCGTCTGTACGGCAGTTTCCGTACAGATGGCGGATCTGTTAGCGAGCCCGGGTCGCAGTTTCGACCCCGGGGCGTGACATGTAAGTGCCACTAAAATCAGATACGCTGGCATTTTGGAGTGCCGGGACAGATAGTTTTGCTGGCACTTGTAAGTGCCACTAAAATAAGATATGCTGGCGGTTTCGAGTGCCGGAATAGATCGTTTTGCTGGCACTTGTAAGTGCCACTAAAATGGGATATGCTGGCGGTTTGGAGTGTCGGAATAGATCATTTTGCTGGCACTTTTAAGTGCCACTAAAATCAGATACGCTGGCATTTTGGAGTGCCGGGACAGATAGTTTTGCTGGCACTTGTAAGTGCCACTAAAATAAGATATGCTGGCGGTTTCGAGTGCCGGAATAGATCGTTTTGCCGGCACTTGTAAGTGCCACTAAAATGGGATATGCTGGCGGTTTTGAGTGCCGGAATAGATCATTTTGCTGGCAATGTCGATCGTTTTGCCGGCGGTTTAAAGTGCCGGCTTTACCATCTATGCCGGCGGTTTGATATAAGTGCCGGTAAAAGATTTGCCGACGGAGTTTTCGCCGGCACAAAAAAATGCCATAAAAAAATGCCGGGAAAAATAATTGCCGGCACTTTTATGATGTTTCCCGGCAGTCTAAAGTGCCGCTAAAAGCCAATATTGGTGTAGTGATAGTATACAATTCCTACTCAAACGATAGTTGTAAGTTATTCGTTGACTTTAAACAGTTCAGTTTTGTATTCATGTTATTCTAAAATCTGATTCAGATCACTTCCCATTTAACTTCCATTTTTTTGCTGTTTGTGTTTTGGATTGTGTTCATTCTTAAGAATCTGATTTTCGGCTGGGTTAGACATAAGATGCAGGTAAATACTTCTGGTTAAATTTCATCGCTCTTGCTTTCATTTTGTAGACTCTGATGAATTCAAATCACTCACCGGTGCTAAATAAAATGTTTTCGCGTGAATCTAACAATAATTGATTAAAAGGAAGCTCTGAGCAAAATATTTTTTTGTTTTCTTTTTGGTTTGTCTTTCTCTATTACTCTATAATTTTAGTTTTTATTTCCCGCTGTTCTCCTACATACTGTGAGATTTTGTTTGTTCTGTTTGAGTGATCTAATCATCCATTTGTTTTGTGCCACTACTTTTAGAATTTTCTCTTTTATTTAGAGACTAAGCGAAGGTTGCGAAATAGGAGCCAGGAAACAATGAAAATTATGTAATATTTATCGAAAATATGAAATAAAAAATAATATTTATTGAAGAAATTATACCCGCTGCGCAGCGCGGGCACTTCACTAGTATCCATAAAGTTCCAAATGTCATACCAAAACGTTTAACAAGTTCAAAGTTATATCAGTTATCGCAAGTCACTTGTTAGAAATATTACATGCCCAAATAGTTAGTCAAATAGTTAGTGGCATGTTATCACAAGTAGTTCTACTTACCTTCAAGTTCAAGTTCTCTCCCCCTTTTTGTCACAATAACAAGCCAAACAAAATTTTTTTTAAAAAAGGAATTGCAAAGTTCAGATTATCGAGAAAAACCTGCAAAAGAGAAACTATTAGAACAAAAAATAAAATGAACTTTCTTATCCTGAGTCTGATTCTTCATGATCGTCAGAGCTGCTACATCTAAATTTATCAAAAATTACTTTGAGAATCTTTGAAAATTTCGAACACTTCTTTCGAAGCTTTCGTCGATGTGTAGTGATGCGTTGTAGATCACGTGACATCCTTTCTTGTTCGTAAGAAAGTCGCTTCTGCTCGCGATGGATGGAGGAGATAGACGTATCATCCTCTAACGTGTCTTTCCTTGAAGTTGAAGTAGGTAGCAAGGTTGCAGATGGTGCATATCTACCTTCAATCCATGCAGATTCTTTCATCTGAAAAATGTTTTCTCTAGGTGGAGATTGTATATCTGCAAGAGGCTCATCAATATGAAGTCCACTACCCCTTGTGTTATTCCTTCTAGCATACTTCTTTAACATTGAGCAGGATTTCATAGGTGCCTTGTTCTTTAACGCAGACCCATCATTGGCATCGGCAATCTGTTTTGCTTCCCTGACTATTTCCTCCCAGTCTTCTATTTCAGTCTCTGAGTCATCTGAAAGGACGGGCTGAGGTTCTTCTTGACCTTTTCTAGCTTGCTTCATTTTGTTGGTCGCACGTGTGCTGACCAAAGCCGTTATGAACACAATGATCCATTCGAGTGCCATCTCGAAGAATTTGCCAAAAAGATTCTGTGAGCAAGAACTCCAAGAACAAAAAAAATGTTTAATTTTAAAAATTTGAAAATTTATACCCAAACAGTTCTTATCATGTGTAGAGACTAGGAATCAAGACAATTTTGTAAATTTTTTTTTAAAATATATCAATCCCATGATTTTCGAAAAATCCCAAAAATGGCCTTAGAACCGAAGATTCTGAAATCGAAGCCCAAAAATCCATTTATAAAATCACAAACAATCATAAAAAGGTTTCTTAGGCATCCAGAGTTCATTTTATGTAAGAAATTTCAGAGAAAAACATCAAAAATTGAATTCGGGGCAAAAATTCCATCTCGTTTTTATGAAAATTGCAAGAACTGTGAAAAACCCGAGATTTTGATCCAAATACTTACTTGATTGGAGTGAAACCGAGTCAAGAGAGATCCAAGTGCTCTTGATTCTAGAGAGAGAAACTCAAGGAAGTAAAAACAAAAGCTTAGAGTGAATAAGAATTCGAAACCCTCTTGTTTTTAATAAAAACCTAACCGCGGTCCCGATCGGATCATGAGTTCAGTCCGGATCGGCTTCCCGCAGAAAATCCCATCGTTCGGGATCCGGACTGAGCCAATCCAGTTCGGACTGCCTACAACTTTTTCTTCAGAAAAATTTATAAAAATTCCAGAAAATTCAGAAAAAGTATGTAAGCATTCTTGCATATCAACTTTAAACAAAAAGTATCGTTTCACATAAAAAGAAAATAGATTATGATAAATCTATAAATAATACCCAAATAATGAAACGAAAATTTATAAAAGTTATATCCTCTAAAGTTGAGCAAGTTCTAAACATCAACCACGATCTAATGAGTAACGAATTTATCAAATCATTAATCGAGCAAAGAAAATGAAGCACAAATATCGATAGATGTTTAAAATCCCTAATAAATTAGATAATGCTATCTAGTCAATATGTTTTAGGGAGTGGCTCTTTGAGTATCTTTCATTCAAAAATCCCACCTTATACCAATCTTGGAATTCGACATAGTCAAGTATTCCAAAAAGTATTTTATCAAATAAACAGTAATCACCATGCTTGGTAAACATGTGGTAGCTGCACACAGTACTCGGATGACCGAGGTGGTAGCTCTTTCCTTTATGTGGTGGTAGTTTTCACACTCCACTAAGGGATGTAACTCTTTTCACATCTTTTGAGTATGAAGCATTAAACATTACTCCCCCTCAATTGGCTATTAATTATGTAAAATATTAAGTATTCAACCAAAAATTGATCTCGTGTTCATACTTATTTCAATTATCAAATAAGATAAAAACTATACCAAGAGATCATTGAGTGAGGAATTGACTTTGATCAATTAAAGATGAAATAAATGATGTAAATGATCATTGCATCAAGAGAGTTATAATGATATCCAAATCATAATAGATTTATCAAAACATGAAAGGATGCAATTAAAGTCAATTATACTAATGCTCAGTTAATGTTCTATATTACAAACAAAAAGAACAAAAATACAAAATAAAACCTAACCTAAGCAATGGTTCAAAAAATTATTATTTCAAAGAAAGCATACCAATTGCTTTTCGCAAATGAATAAAACGTTTTTTATCCAAAGGTTTTGTCAAAATATCGGCTAATTGATCTTCAGTTGAAACATAAGAAATTTGTAAAGTGCTTGATTCAACTAGCTCTCTAAGAAAATGATATCTTAGTTCAATGTGTTTTGTTCTCGAGTGCAACACAGGATTTTTAGAAATGTTAATGGCACTGGTGTTGTCACAAAGTATCGTTACCGATGTCGCAGGAATGTGGAAGTCACTCAATACACTTTTCATCCAAATCAATTGAGTTGACAACTTCCCGCTAAAATGTATTCCGCCTCGGCTGTAGAGAGAGCAATGCAGTTTTGCTTTTTACTATGCCATGCAACAAGACAATGGCCAAGGTAAAAACATGCACCGCTCGTGCTCTTTCGATCATCCACTGATCCAGACCAATCGGTATCCGAATATCCTATAATGTCAAGAGATGTGCCCATAGGATACCAAATTTCAAAATTGATTGTACCTTTGACGTACCGGATGACCATTTTCACCGCTTTCAGGTGACTTTCCTTCGGTGCTGATTAATATCTCGCGCAAATCCCAACACTGAAAGAAATATCTGGGCGACTAGCCGTAAGGTAGAGTAGACTTCCAATCATGCTTCTGTAAAGTTTCTCGTCTACACTCTCTCCATGAGATTCAGTTCCTAATCCCTTATTACTAGTTCCCATAGGAGTCGAAAAATCTTTAGAATTCTCCAATCCGAATTTCTTGACCAACTCCTTCTCATACTTGGATTGACACAAATGAATGCCATCATTACTTTGCTTAACCTGCAATCCAAGAAAATACGTAAGCTCGCCCATCATGGACATCTCAAATTCGCTTTCCATCGTTTCGGCGAATTTTGAAGCATCGTTGTTCCTCGTAGCACCAAACACAATGTCATCCACATATATTTGTGCCACAATGAAGTTGTCCTGAAAGTGCTTCACAAAGAGTGTCCGATCTGCTCTCCCTCGAGTATAGCCCTTTTCCAGAAGATGCTTTGTCAATCTTTCGTACCATACTCGCGGTGCTTGTTTTAGTCCGTAAAGAGCATTTTTCAGTCGAAAAATATGGTTAGGTAGTTTATGATCAATAAACCCTTTTGGTTGAGCTACATAAACTTCCTCATTTAGAAAACCATTTAAAAATACGCTCTTAACGTCCATTTGAAAAAGTTTTATTTTAAAATTGTTGGGTTATATGAAATAAGGATCTAAATAGGGGAAAAAAACACCTAGAGGGGGGTGAATAGGTGTAAACGTATAAACACTCAAAAATCGTTGCGATAAAAACCCAATGCGGAAATAAAAAATAATACGCAAGATTTTTACGTGGAAAACTCCATCACCGGAGTAAAAAACCACGGGACCGATAACACGGCAGAAATCCACTAGAATTAAAACACGTACAAGGTGATTTACCGTACACAATTACGACTCAACCTTTTCCATACGCTCCTAGAGGATCTTCTCCGCTCGCTCCACGACGCTTCTCGAATCCACGATCTGCGCCCAACGCCGAATCCACGGCGTCCAACGTCGAATCCACGACGTCCGACCGAATCCACGGTCTTCACCCAATAGCACCCTTCGAATCCACGAACGTGCCTCGCTCCGAATCCACGAGAGCGGTTGAACCTTGAATCCACAAGGACACGCGAATCCACGCGCCGATTTTTGGGGTAAATCGTTGTTTTTGGGTGGTGATGATCCGCCGAATACTTAGATCAAAGATAGATCGGAAATACCATCTAAGTATTCATTAGTTTGATTCAACTCAAGATGTGAGTATGAAAACCTAGAATCAAACTAATCAATATAGATGAAGAAACATAGAGTATTCTCTAATGATTTCCTTTCTTCTCTATATGTGGATCTAGAGGCGTATATATGAAAATGACGGCTATTTTTATCTTCGGCCTCTTTTTCTGGATTCACCCTAGAAAAAGAGTCATAGGGTTTATTTATAGGTTAGAAACCCTAGGAAGGAGATAAGAATCAAAAACCTAACATTTCTGGAGATTTTACGGACGGCGATCCGGATCGGATTAGCTGTGATCCGGATCGTCGTAACGAGTCAGACAATTCCAGAAAAACGAAGGTTCGGGATCCGGATCGAAGTGCTTGATCCGGATCGTTCATACAGTTCACCAAACATCAACGTTCGGGATCCGGATTGCGAAGCCTGATCCGGATCGTTCAAGGAAGATGGTAAACTCAGTGTTCGGGATCCGGATCAAGAGAGGCTACGATCCGGATTGAACTGGTGTATGAACGAACCACCTTCGGGATCCGGATCGAACAACCTGATCCGGATCCTGAACATGTCCCAAGTCCAGTTTTTGATTTTTATGCAATGAAAGATTCTTCCAAGTGTTTCTACACTACAAGAAGTATTCGGATCACACAAAATCTTTAGTAAAACATACCTGATCCTTTTGAATTCTTCTTTCTTGAGATTGAGTTAAATGATCCAACTTTCTTCACCTTCAATCTTCAAGACTTGAGACTTTCACGAAACTACGCCAACTCAAATTCCGTAACAATCTCCCCCTTTGGCGGTTTCGTGACAAAACACAGATCCACTAAAGAAAATTCAAAAAGATATTTTTGTTGCTATCACCATACAACAAAAATTTACAATGGAGATCCAAAAATTTAAAAACATGAGATAAACTCCTAAAACAGACTCTAGACTTAGACATCTGTACTCTCTGCACAAAGAAATCATTCTTGACAAAAAGAGATCGTTAGATACCTCAAGAATATTTAGCATACAAAACCTAGTACAGAGATAGAGTTTATCTGATCATCATGACATTTGAGAATTTAGATATGTAAGAGAATCATAGTCAAAAACCAACATATCTTCTATGCAATTAAAAACCAAATGTCACAAAATGTTAGTCCAACATCAACTTGTTAGTCATATTACATGCCCAAATAGTTAGTCGAGACATGCAAACACTCACAAGATAAAACCAAAGTTGAAGTTGAAGTGATACTTACCTTGATGTATACAAAATCTTCATCAGCAAGATTTTCACAATCATTGTTCAAGTTCCCTTGATGTTCACTTACCTTGATGTTCATTTACATCATCATTGTACCTTGATGCAGTCATCATTGTTCATCATTGATGTATACAAGATCACAATTTTCACAATATCATTGTTCAAGTTCTCTAAACTCTCTCCCCCTTTTTGTCACAAACAAAGCCAAAGTTACTAAAAAAAATTGAAGGAGAGTTAAAAAATATCAACGAAAATGTTCCGAAATTTAAGAACTAGAACTAAAAGTAAGTCCTAAAAATTGAAAAACCTGCACAAAAAGATTAAAAATCTGCAAAATAAAAAGTTCCTGCATAAGAGAATTGTTAGTCAGACGATTCAGGCATCTGAATCTGAGTCAACCGAGGCGGAGTCTTCAGAGCTCGTACAACCCAGCTTTTTCAAAATTCCTTTAAGCATTCCCGAGATCGTAGTACACTCTTGCTTCATCTGATGTATATCCTTGGACATCTTTCTGAGTTCTAGAGCCATTTTATCTTGTTCTTGTTTTATGGAAGACTCTAGATTTCCCTTTTGGTCAGTTCTTCTGGAAGTTGAAGAACGTTGAGTGACGATTGACGGAGCAGTCTGACCTTCATTCCGAGGAGATCGTCTTGGCAAAAATGGTGGATTGCTTGGCACATTCTTTTTCATGGCTTGCTGCTTAAGTATTGAGGAAGACTTCAGTAGCTTCCTTTTCTTTAGGTAAACCTTATTTTCTTCATCAATGCCTTGTTGTACTTCGTCAAGAAATGTGTCCCAATCTTCTTCGTCTTCTGATTCAGTGTCAATTTGAGAAATATTCCTTGGGTTCTCTTGACATGGTTCATTTATTTCAATACCTCGAGCTCGTCCAGGTCGTCGAGCAAGTCTTTTTCTTTTTAGGAAAATGGATGAAGAAGTCATCGGTGCTTTTCCTTTTTCCGTAGCAGTAAGCGGAGCCTTTTCCGTTGATGTTTCTGCATGGGCTTTCCCTTTCGATGCAACAGAGGTTTTCTGTGGCGATTCTTCAGGATGTGTTTCATCATCAGATAATTCATCCCAGTTAACTTCATCCTTTTTAGCTCTCTTGGCAGTGTCTCTCGTATGTACCATAGCAGTAAGTAGGAAAACAATCCAAGTGATCACCATTGCTAATGGTTTCTTGAGAAAAGAAATCCTGTGTGGAACGACTCAAGAACACATGAGAAAATTGTTAATTTTCAAAGATTGAAAAATTGTACCCAAACAATCATAATCATGTAGAGAGACTAAGAATCAAATTAGTTTTGCAAAAGGACTTTTAAAAATAGATCAATTGCATGATTTTGGAAAATTCCCATTATATGCCCTAAAACCGAATTTTCAGAAATCGAAGTCCAAAAATTCGTTAATCAGGAGAATACCTAGCATATAATCAAAACTAATCTACCCAGAGTTCTAATTTCAAAAGAAATTTGATCAAAAACCATCCACAAACAAAGTTGATCCAAGAATTTCATGACGTTTGAGGAAGAAGAGAGAAAAACGATGAAAAACCGAGATTTTGATCACTAAAACTTACTTGGAGTTGAAGAACTTGAGTTTGAAAGCTTCCAGGAAGGATGAAATCTAGAGAGAGAGGTTCTGGAAACTTGTCACGCCCCGGGGGTTCGGATCGCGCGGAAGAGGAGCCACCGATGCCCCTGAATTAGCCATATTATTTATTTGTTTTTTTATGTAAAACATTACTCCCCCGGCGCGTGCCCAGACCCGCCGCATACACAAAATCCCATAAGGTTTGTAAAGCTCGGTGCCCACTCGACACCCACGTTTTAAAAGTAGTTTTCGCAATCGGTTTTCTTTGCTTTCCATCGTTCAAAACGGCCGAGAAAGAGAGAACGTAGAATTCATTCAATTATTCGAAAAGGAAAAAGGGCAACATCCACTTCGACCCCACGGGGGTGTCGCAATCCACAACTAGCTACCAGGAATAATAAAAGAAAAGGAAAAAAAAAGGAGTCACTGTATCTGAAGTCACCCAAAAATCAGATCAGCCCCCTCGCGTCCTCACCGGCGCCCTAGCCCTCGCCCCTGGACGAACCTATCACGGAGTGGGAAGTCAGTGACTAGAAATAAACATAATGAGCAAGAATACTATAATAAAACAAACCACTGAAACCAGAGCAACTGTCACCCCCCTCCCATACACCGTCAACAATGATCACAACCTGCACCAAACATAAACCGGGCACCCTCCCCGGACACCGCACCGGGCCCCTACCCCGGTGCCCCTCCCCTCTCTGCCGAGCACCTGCCTCGGCCGCCGAGCACCAACCTCGGCGTCACCGCTCACACCCTCCACCCATGAGGGCCCCCATCCCTAACGCCACCTCTGCGTGGGGTACACGGGTCAACGTACCACTTTTCCGGAAAAGCACACCCTTGCGGTGGCCAAACCGCTGGTGTGCGTGTAGTAAAACTTGAGCCTCAGATGATAAAGCGAATACAATAAGAATCGGGTCAGCGTTGCTCATAAGGACAACCAGAAGGGTGAACACCTTTGCTCATGAGAGAATCTTAAAGGGGAAAAACACCGTTGCTCATTGAGAGCGACTTGTAGAGGAACACACCTTTGCTCACGAAGAGCAACCTGGAGAGAAACCCACCTTTGCTCACGAGGAGCAACTGAGAGAGAAACCCACCTTTGCTCACGAGGAGCAACTTAGAGAGAAACACCCTTGCTCATGTCCGCCCTTACCCAATTAACCTCGGCGAATTTACCCACCTTGTGTGTGTGTCGTCCGGCGTTCGGCACGTCCGAGATCGTGCGTCCGCTGCCAACAATGTCCTGCACTCCTGAAAGTATAAGGGCAAGTCAAGACTAAGGATCCGAAACCCACACCGACTCCCACCCATGTGCGGCGGAGTTCCCCGTCCGGCACCGGCCCGTGCAGCGCACACTCCGCCCGGGCACAGCACCCCGTGACCCCAGCCCGCGCGGGCGCCCCTGCGCGGGCAAGCGCCGCACGGGCGCGCTGTCCGCGGCGCGGGGGCGACCCCGCGCGATACCAGCCCGCGCGGGCGCCCCACCTGCGGGCGGCCTCGCGCGGCCAAGCACCGCGCGGCGCGTTGCCCGCGGTGCGGGGGCGACACCGCGCGGCACCAGCCCGCGCGGGCGCCCCACCTGCGGGCGGCCCCGCGCGGCCAAGCGCCGCGCGGGCGCGTTGCCGCGGTGCGGGGGCGACCCCGCGCGGCACCAGCCCGCGCGGGCGCCCCACCTGCGAGCGGCCCCGCGCGGCCAAGCGCCGCGCGGGTGCATTGCCCGCGGTGCGGGGGCGACCCCGCGCGGCACCAGCCCGCGCGGGCGCCCCCACCTGCGAGCGGCCCCGCGCGGCCAAGCGCCGCGCGGGTGCATTGCCCGCGGTGCGGGGGCGACCCCGCGCGGCACCAGCCCGCGCAGGCGCCCCACCTGCGAGCGGCCCCGCGCGGCCAAGCGCCGCGCGGGTGCATTGCCCGCGGTGCGGGGGCGTCTCCGCGCGGCCTTAGCCCGCGCGGGCGCCCCACCTGCGGGCGGCCCCGCGCGGCCAAGCGCCGCGCGGGCGCATGCCCGTGGTGCGGGGGCGACCCCGCGCGGCACCAGCCCGCGCGGGCGCCCCACCTGCGGGCGGCCCCGCGCGGCCAAGCGCCGCGCGGTGCTCGCCTGCGGGTGGTGCCCGCGCGACGCTCCTGCCGCGCGGCGCCCCGCCCGCGGCCGGTCCGGCGGCGGCGGCGGCGGCGGCGGCGGTGTTCCCCGTGAAGACTCCACCCCCGAAACGCCTACTCAACAAAACTAATAAAAACTCACCTTTGAAACGCCGGAAAAGAGAGGGAGGGGATCGTCCTAACGTTGCCCGGTTGATCCCGCGAGCAAGCTACCTCCGTCCTTTTCCCGAAAGCCCCGTTTAATCCTTCTCTTTTTCCTTCTCGTGGCGTCTCTTAAAGAGAAAACCCTAGCCGTCTAACGAAGCGACCTAGGAGGGAACGCCTAAAACCCTAGGTTCCTCAAAGGGTTAAAGAATAATTAAATAATAGGGACAGATCCGGCGGCTAGAATTACCTCGAGAAACGTGCCGATCGTCCGCACGGATCCCGGGGCGCCTAAGTGGGGTCCAAAATTTGGAAAAATTATTCCGGGTGAACCGGGAGTCGGAATCTGAAACCGATCGCGCCCCCGTTCTCCATTTCGCGAGCCCTTCCGCCTAAGAATGTCCGCGAGCCCCGACGGATTCTCCGGAAAAACACGCAAAAATTGTCCCTCAGGCGGGCAGTCGAAGAGAAAGGGGTAACGGGAAGGGTCACGAAAAAGCCAGGTCTTACATCACTCACTAATAAAAACAAGTTTCGTCCTCGAAACTTAACTCCCGCCTGCTGCGAAGGGGTTCCGGGTAGCACTCCTTCATTCCTTGATTCGAGTCCCCAGGTCGTCTCACGTTCTTCCTGATTGCTCCAACTCACCTTCGCGTAGGGAGGAGTCCGATTTCGTAGCTTTTCAGTCCTCCCGCGCTAGGGTCCGCACCGGCTCTTCCTCGTGGTTCAAGTTTTCTTTGAACTCGATTTATAGAGTCGTCAAGCGCTCGCGACGGATTGGGGGAATACTTCCGAAGCATGAATGCGCGGACACGACCAGAACTCGGTCGTGATTTGGTGGTAGGGCGGGGCGATGGCCCACGGGGTCGTCGCACTCCGGAAACCCCAAAAGTCCCACGCACTATGGCGCAACTAGCCTCTCAACCCGACCCGCCTCGCCCCTGATCGTCCCAACAGGTCGGGGGGGGGGGGGGGGGGGGGTTTGCAGCGCCTACCGTATGATGCTTTGTACGGCGTCACCCGGTTGCTTGTCTGGTATTTGACGTCGTAGGCAAACTCGACGAGGGGTAGGTAGCATGACCATCCGCCCCTTCAAAACCAATATGCACGCTCGGAGTATGCCCTCGAGGATCTGGATCACTCGTTCGGATCGCCCATCCATCTGAGGTGCAAGGCCGGGCTGAAGTGTAGTTTGGCCCGAAGTGGTAGGTGTCGGCGTCCCGTGTAGCCTCGCAACTCATCGATGTATACTTGGTCAGTCGGTCTCGTGTCCAGGTCGTGATCCTTCAATAGCCCCAACCACCGTCCCCGCCGTAGGTTCGGCTCCTTCTGGGTGGAAGGGCGTTTAAGGCTTCGGTGGTCCGTGGGTACGTTACCGTGGGCCCCGAAGAGATAGTGCCTCAACAGTCTCAGGACGAGGTCGACTGCGGCGAGCCCCAGGTCGTGTGCCGGTTAGTTCTACATGTAGTCCTTGAGTTGCCTTGTCGCATAGGCCACGACTCTTCCTTGCTGCCTTAGTACTCCCTCCAGTCCAATTCGCGATGCAGTGCGGCATAACTCGAAGTCTTCCCCGGGCGTTGGTACGGCGAGCACGGGCGCCCTTGTTAATCACTTTTTAGACTCTTCACAGCTTTCCTTAGTGTTGGGCCGTCCAAAGGAACTCGGCGCCCTTTACTTTTCGCTACTAAGTGCGCGGTCCCCAAGTAGGAAGAAACAAAGGAGTGCGTGCCTAAGTGGATCAAGGCTAAATCCGGTTGGTTTTGGATGAAAGAAAAGGAGGGATCTTAGAAAAGAAAAGGGAGTATCTGCGGACTACGCCAACGGCGGATTCCCGCAGTCCCTTTTTAAAGGCGTTCGCCCCTCCCCAAAAGATCCGAGGAAGAACCAACAGAAAAACAACGAAGCTATTACTAACGACGGGACAAAGCCGAAACCCACAACAGATAAAGAAAGGATGGTATAACTCACACGACCAGGGGGGGGGGTTTGGTCGGGGTCAGTCAGGGATGGTTTACTCAGGTTCGACAGATGTCCCCAACTAAAAAGAAGTAGTTCAAGTATTACCTGTCGTCACTCGGTTTGAGACGTTGCACCGTCTGCTGGGGCGGCTGGGGTAGCCCTCCCGCAACCCCTGGGCCAGCGCCGCACTGCGTGGTTGGGCAGGGTCCTGGTATCGTACGAGTCCGCCGACGGCGAGCCGTCGGGTCGGCCCCTCTGTGGGTTGGGAGCCGCGGTATCCTCTCGTCCCTCCGGTTGTGGCGTTGCGGCTGTAGCGGCCTGTTCTCGCGGACATGAAGCGCGGGTGTGATCTGGTTTGCCGCAACCATTGCAGTGGGAGTACCTCCAAAGGCAGTTCGTCACTCGATGCGCCTTTCCGCAGATGACGCAGGGCCCGTGTAGCGACTCCGGGGTTCCTGTTGGCACCTACCCACCCTTCCTTGCATTTCCCAGGTGTTGGTTCGCCTGGTACCTTGGTTTGGGGCTCCCCTGCAAGGCGGGGGTGGCGGCTTTCTCTGCTTCGACAGGTCCCGGCGCCGGGGGCCTAGTGACGCCTGGCTTCTGGGGGCACGTGTAACGCGTGTGACCCGGTCTACCACATCGGAAACAGTGATCATCCCGCCAGGGGCAGCCCATCATTCGATGTGCGCCGCCACAAATGACGCACGGCTTCAATGGGTCGGGCCCCTCCTTCTTCACTGGTCCAGACTCCGGTTCTACCTTCGGACGTTTGGTCGCGCGGCTCGCCAGATAGGGGTCCTCCGCCGGGTCAGGGTAGGGGCACCCTTGCCGGGCGTACTCTTGCTCCGCACGCATGGCCAAATTGACTGCATCGTGATAGGTGGGAAATCCCGCTGGTGGCGTCCCGCGAGGGGTACCGTCCCATGGGCCGTGCTGGAAGTGGTCAACGCTCTCAAGATCCCGCGTCAGCATGCACAAACGCTCCGTGAGAGTCAGCAGCTGTCCTGCCACATCGCGCAGTTGGTTGCGCAGCAAGCGGTTCGCTCCGGCTGCGGCGTCCATTTCCGTCGGTCGTCGCTCACTGTGTTGGACTGCTATTGTATCTGCGTACATAATGAAAGCATACCGATCATTACAAAACATAGAGACATAACTGTCAAGGTAACCTGGCTCCTAAAGGGTTCTACTTAATCTCTACCCTCCCCCACGTACACTCGTGTTCTATTTATTTATCCCGTGTTCACTTTATTACTCAGCAGCCAGAGTATTGCGCCCGTGGATGTTAGGCCCCGACTGTTGTGGTTAGAGTTAACCTGTCTCTGATACCATCTTAATCTGTCACGCCCCGGGGGTTCGGATCGCGCGGAAGAGGAGCCACCGATGCCCCTGAATTAGCCATATTATTTATTTGTTTTTTTATGTAAAACATTACTCCCCCGGCGCGTGCCCAGACCCGCCGCATACACAAAATCCCATAAGGTTTGTAAAGCTCGGTGCCCACTCGACACCCACGTTTTAAAAGTAGTTTTCGCAATCGGTTTTCTTTGCTTTCCATCGTTCAAAACGGCCGAGAAAGAGAGAACGTAGAATTCATTCAATTATTCGAAAAGGAAAAAGGGCAACATCCACTTCGACCCCACGGGGGTGTCGCAATCCACAACTAGCTACCAGGAATAATAAAAGAAAAGGAAAAAAAAAGGAGTCACTGTATCTGAAGTCACCCAAAAATCAGATCAGCCCCCTCGCGTCCTCACCGGCGCCCTAGCCCTCGCCCCTGGACGAACCTGTCACGGAGTGGGAAGTCAGTGACTAGAAATAAACATAATGAGCAAGAATACTATAATAAAACAAACCACTGAAACCAGAGCAACTGTCACCCCCCTCCCATACACCGTCAACAATGATCACAACCTGCACCAAACATAAACCGGGCACCCTCCCCGGACACCGCACCGGGCCCCTACCCCGGTGCCCCTCCCCTCTCTGCCGAGCACCTGCCTCGGCCGCCGAGCACCAACCTCGGCGTCACCGCTCACACCCTCCACCCATGAGGGCCCCCATCCCTAACGCCACCTCTGCGTGGGGTACACGGGTCAACGTACCACTTTTCCGGAAAAGCACACCCTTGCGGTGGCCAAACCGCTGGTGTGCGTGTAGTAAAACTTGAGCCTCAGATGATAAAGCGAATACAATAAGAATCGGGTCAGCGTTGCTCATAAGGACAACCAGAAGGGTGAACACCTTTGCTCATGAGAGAATCTTAAAGGGGAAAAACACCGTTGCTCATTGAGAGCGACTTGTAGAGGAACACACCTTTGCTCACGAAGAGCAACCTGGAGAGAAACCCACCTTTGCTCACGAGGAGCAACTGAGAGAGAAACCCACCATTGCTCACGAGGAGCAACTTAGAGAGAAACACCCTTGCTCATGTCCGCCCTTACCCAATTAACCTCGGCGAATTTACCCACCTTGTGTGTGTGTCGTCCGGCGTTCGGCACGTCCGAGATCGTGCGTCCGCTGCCAACAATGTCCTGCACTCCTGAAGGTATAAGGGCAAGTCAAGACTAAGGATTCGAAACCCACACCGACTCCCACCCATGTGCGGCGGAGTTCCCCGTCCGGCACCGGCCCGTGCAGCGCACACTCCGCCCGGGCACAGCACCCCGTGACCCCAGCCCGCGCGGGCGCCCCTGCGCGGGCAAGCGCCGCACGGGCGCGCTGTCCGCGGCGCGGGGGCGACCCCGCGCGGCACCAGCCCGCGCGGGCGCCCCACCTGCGGGCGGCCCCGCGCGGCCAAGCGCCGCGCGGCGCGTTGCCCGCGGTGCGGGGGCGACACCGCGCGGCACCAGCCCGCGCGGGCGCCCCACCTGCGGGCGGCCCCGCGCGGCCAAGCGCCGCGCGGGCGCGTTGCCCGCGGTGCGGGGGCGACCCCGCGCGGCACCAGCCCGCGCGGGCGCCCCACCTGCGAGCGGCCCCGCGCGGCCAAGCGCCGCGCGGGTGCATTGCCCGCGGTGCGGGGGCGACCCCGCGCGGCACCAGCCCGCGCGGGCGCCCCACCTGCGAGCGGCCCCGCGCGGCCAAGCGCCGCGCGGGTGCATTGCCCGCGGTGCGGGGGCGACCCCGCGCGGCACCAGCCCGCGCGGGCGCCCCACCTGCGAGCGGCCCCGCGCGGCCAAGCGCCGCGCGGGTGCATTGCCCGCGGTGCGGGGGCGTCTCAGCGCGGCCTTAGCCCGCGCGGGCGCCCCACCTGCGGGCGGCCCCGCGCGGCCAAGCGCCGCGCGGGCGCATGCCCGTGGTGCGGGGGCGACCCCGCGCGGCACCAGCCCGCGCGGGCGCCCCACCTGCGGGCGGCCCCGCGCGGCCAAGCGCCGCGCGGTGCTCGCCTGCGGGTGGTGCCCGCGCGACGCTCCTGCCGCGCGGCGCCCCGCCCGCGGCCGGTCCGGCGGCGGCGGCGGCGGTGTTCCCCGTGAAGACTCCACCCCCGAAACGCCTACTCAACAAAACTAATAAAAACTCACCTTTGAAACGCCGGAAAAGAGAGGGAGGGGATCGTCCTAACGTTGCCCGGTTGATCCCGCGAGCAAGCTACCTCCGTCCTTTTCCCGAAAGCCCCGTTTAATCCTTCTCTTTTCCCTTCTCGTGGCGTCTCTTAAAGAGAAAACCCTAGCCGTCTAACGAAGCGACCTAGGAGGGAACGCCTAAAACCCTAGGTTCCTCAAAGGGTTAAAGAATAATTAAATAATAGGGACAGATCCGGCGGCTAGAATTACCTCGAGAAACGTGCCGATCGTCCGCACGGATCCCGGGGCGCCTAAGTGGGGTCCGAAATTTGGAAAAATTATTCCGGGTGAACCGGGAGTCGGAATCTGAAACCGATCGCGCCCCCGTTCTCCATTTCGCGAGCCCTTCCGCCTAAGAATGTCCGCGAGCCCCGACGGATTCTCCGGAAAAACACCCAAAAATTGTCCCTCAGGCGGGCAGTCGAAGAGAAAGGGGTAACGGGAAGGGTCACGAAAAAGCCAGGTCTTACAAAACTTTGGAACAAAAGATTGGAGTAAAAGAAATCAAAAACCCTTTTGTTCTTTATAAAACCTAGCCGCGATCCGGATCAGTTCATAACTGCGATTCGGATCGGCTACCCGCAGTGAGAAACTGCGTTCGGGATCCGGATCGGCAGATACAATCCGGATCGTCAGCCCGCAGAAGAATTCCTGCGTTCGGGATCCGGATCATCTTGCCCGATCCGGATCGGCTCCAACTTTTTCTTTAGAAAATTTCAGAGAAATTCAAGAAAAACCAGAAAAAGATTGTAAGCACAAATGTGTATCAACTTTAAACAAAAATCATCGTTTCATACAACAAGAATTAGATTATGCCAAAACTATCAATAATATCCAAAAATGAAACGAAAATTTACAAAAATTAAATCCCTTAAAGTTGAACACCTTCAATTACATCTAACTTGATCTTATGAGTAATGCCTTTATCAAATCATCAATTCAGTAAAGAAAATGAAATGCAAAGATCAATAGATGTTTGAAATCCCAAATATAATAGATAATGTATCTAGACAATCTGTTGAAGAGAGTGGCTCTTTGAGCATCTTTCTTTAAAAACCCACCTTATACCAACCTTGAAATATGACGGAGTCAAGTATTTCAACATGCATTTTACTTAATCAAAAAATTTGAACAACCATGCTTGGTATACATGTGGTAGCTGCACACAATACTCGGACGACCGAGGTGGTAGCTCTTTCCTCCATGTGGTGGTAGTTTTCACACTCCTCATTGGGATGTAACTCTTTCCACATCTTTTGAGCATTTTACTTTTTCTATGACTCCCCCTCAATTGGCTATCAATTACTTAAGATATAAAGTATTCAACCAAATATTGATCTCGATTTCATACTCGACTAAGCAGTCAAATAAGATAATGACTATACCAAGAGATCATAGAGAGAGAGAAATTGACTTTGATCACTTAGAAGATGATTTAATTAACATAAATGATCATTGCAACAGTGAAATATTATGAGGGCAAAAGCATAATAAATTTCTAAATGTGCGAAAAGATGCAATTAAAGTCAATTATGATCTATGCTCAATTAATGTCCTATGTACAAACATAGATAATGAACAAAACAAAAACAAATACAAAACCTATCCTAAGCAAAGGTTTCAAAAAGAAGTTTATTTCAAGGAAAGCATTCCAATTGCTTTTCGTAAATGAATAAAACGTTTTTGATCCAAAGGTTTTGTTAGAATGTCAGCTAATTGATCCTCAGTTGAAATATATGAAAGTTGAAGAATATTTGATTCAACTAGCTCTCTAAGAAAATGATATCTAAGCTCAATATGTTTTGTTCTAGAGTGCAACACAGGGTTTTTAGAAATGTTAATTGCACTTGTGTTGTCACAAAGAATTGTTACCGAAGATGCTGAAATGCGGAAGTCGCTCAATACGCTTTTCATCCAAATGAGTTGAGTTGAGCAACTTCCAGCTGAAATGTATTCCGCTTCGGCAGTCGAGAGTGCTATGCAATTCTGCTTTTTACTGTGCCATGCAACAAGGCAATGGCCAAGATAGAAGCATGCACCACTCGTGCTTTTCCGATCATCCACTGATCCTGCCCAATCGGCATCTGAGTATCCAACAATATCCAAACTTGTTCCCATAGGATACCAAATTCCGAAATTAATTGATCCTTTGATATACCGGATGATCCTTTTCACCGCTTTCAGGTGAACCTCCTTTGGTGCTGATTGATATCTCGCGCAAATCCCAACACCAAAAGATATATCCGGGCGACTAGCCGTGAGGTAAAGTAGACTTCCAATCATACTTCGATACAGTTTCTCGTCTACATTCTCACTATGTGATTCACTTCCAAGTCCCTTGTGGCTAGTTCCCATTGGAGTCGGAAAATCTTTACAATTTTCTAGATCAAACTTTTTGACCAACTCCATTGCATACTTGGATTGACTCAAGTGAATACCTTCATCATTTTGTTTAATTTGCAATCCAAGGAAATAAGTCAATTCGCCCATCATGGACATCTCAAATTCGCTTTCCATGGTCTCCGCGAATTTAGAAGCATCATTATCTCTTGTTGCGCCAAATACAATGTCATCGACATAGATTTGTACTACAATGAAATTGCTTTGATAATGCTTCACAAAGAGAGTCCTATCAGCTCCCCCTCGAGTATAGCCCTTCTCCAAAAGGTGCTTAGTTAACCTTTCGTACCATGCTCGCGGTGCTTGTTTCAGACCGTAAAGAGCCTTTTTCAAACGAAAAACATGGTTAGGTTGTTTATGATCTACAAAACCTTTCGGTTGAGCCACATAAACTTCCTCATTTAAAAACCCATTTAGAAATGCGCTCTTAACGTCCATTTGAAATAATTTGATTTTAAAATGACAAGCAATAGCAAATAGTATACGAATGGACTCGAGTCTAGCTACAGGGGCGAATGTTTCGTCAAAGTCTATACCTTCTACTTGAGAGTAGCCTTGAGCAACTAATCGTGCCTTGTTCCTGATGATAGTACCATCCTCATTTTTCTTGTTCTTGAAGATCCATTTGGTACCTATCACATTGTGTTGCTTTGGAGGCTTCGTTAATTCCCAGACTTTGTTTCGCTTAAATTGATGGAGCTCTTCCTGCATTGCTTTAATCCAGTAGTCATCCTGAAGAGCTTCATCTATGTTCTTTGGTTCGATTAAAGATACGTAGCAAGCGAATCCACAAACCAACTGCCTCCGAGTTCTGACTCCTTCTTGTGGATCTCCAATAATATTCGATTCCGGATGATCCTTGGAGATTCGTAACGTTTGTTGAAACGGAGTACTCGGAGATACATGAGATGATTCCTGCACATCAGATAAGCTTGAAGAACCATTAGATGCATCATTAATATTGGAAGTATTATTATGAGAAGATGCATTAGCAGGAGAATCATCATCTAGAGAGATATCGAGGGTAGATTTTCCAGATCCAAAGTGAAAAGCTTCATCTACTTTAACATTTATAGATTCTACGATCGTCTTAGATTCAATGTTAAATACTCGATATGCTCTGCTATTCGTAGAATAACCCAAAAAGATCCCTTCATCACTTCGAGAGTCGAACTTTCCAAGATTTTCACGGTCACGTAAAATGTAACATCGACTCCCGAAGACACGAAAATATTTGATGTTGGGTTTTCTACTAAACCACAGCTCATATGGTGTATTTAAAGTTCCTGGGCGCAAGTAAACTCTATTAATGACATAGACAGCGGTGTTCACGGCTTCAGCCCAAAAATGTAGCGGTAAATTCCGGCTATGAAGCATCACACGCGCCATCTCTTGAACAACCCTGTTCTTGCGCTCAACAACACCATTCTGCTGAGGTGTATAGGGTGCCGAGAATTCATGTTTAATGCCATTTGAAGTGCAAAAATCAATGAATTTTGAATTTATGAATTCTCCACCTCTATCACTTCTAACACGAATGATCTTTTCATTCATTTCAATCATAATACGATGGCAAATCTCATGAAAAGAGTCAAACGTATCAGCTTTCTCTTTTAAAAATGCTACCCAAGAAAACCGAGAGAAATCATCAACCAATAAAAAAAAAATGTACCATTTACCTCCCAAAGATGGTTGACGGGTCGGCCCCATTAAGTCGATATGCAAAAGTTCCAAGGGCCGTTTTGTACCAACGTGGTTCAAGTTCTTGTGTGCAGTCCTAGACTGTTTTCCCTTTTGGCAACCACCACACACAACGTTTTGTTTAAATAAAAGCTTTGGAACCCCCTTGACCACGTCCTTGTTTGAAATTCTAGTAAGTTCCTTAAAATTTAAGTGACCTAGCCTTTCATGCCAAAGAGTTTCATTATTCAAAGCGGCTAAGTTACAATTTTCAGAAATTTTATTAGGAACAACATAACAATTGTTTTCAGATCTAACCCCTTTTAAAAAAAAAGACATGGTCCTTATCAGTTACAACGCATTCAACAGATGAAAAGTTAACTGAAAAACCATTGTCGCAAAGTTGACTTATGCTTATGAGGTTAGTCTTAAGGCCATCAACAAATAAGACGTTTTTCAAAATCGGGCCATCTGGAATAGCTACCGTCCCTTTTCCAACAATTTTGGAAGATCGACCGTCTCCGAAAACTACGTGTCCTCCGGAGATTTTCTCAAGATTTTGAAAACTATTTTTGTCACCGGTCATGTGACGGGAACACCCGCTATCCAGATACCAAGACGAACTATCATATGCATGCAAGGAAACATTGGAAACAAGACAAGGGAAAATTTCACCTTTGCGCACCCAAACCCTTTTGGAGTGCGTCGGTAATGGTCGTGAAGTTATATGCCTAGGTGAAGGCGTCTTGTTATAGCGATTGTTGTTCCTTGATGAAATCGTCTTGCGCGATGAACTACCAAGTCTCTTTTCATTTGAAAAGTTTTGCTTTGATTTTCGGGGAGGAGCCTTTTTGGTAGTTGTTGCAAGAGGTCCTTGAGATGAGCGTTCGACTCCCGTCTTGCAATATCTTCTTATGTGCCCTGAAACACCACAACGAAAACATACCTTAGATCTTGACGATCCCAAAGAGGATGAAGTAGGTTTGTTGTCGTTGTTTGTCTTGAATTCCGGTGTCGGAGGAGGAGATACCGACTGAGGCACAAAAACTGTCTCACTCGAACTTGGACTGTTTCCAGTTTGAGTGTATCCGAGGCCGAACCGATTTGATTGACCAAGACCAAGAAGTCTATCCAACTTACTCCTTCCTGAAGAGAATCGCTGTAAGTCGTTCTTGAGTTGGAAAATGGTCTTTGTCATTTCCAGGTTATCCTGTCGAGCCTCGTTGTAGAGCTTTGAGAAGTGATTCGCGTTATCCACCAGATTTGTATGTTCCTTCTCAAGTTGCTCATTGGACTCTTGAAGGGAAACATTTGCCTTTATCAGGTTTTCCCTTTCCACTTCAAGAGCGTTTGAGAGAGAAGTCGCTCTTTTTGCTTCTTCTTCGAGATCATGCACTCTCCCTCTCAAACTCTTGTTTTGCCTAGCCACTTTCTTTGAGTCCCTCAAAAGTCTGTGGTAGGCTAGAGAAAATTCTTCACCTTCCGAATCATCCGATCCGTTGTCCGTTGCATTCTTTTCAACAGTGGAGTTGGACAACGACTCGGATGTACTTGCCATAAAGCACATGAAGGGTGAAGATACGGACGCGTGGAATGCGGTGGAGCTCTTTTCTTCATCACTCGAAGACGACTCATTTGACGTTGAGTTGTCATCCCAAGTGATGACTTGCATCGCCTTCTTCTTTGCCGGATACTTGTTAGGACACTCCGTTGCAATGTGGCCGTAGCCTCGACATTTGAAGCATTGTAGTTGTCCTTCTGAACTTTTCTTATCCTTTGAGAAGTTCTCTTGCTTTCTTGACTTGTAACTTGAAGTACCCTTGCCTTTGTTCGACTTTCCGAAGGATGGAGATTTGCTTGAATTACCCCTTCGAAAGTTGCGGCGAAACTTCCTTGTCAAGAGAGCGAGCTGCTTCTCAAATTCCTCCATAGAAAGGTTCTCGTCATCGTCTGAGGAGGATGTATCCGCGTCTTCTTCCTTAGTTGTTTTCAACGCATAACCTGAAGACTTAGAAGTGGATGCCTTTCCAGAAGAATTGTTAGTAGTAAATGTCATTTCATAAGTTTGTAGTGAACCAACTAATTCTTCTACACGTATTTCGTCCGGGTGTTTAATAGTTTCAATGGCAGTAACCTTTGGGCGAAATCGTTCAGGGAGAGTTCTTAAGATCTTTCTTACAATCTTAAATTCTGGAATCTTCTCTCCCAGATTAGCACATGAGTTTACGATGTCTTGCAATCGTGTATAGTAGTCCGTGAAAGATTCATTTTCTGCCATTAAGATAGAGTCAAACTTGCTCGTAAGCATTTGCAGTTTCTGAATCTTCACGAGGTTGGTTCCCTCATGTGTAACCTGAAGAACATCCCAGATTTCTTTCGCAGTCTCACATGCCGAGACGCGAGAGAATTCAGTTTGAGATAAGGCATTAAAGATAGCATTAATTCCCTTGCCATTTTAAGAAGATGAATCTAACTCTTCCTTGGTCCATTTCGACCTAGGTTTTAAGGTGCGAACATCACCAATAAATTCAGTTGGATTAGACCATCCTAATTCAATTGATTGCCACACCCGTTCGTCGATGGAAATTAAAAAGGCTTTCATCCGTACTTTCCAGTACGCATAATTTGTTCCATCGAAGAACGGGGGTCGGTTGATGTTTCCACCTTCAACCATTGTTTACAACCCTATTCCCGCTCTGATACCACTTGTTGGGTTATATGAAATAAGGATCTAAATAGGGGAAAAAAACACCTAGAGGGGGGTGAATAGGTGTAAACATATAAACACTCAAAAATCGTTGCGATAAAAACCCAATGCGGAAATAAAAAATAATACGCAAGATTTTTACGTGGAAAACTCCATCACCGGAGTAAAAAACCACGGGACCGATAACACGGCAGAAATCCACTAGAATTAAAACACGTACAAGGTGATTTACCGTACACAATTACGACTCAACCTTTTCCATACGCTCCTAGAGGATCTTCTCCGCTCGCTCCACGACGCTTCTCGAATCCACGATCTGCGCCCAACGCCGAATCCACGGCGTCCAACGTCGAATCCACGACGTCCGACCGAATCCACGGTCTTCACCCAATAGCACCCTTCGAATCCACGAACGTGCCTCGCTCCGAATCCACGAGAGCGGTTGAACCTTGAATCCACAAGGACACGCGAATCCACGCGCCGATTTTTGGGGTAAATCGTTGTTTTTGGGTGGTGATGATCCGCCGAATACTTAGATCAAAGATAGATCGGAAATACCATCTAAGTATTCATTAGTTTGATTCAACTCAAGATGTGAGTATGAAAACCTAGAATCAAACTAATCAATATAGATGAAGAAACATAGAGTATTCTCTAATGGTTTCCTTTCTTCTCTATATGTGGATCTAGAGGCGTATATATGAAAATGACGGCTATTTTTATCTTCGGCCTCTTTTTCTGGATTCACCCTAGAAAAAGAGTCATAGGGTTTATTTATAGGTTAGAAACCCTAGGAAGGAGATAAGAATCAAAAACCTAACATTTCTGGAGATTTTACGGACGGCGATCCGGATCGGATTAGCTGTGATCCGGATCGTCGTAACGAGTCAGACAATTCCAGAAAAATGAAGGTTCGGGATCCGGATCGAAGTGCTTGATCCGGATCGTTCATACAGTTCACCAAACATCAACGTTCGGGATCCGGATTGCGAAGCCTGATCCGGATCGTTCAAGGAAGATGGTAAACTCAGTGTTCGGGATCCGGATCAAGAGAGGCTACGATCCGGATTGAACTGGTGTATGAACGAACCACCTTCGGGATCCGGATCGAACAACCTGATCCGGATCCTGAACATGTCCCAAGTCCAGTTTTTGATTTTTATGCAATGAAAGATTCTTCCAAGTGTTTCTACACTACAAGAAGTATTCGGATCACACAAAATCTTTAGTAAAACATACCTGATCCTTTTGAATTCTTCTTTCTTGAGATTGAGTTAAATGATCCAACTTTCTTCACCTTCAATCTTCAAGACTTGAGACTTTCACGAAACTACGCCAACTTAAATTCCGTAACAAAAATGACAAGCAATTGCGAAAAGTATACGAATGGACTCGAGACGAGCAACCGGGGCGAAAGTCACATCAAAGTCTATACCTTCAACTTGTGAATAGCCCTGAGCAACTAAACGTGCTTTGTTCCGTATAACGGTACCATCTTCATTTTTCTTGTTCTTGAAAATCCATTTAGTACCGATGATATTTTGTTGCTTTGGGGGCTTCGTTAATTCCCAGACTTTGTTCCTTTCAAATTGATTGAGCTTTTCTTGCATTGTTTCAATCCAATAGTCATCTTGAAGAGCTTCATCAATATTCTTTGGTTCGATCATGGAGACATAACATGCAACTCTACAAACAATTGTCTCCGAGTTCTAACTCCTTCTTGAGGATCTCCAATGATGTTTGATTCCGGATGGTCCTTGGAGATTCGAAACGTTTGAGGTAACGGAGTACTCGGGGGTATTTGCGATGATTCCTGCACATTGGATGAACTAGAAGAACCATGAGATGCATCAAAATTTTCAAAAGATTTATCATGCAAAGATGCAATATCATTAGGAGGAGATTCATCACCAAGAGACATATCAGGAGTAGATTTATCAGAAGAAAAATGAAAAGCTTCATCTACTTTAACATTGAAAGATTCTATCATCGTTTTAGATTCAAGGTTAAATACCCGATATGCTCTACTATTTGTAGAATAACCCATAAAAATTCCTTCATCACTTCGAGAGTCGAATTTTCTAAGATTTTCTCGATCGCGTAAAATGTAACAACGACTCCTAAAGATACAAAAATATTTGATATTCGGTTTTCTACAGAACCAAAGTTCATAGGGGGTATTCAAAGTACCTGGGCGCAAATATATTCTATTGATCACATAGACAGCGGTGTTAATTGCTTCTGCCCAAAAGTGTAAAGGAAGTTTCCGGCTGTGAAGCATAACACGTGCCATCTCTTGTACAACTCTATTTTTGCGCTCGACTACACCGTTCTGTTGCGGTGTATAAGGTGCAGAGAATTCATATTTTATGCCGTTTGAAGAGCAAAAATTAATAAATTTTGAATTAATGAATTCTCCACCTCTATTACTCCGAACATGAATGATCTTTTCATTCTTCTCAATCATAACACGATGACAAATCTCATGAAAAGAATCGAAAGTATCCGCTTTCTCTTTTAAAAATGCTACCCATGAATATCTAGAGAAATCATCAACCAAAAGAAAAATGTACCATTTACCTCCGAAGCTTGGTTGACGAGTCGGCCCCATTAAGTCCATATGCAATAATTCTAGCGGCCGTTTGGTTCTCACGTGGTTCAAGTTCCGGTGCGTGGCTCTGGATTGTTTTCCCTTTTGACAACCTCCACACACAATGTTTTCTTTAAAAGACAACTTTGGAACACCTCTAACCACGTCTTTGTTAGATATTCTAGATAGTTCCTTAAAATTTATGTGACCTAGTCTTTCATGCCAAAGAGTTTCATTATCAAGTGACACTAGGTTACAATGATCTAGAGAATTATTAGGAACTACATATCAATTATTTTGAGATCTAACCCTTTCAAAAAGAATGAATGGTTTTCGTCAGTTACAATACATTCAACAGAAAAAAAATTAACTGAAAAACCATCATCACACAATTGGCTAATGCTTATGAGGTTAGTCTTAAGGCCTTCAACAAATAAAACATTGTTCAAAACCGGGCTATCTGGAATAGTAATTGTTCATTTGCCAACTATTTTTGAAGATCGTCCATCTCCGAAAACTACAAGTCCTCCGGAGGTTTTCTCAAAGGTTTGAAAATAGTTTTTATCACCAGTCATGTGACGAGAACAACCACTGTCCAGATACCAAGACGAATTGTCATATGCATGTGGTGATGTGTGAATGACAAGACGAGGGAAGATTTCACCTTTGCGCACCCAAACCTTACGAGTTTTGGAATACGCCGGCAATGATCGTGAAGTTGATCTCCTTGGTGAACGCGTCTTGTTCGGTTGATCACTTTTCTTTAAATTCCATGACGATGTCGTCTCGGGTGGTGTACTACCATAGTTCTTCACCTTTGAATGGTTCTTATGAAATTTCCAGTGGGTGTACTTGTTGGTAGTTGTTGCAAGTATTTCTTGATTTGTTCTTTTGACTCCATACTTGCAATTTGATCTAATGTGCCTTGCAAAACCACAACGATAACATACCTTGGTAAAAGTTGAACCTGAACGAAAAGAGGTAGGCTTGTCAACGTTGGATGCGAAATTTTCGTCGGAGGAGGAGCAACCGACTGGGGCACGAAATCCGTCTTGCTCAAACTTGATCCCTCACAAGTTCGAGCGAATCCAAGACCCAAACGATTCGTTTGACCAAGACCAAGCAATTTATCCAACTTGCTCCTTCCTGAAGTGAATCGCTTCAAATCTTCTTTAAGTTGGAATATGGACTTTGTCATCTCCAATTTTTCTTGTTGAGCCTCGGAGTGGAGCTTCAAGAAGTGATTTGCTTTATCCACCAATTCGATATGTTCCTTCTCGAAATGCTCGTTCTTCTCTTAAAGGGAAGTGTTTATCTTGATCAAATTGTCCCTTTCCTCTTCAAGAGCTTTTGAGAGAGAAATTGCTCTGTTGGATTGTTCTTCAAGATCCCACAAATTTCTCCTCAAGTTCTTGTTATGATTTGCCAATTTCTTTGAATCCTTTAATAATTTATGGTAGGCAAAAGCAAAGTCTTCACCTTCGGAATCGCTTGGTTCATCATCCGATTAGTTTTTTCATTCAAGAAGGAGATGGATAACGAACCAGAGGAAGTCGCTGAAAAACACACGAAAGGTGAAGTTGTGGACGCAATGAATGTTGTGGCGTTGTTATCCTCATCACTAGAAGATGACTCATCAGAAGAGGAAGTGTCATCCCATGTGACGGCTTGCATAGCCTTCTTCTTTGACGGATTCTTATTGGGACACTCCGTTGAGATATGACCAAAACCTCGGCATTTGAAGCACTAGATTTGTCCCTCAATGTTCTTCTTGTCCTTTGAAGAACCTTCTTGCTTTCTTGATTTAAAGCTTGAAAATCTTTTGCCTTTCTTGGACTTAACGAAGGATGATAGTTTGCTTGAATTTCCCCTTCGAAAGCTTCGGCGAAATTTTCTTGTCAAGCAATCTGTTTCTCGAAATCCTCCATAGATAAATTATCATCAGCGTCTGAGGAGGATGAATCCGCGTCTTCTTCTTTTGTTGATTTCAATGCAAAACCTGAAGACTTAGAAGAAGAGGAAGGCTTTCCAGAAGAATAGTTAGTAAAAAAAGTCATTTCATAAGTTTGAAGTGCACCAACTAATTCTTCTACTTTGATCTCGTCCGGGTGTTTTACTGTTTCAATGGCTGCGACCTTAGGGCGAAATCTTTCAGGAAGAGTTCTCAAAATCTTTCTTACAACTTTAGATTCTGGAATTTTCTCTCCCAAGTTAGCACATGTATTTACGATGTCTTGCAATCGTGTATAATAATTTGTGAACAATTCATTTTCTATCATATGAATAGAGTCAAACTTGCTCGTAAGCATCTGCAGTTTTTGAACCTTCACTAAACTTGTACTCTTATGTGTAACTTGTAGAGTATCCCAGATTTTTTTCGCGGTCTGACATGCCGAGACGCGAGAGAACTCAGTTTGTGATAAGGCATTAAATAAGGCATTAATTCCCTTGCCGTTGTAAGAAGAAGCATCTATTTCTTCCTTAGTCCACTTCGACCTAGGTTTGATGGTGACAACATCATTGACAATAATCTCAGTAGGATATGTCCATCCAAACTCAATTGATTGTCATACTCGTTCATCGATGGAAATCAAGAACGCTCTCATGCGTACTTTCCAATATGCATAATTTGTTTCATCGAAGAACGGTGGTCTATTGATGTTTCCACCTTCAACCATTGTTTACAAACCTATTCCCTCTCTGATACCACTTGTGGGTTATGGGATAATGGATCTGAATAGGGGAAAAACGACCTAGAGGGGGGGGATGAATAGGTGTAAACAGTAAACTCACCAAATCGTCGCGTAAAAATAACCCAATGTGGAAAATAAATAAAGTACGCAAGATTTTACGTGGAAAACTTCATCACAGGAGTAAAAAACTACGGGACCGATAACACGGTGAAATCCACTAAGATTAAAACATGTACAAGGTGATATACCGTAACACTACGACTCAACCTTTTCCATACACTCCAAATAGATCTTCTCCGCTCGCTCCGAAACGCGCCTCGATCACACGATTTGCGTCCAACGCCGAATCCACGACGTCCAATGTCGAATCCACGACGTCCAACCGAATCCACGGTCTTCACCAATTTTTAGTACGTATCGATCACACGAACGCACCTCGCTCCGAATCCACGAAAGCGGTAGCACATTGAATCCACAAGGCCACGCGAATCCACGCGCCGATTGTCCTCTCGGAAATCGTTGTTTTGTTGGTGATGATAATCTCCGAATACTTAGATCATAGATAGACAAGAAAACACCATCTAAGCATTCATCAATTTGATTCTATAAGAAATAAAGAGTTTGGAAACCCTAGAATCAAATTGATCAATATAGACGAAGAAACATGAAATTAATCGTGTTTTCCTTTCTTCTCTATATGTGGATTTTTGATTATTTTTTTTTGGATTACCTTAAAAGATGAAAGTTAGGGTTTATTTATAGGCTAGAAACCTTTAGAAAGAGATAAGAATCAAAAACAAACTTATCTGAAATTTTCCCGCTCGGCGGTCCGGACTGGCTTAAGTCTGATCCGGACTGTCGCCTTTAGACAGAATTTTCCAAAAAAACTGGTTCTGTGATGCCCCACTTCCCAGGGGGTCACCCATCCTAGAACTACTCTAGCTCTAGCACGCTTAACTCTCATGTTCCTCTTGGATCTTGCTACCATCCAAAATGCTATAGCCGGGTTAGAGATTTAGTCCTATTATATCATTTATATAGAGGACTAATCCAAATTCCGGGGGTGTTACATTCTTTCCCCCTTTAAGCCCTGACGTCCACGTCAGGCTCAAGCACACTCACAAGCACCAGGCGATGTGAGACTCGTCTCGCTAGCCTTAGCCGACCTTGTGAGGAGCTGCACTCCACTCACAACGGTCATTAGCCGGGGAGCCTCGCTCTACCCGCTATATAACCCTGGCTCAGCCGAGACTCATCTCACATTTCCGGCTGGTGAATGGCTCTGATACCAACTGTGACGCCCCACTTCCCAGGGGGTCACCCATCCTAGAACTACTCTAGCTCTAGCACGCTTAACTCTCATGTTCCTCTTGGATCTTGCTACCATCCAAAATGCTATAGCCGGGTTAGAGATTTAGTCCTATTATATCATTTATATAGAGGACTAATCCAAATTCCGGGGGTGTTACAGGTTCGGGGTCCGGACTGAAAGTGGCTGATCCGGACTGTTCATACGATTTCAACAAACACACAGTTCGGGGTCCGGACTCAAAAGAGGATGATCCGGACTGGAATTCCGCATGAACAAAACCATGTTCGGGGTCCGGACTGGATGGTCCTGATCCGGATCCTGAACACTTAAAATGTCCAGTTTTTTATTTTTATGCAATGAAAATTATTCCAAGTGTTTCTAAACTATAAGAATGTATTCGGATCACCAAAAATATTTAGTTAAACGTAGCTGATCCTTTTGAATCCATTCTTCTTGAGATTGATGTATGTGATCCACAATTCTTCAACTTCAATTTTCAAGACTCAAAACACTTCACGAAATACGGCAATATAAAAATCCTTAACAAACCATCCAATCCCATGTTGACATCTTCGATGGAAGAGGGGAGGAGGATCAATGATCCTCCGTTTCTTCGGACCTCTCCACTCCATTCGAAGTCATCAATCAAGGGAATAGGTGGTCCACGCGCTACATCACCGCAATTGCCCCAGCTAGTGTCTTCATCAACATCGCCAACTCCCATAATTCCATATTAACGTCCTTCGATGGAAGAGGGGAGGAGGATCAATGATTCTTCGTTTCTTCGGACCTCTCCACCCCATTCGAAGTCGTTAATTAATGGAACCACCGTCACAAAAAAAAAAAAAAAAGAAAAAAGAAAAAGGGCATCGCAGAAGTTTAATAAAGCCGATTCAAGTGATTTACTTCGGACATCCGGATTTAGGCTAATAAAGTCGATTCAGGTGATTTCTTCGGACATCCGGATTTAGGCTCGTCCCAAGTCGATTCGGGTGATTTCTTCGAACATCCGGATTTAGGCTCGTCCCAAGCTGATTCGGGTGATTTCTTCAGACATCTGGATTTAGGCTCGTCCCAAGCCGATTCGGGTGATTTCTTCGAACATCCGGATTTAGGCCCGTTCCAAGCCGATTCGGGTGATTATTCGGATATCTCGGTTTAGGCTCGTTCCAAGTCGATTCGGGTGATTTCTTCGGGCATCCGAGTTTAGGCTCGTTCCAAGCCGATTCAGGTGATTTCTTCGGACATCCGGATTTAAGCTCGTTTCAAACCAATTCGGGTGATTTCTTCGGACATCCGATTTAGGCTCATTCCAAAAGGAGATTTCTTCGGATCCCAAATTATCTAAAAATAAAAGGGAATTTCTTCGGACCCCAAAATAAGATAAGGAAATTTCTTCGGACCCCAAATTATTTTTTTAAAAAGAAATTTCTTCAAAACCCAAATTATTTTAAAAAAGGGAATTTCTTCGGACCCCAAATTATTTAAAAATAACGGGAATTTCTTCAGACCCTAAATATTTCAAAAAAGGGATTTCTTCAGACCCCAAATAATTTAAAAATAAAGAAAATTTCTTTGAACCCCAAATTATTTAAAAAAAAGAATTTTTTTAGACCCCAAATTATTTAAAAAATGAGATTTCTTCGGACCTCAAATTATTCAAAAATAACGGGGATTTCTTTGGACCCCAAATTAATAAAAAAAGAATTTCTTCGGACCCCAAATAAAAAATAAAGAGAATTTTTTCGGACTCCAAATTGAAATAAAAAGAATTTCTTCGGATCTAGAATCAATTCCTAATAAATGAATTCAGTCATTTGGAAAATAAGGCCTAGTCAATATATGGGCTCCAAATTCAGTTCCTTAAAAGATAATGCTGTAGTGTCCATGGTTTTTCCCCTCAGTATCACTTTCGGTATGTGATATTTTTCTCGATTTTATTAGTATGTCTATTTCCTTGTTTTTGGCTTTCATGTTACTGGGCTCGTTAAATGGAGAACGGCGGTGCGATCGGCTCGAAAATCCGATAAACGGAGCTCCCGGTGCGATTTTTCTAAGTTAATGGGGGGTAAAAGAGCTTTTAAATACCCATTAATGGCTTTTGGTGTTTTAAGATCCGTGCTGATGTGTGATGAGATTTTTGGTGGATTTGGCACGCAAATCGAGAAAAAAATGGTTAAAATAAATGATAAAGTTTGTTACAAAAGATAAAGGTGGTTATTATTCTTACAAACTCTCTTATAAAAAGAGGGATTTGGGGGTCGGTTTTATTTTACACAATTAGAAACAAGAACGTGCACGCACACGTTTTCCCATTTTTAGCAAGAGAGAGAGAGAATTTCGTTTTCATCCTCGAGGTGCGCGTCGGAGATCGGGATTAGATACATCATCATCATCGGAGATCGGAGGTGGGAGCGCCTACACTGTTGGAGATCGGAGATCGGAAAGCGGGACCGGGCATCGCATCGTCTTCTTTGTCGGAAAAAATGTAGGTTCCTGGCTTTTCGTTATTATCTTTGTTGTTTCCGTGAGATTTCCGTACTTTCGTTTGGGTTTCTTTGGGAGTTCCGTCGGAGCATGCGATTTTAGCGAAGCCGCCGCCGTCACCGTTGGTTTAGACGGGAGGCCGCCGTCGCCGTCAGATTTGACGGGAGGCCGCCGCCGCCGTTGGTTGAAATGGGAGGTCGCCGCCACCGCCGTTGTGTTAAACAGGAGGCCACTTGTTAAGGAATTTGTTTTGGCGTATTTCGTGAAAGTGTTTAAGTCTTGAAGATTGAAGATGAAGATGTGTGGATCATATACCTCAATCTCAAGAAAGAAGAATTCAAAAGGATCAGGTACGTTTAACTAAATAAGTTTGGTGATCCGAATACTTCTCATAGTGTAGAAACACTTGGATGGGTTTTTAATTGCATAAAAATCAGAAAACTGGACTGCTATATGTTCAGGATCCGGATCAGAGTAATCCAGTCCGGACCCCGAACGTAGGTAGGTTCATGCGAAAATCCAGTCCGGAACACCCTTGGTTCAGTCCGGACCCCGAACGTGGATTTTGCAGAAATCGCATGAACAGTCCGAACTGTGGTTATTTCAGTCCGGACCCCGAACACTGTTTTTTCAGGAATTCTCTGAAAAATGACGACAATCCGGATCAAGCTAAATCCAGTCCGGACCGTCGTGCGGGAAAAAAATCTGTTACAGTCAATTTTTGATTCTTATCCTCTTCCAATGGTTTTTAACCTATAAGTAAACCCCAATTTCATCTTTTAGGGTAATCCACAATAAGTTTTATATTCCGTAAATTAACGAGGAAAATTAACGGAGAAAAACTTATTAATCCACATATAGGGAAGAAAGGAAATAACTAGATTTATTGTATGTTTCTTCATCTATATTGATTAATTTGATTCTAGAATTTCTAACTCAGATTTTGAGTAGAATCAAATTAATGAATACTTAGATGGTATTTCCGATCTAACTTTGATCTAAGTATTCGGCAGATTTTTCACCACCAACAAAACAACGATTTTCCCAAAAATCGGCGCGTGGATTCGCGTGGCCTTGTGGATTCAAGGTGCAACCGCTCTCGTGGATTCGGAGCGAGGTACGTTCGTGTGATCGAGACGTACTACTTGGTGGAGACCGTGGATTCGGTCAGACGTCGTGGATTTGACGTTGGACGTCGTGGATTCGGCGCTGGACGCACATCGTGGATTCGAGGCGCGTTGCGGAGCGAGCGGAGAAGATCAACTAGGAGCGTATGGAAAAAGGTTGAGTAGTGTGTGAGTACGTTATATCACCTTTGTACGTGTTTAATTCTAGTGGATTTCACCGTGTGATCGGCCCGTAGTTTTTTACTCCGGTTTAGAGTTTTCCACGTAAAATCTCTGCGTGTTATTTACTTTTCCGCATTGGGTTATTTTTACGCAAAGATTTTGGAGTGTTTATTGTTTACACCTATTCACCCCCCTCTAGGCGTTTTTTTCCCCTGTTCAGATCCATATAGTCATAACCCACAAGTGGTATCAGAGCGGGAATAGGGTTGTAAACAATGGTTGAAGGTGGAAACATCAACAGACCACCGTTCTTCGATGGAACAAATTATGCCTACTGGAAAGTACGCATGAGAGCATTTTTAATTTCCATCGATGAACTGGTGTGGCAATCAATCGAGTTAGGATGGTCAAATCCGACTGAAATTATTGCTGATGTTCGCACCATCAAACTTAGGTCGAAATGGACCAAGGAAGAAATTGATGCATTTTCTTACAACGGCAAAGGAATTAACGCCTTATTTAATGCTTTGTCGCAAACTGAATTCTCTCGCATCTCGGCATGTGAGACTGCGAAAGAAATCTGGGATGTTCTACAAGCTACACATGAGGGAACAAGCCTTGTGAAGATTCAAAAACTGCAAATGCTTACGAGCAAATTTGACTCAATTTTTATGGCAGAAAATGAATCTTTCACAGAATATTATACACGATTGCAAGATATCGTAAATACATGTGCTAACTTGGGAGAGAAAATTCCAGAATCTAAAGTTGTAAGAAAGATTTTGAGGACTCTTCCTGAAAGATTTCGCCCTAAGGTTGCGGCCATTGAAACAGTTAAACACCCGGACGAAATCCGTGTAGAAGAATTAGTTGGTGCACTTCAAACGTATGAAATGACATTTCCTACTGACTATTCTTCTGGAAAGCCATATTCTTCTAAGTTTTCAGGTTTTGCGTTGAAAACAACAAAAGAAGAAGACGCGGATTCATCCTCCTCAGACGATGATGAGAATCTTTCAATGGAGGATTTCGAGAAGCAACTTGCACTCTTGACGAGAAAATTTCGCCGAAACTTTCGAAGGGGTAATTCAAGCAAAACTTCATCCTTCGTGAAGTCGAAGAAAGGCAAAGGAACTTCAAGCTTTAAGTCAAGAAAGCAAGAGAGTTTTTCAAAGGACAAGAAAAACTCGGAGGGACAAATCCAATGCTTCAAGTGCCGAGGCTACGGTCATATCTCAACGGAGTGTCCCAATAAGAATCCGTCAAAGAAGAAGGTGATGTAAGCCGTCACTTGGGATGACACCTCAACTTCCAATGAATCATCTTCCAGTGATAAAGAAAACAACGCAACGGCATTCCACGCGTCCACAACTTCACCTTACGTGTGCTTTATGGCAAGTACATCCGATTCATTGTCCAACTCCTCCCAAGTTGAAAAGAATGCAACGGACGACGAATCGAGTAATTCCGAAGGTGAAGACTTTGCTTTTGCCTACCATAAACTTTTAAAGGATTCAAAGAAATTGGCAAAGCAAAACAAGGGTTTGAGAGGGAGATTGCAGGATCTTGAAGAAGAAGCAAAAAGGGCAACTTCTCTCTCAAACGCTCTTGAAGTGGAAAGGGACAACTTGATCAAAGTAAATGTTTCCCTTCAAGAGAAAAATGAGCATTTCGAGAAGGAACACATCAAATTGGTGGATAAAGCTAACTACTTCTTGAAGCTCTACTCCGAGGCTCGACAAGAAAAGATGGAGATGACGAAGACCATTTTCCAACTTAAGGATGATTTGAAGCGATTTTCTTCAGGAAGGAGCAAGTTGGATAAGATGCTTGGTCTTGGTCAAACAAACCGTATGGGCCTTGGATACAATCGAACTGGAGACAGTCCTAGTTCGAGTGAGACAATTTTTGTGCCCCAGTCGGCGACTCCTCCTCCGACGGAATTCACTGCATACAACGACAACAAGCCTACCTCATCTACTTCGGGTTCAATAAGTACAAAGGTATGTTTTCGTTGTGGTTTTGCAGGGCACATAAGAAGAAATTGCAAGATTGGAGCGAAACGATCAAATCAAGCGCCTCTTGCAACAACTACCAACAAGGTCATTCCCCGGAAATCAAAGGAGAATTTTTCAAAAGAAAAGAACCTTGTTAGTTCACTCCACAAGACGACGACGTCTAAGAAAAGCGATGAATCAAACAAGACGCTTTCACCAAGGAGAATAACTTCTCAATCATTGCCGACGCATTCCAAAAAGATTTGGGTGCGCAAAGGTGAAATCTTCCCTTGTCTTGTTGTTCATACTTCTTTGCATGCTTATGACAACTCGTCTTGGTATCTGGATAGTGGGTGTTCCCGTCACATGACCGGTGACAAAAATTGTTTTCAAACTTTAGAGAAAACCTCCGGAGGACTTGTAGTTTTCGGAGACGGTCGTTCTTCTAAAATTATTAGAAAAGGGACAATCACTATTCCAGAAGGCCCGGTTTTGAACAATGTTTTATTTGTTGAAGGCCTTAAGACTAACCTCATTAGCATTAGTCAATTATGTGATAATAGTTTTTCAGTTAATTTTTCTTCAGCAGAATGCATTGTAATTGATAAGGACCATTTATTCTTTTTGAAAGGGGTTAGATCTGAAAATAATTGCTATGTAGTTCCAAACAAAATTTCTGAACATTGTAACCTAGTTTCTTTAGATAACGAAACTCTTTGGCATGAAAGACTAGGTCACATAAATTTTAAGGAACTAGCAAGAATTTCTAATAAAGACGTGGTTAAGGGAGTTCCTAAACTTTCTTTTAAAGAAAACATTGTGTGTGGAGGTTGTCAAAAGGGAAAACAATCGAGGGCTGCGCACAAGAATTTGAACCACGTGGGAACCAAACAGCCATTAGAATTACTGCACATGGACTTAATGGGGCCGACTCGTCAACCAAGTTTGGGAGGTAAATGGTACATTTTTCTTTTGGTTGATGATTTCTCTAGATATTCATGGGTAACGTTTTTAAAAGAGAAAGCAGATACTTTCGATTCTTTTCATGAGATATGTCATCGTGTTATGATTGAGAGAAATGAAAAGATCGTTCGTGATCCAAGTGATAGAGGTGGAGAATTTATAAATTCTAAATTCATTGATTTTTGCACTTCCAATGGCATAAAACATGAATTCTCTGCACCCTATACACCTCAACAGAATGGTGTAGTCGAGCGCAAAAACAGGGTAGTACAAGAGATGGCGCGGGTTATGCTTCACAGCCGGAAACTACCGTTACACTTTTGGGCTGAAGCAGTTAACACCGCGGTCTACGTAATTAATTGTGTTTATTTGCGCCCGGGTACTTTAAATACACCATATGAGCTATGGTTTTGTAGAAAACCAAATATCAAATATTTTCGAATCTTTGGGAGTTGCTGTTACATTTTACGTGATCGCGAAAATCTTGAAAAATTCGACTCTCGAAGTGACGAAGGAATTTTCATGGGTTATTCTACAAACAGTAGAGCATATCGGGTTTTTAACCTCGAATCTAAAACGATGGCAGAATCTTTTAATGTTAAAGTAGATAAAACTTTTCATTTTGCATCTAATAAATCTACCCCTGATATGTCTCTTGATGATGATACTCTTGTAAATGCATATTCTCATAATAATTCTTCCAATAATGTTGATGCATCTAATGGTTCTTCTAGTTTATCTGATATGCAGGAATCATCTCACATACCTCCGAGCACTCCGTTACCTCAAACGCTACGCATCTCCAAGGATCATCCAGAATCAAATATTATTAGAGACCCACGAGAAGGAGTCAGAACTCAGAGACAGTTGGTTTGTGGAGTCGCGTGTTACGTCTCCATGTTGGAACCAAAGAACGTTGATGAAGCTCTTCAGGATGATTATTGGATTGAAGCTATGCAAGAAGAGCTCCATCAATTCGGAAGAAACAAAGTCTGGGAACTAACGAAGCCACCGAAGCAACACAACATCATTGGTACTAAGTGGATTTTCAAGAACAAGAAAAACGAGGATGGTACATCATTAGGAACAAAGCACGACTAGTTGCTCAGGGCTATTCACAAATTGAAGGTATAGACTTTGATGAGACATTCGCCCCGGTAGCTCGTCTCGAGTCAATTCGCATCCTTTTCGCCATTGCTTGTCATTTCAAAATTAAACTTTTTCAAATGGACGTTAAGAGCTCCTTTGGGTGACCACCATTTCAGGTCGATCGGGTGGTGGGATGTCAGGACGTTGATGTGAGCATATCCGATAGAGCCGTCCCCTGTTGCCAGCTTCGACTGGTTAAGCTTTTGTATTACAGATAGATTGTGTATAGTTATGGTAGACTTATGATATTTGGTGTTTGAGATTCTAGTATTGTGGATTTTGGTTACGATTTGGTATGTTTCAGTTTATGTCATTTAGTACTCTGATTGTATATATTGTATTTGCCTAGCTGTGCATGTATAAGGGAGACTCTGTCCGAGTGTATAGAGGATTCCCTATGCATGTGGCGATCTGTTTATATCCTAGTTTTCAAGTTTAAACTCTGATATTAAAAAATAAAAAAAAATAAAAAAAAAAATTAGACTGCTTTTCGAAACTCGAGGCATGATAGTTGTGGTGAAATAGTATAAACCCTAGGCAACCACTATAATCCTAACCGCACATCCCTTCATCTAATGGTCGAAAAGTCAATAGTACGAAATGCTTGGTACTATTAATAGTATAGTAGCCAAACACACTCTCTCTCTCTGTCCCTCTCTCTCTCTCTCGCTCGCTCTATATATATATATATATATATATATATATATATATATATATATATATATATATATATATATATATATATATAGTCCGGCTACTATATTATTATGAGTATAGACCCTTCGTACTTATAAACTTTCGGCCCTTGGATGAAAGAATGTGCAGTTAGGATTATAGTGGTTCCTAGGGTTTATACTATTTCACCAATAATCCATTAAACTCTATGGGACCACTATCATCCTAACCGCACATCCCTTTCTCCAAAGATCGAAAACTTATGAATAGAAAGGATCTATACTCATAAGAATATAATAATTCTACTCATATATATATATATATATATATATATATATATATATATATATATATATATATATATATATATATATATATATATATATATATATATATATATATATATATATATATATATATATATATATATATGCACGTGGGCGCGCTCACTGCAACAAACTGAAAACTGATTTATGGTCTGAGAATTACTCAAACCAAAATCAAAACACTTTAAGCCAAAAGCTGGGCCAAACCGAACCAAAACGGTCGATTTGGTTTGGTTTTGTGGTTCTTTCAGTTCCGTGCACTGCCCCCATGCATGGTTTTCCTGCTAACATGATTGTGTCGTCATCCCTATATGCCGGCTACAAGTTTCCCAGGTTTTATAGGATTGGTTGGTTATCTATAGAAGAATATAAATGCGCAGTATGTACGGAGCATCCCCAGGTGTTTCGTACTGCCTTCGCTTCTTCTCCGCGTTCTGCGCTCTGCGATACCTGTGCCCACATGGGTTTCCTTCTTCTCTCTCTTTTTTTCCTCCCTTCTCATCTTGGCCCGAGTCTCTCTTCTCTCTCTCTCGCTCCCTCTCCTTCTACAGGTGGCCTTCTCCCCTACGCCATATTCGCATCTCCTCCCTCTAACTCCCGGTCGCCTCGCCGTACGGCCGCGCGGTGCGCTCTCTCCCCTCCCGGTTCCCCCGCACTCTCTATTCACATGGGAGGATCCGTCTCCTCCTACATATGGCCTCCTCTCCTAGCCCATTTTCGCATCTCCTCTCTCCAATCTCCCCGGTAGCCCCCGCCGTACGGACGCGGCCCGCTCGCTCTCCCCCCGGTTTCCCCGCACTCCTTCTTCACATGGTAGGAAGCTTCTTTGCTCTTCTCTTCCACAGATGGCCCTACCCCCGCTTCCAAGTGTTGCTCGATGTGAGGATGCCCTAACGCCCCCCCCCCCCCCCCCCCCCCCCCCCAACCCGCCCCAATTGTTGCTTTTGCTAGCGTGCATGTTCGGAATGTGATGATGCCCTACTCCCCCCCCCCCCCCCCCCCCACCCCCCCCCCCCCCCGACGCTCCCCTCCTTCTCTCCGCGTGCGGTTTGAGGTCCTGTTATTGGCCCGATTGAGTGGGTGGCCGTGGATCCTAGCCTCCCGGCCACCTCCCCCCCCCCTCCCTCCCTTTTTGGTTTGAGCCCCTGTTATTGTAGGGCCGATGGATCGGCTGATTGTACATGCGAGCCTCCCCGAGCCGCCTACTAGCTTCATCTCTCTCTTGGTTCGGTCCTTCTGTTCTTCTGCTCAGTAGGTGAAGGCAGCTCTGTGATTATGGAGGTACCTATGGCTGGTGGTGGCTTCGGATGCCTGCCTCTATACACCTGGGCATCTACAGGCTACCTTCATCATTACTCTGGTCTGTTCATCCTCATCTCTTCCTCTTAGAATTTGGCTATAAATAGCCCATAATGCAGGCAGTCATGCACACATTCCCCATCTCCCTGCTTTGCTAATTTTTACTCTTTATATTACTTCCCTTCACACTGATTAGTTTGCTACTATATATTTGTTAAGAAAGGAAATATGGAAAAATTTTGAACAAATTTGCTTAATATTTTAGTGAAAGAAAATATGGCAAAAAAATTGAATAAATATGCTTAATATTTTAGTAATAATAAAACACAAAAGAACAACAAATGGGACTGTCCTTATAGAACCAGCGGACCCACTACAAGTTATTATCTTGCCGTGGTCCTTTACCGTACAATGTGCCTTCGCGTGGTTGCACAGGTAAGAGGAATCCATAAAGATTCCGTGGGTGTTGAGTTGGGTAATTCTGTTTTCTTCAATCTGTTACCTATTGTATGTGTACGATTGCATTCCGTCCATTTTGGTCCTTTACCATTTTGATATTGATATTTGGGTTTGGTTCTTTCCTCTTGTAATTCCACTTTTATTGTGGTCGGTCTCAATGCCGATTGTTCAATTGTCGTATAGTAAGGTTGTTAGATGAAATAATTGACCTCATGGGGAAGGGAACTTCGTGAGTGCGCAGTTACTACGGCCGCTTGAAGGATGGTTTATAGGATAGATAGATCTTCCGATTCCCCATGATGGTGCGATAGTTGATGTCCTACGTTGTTGGGGTGTTCCGTGCTTACAGATACAGAGCTGCAAAGGAAGATGCAGCACGTGCCGCGATCTGGAAGGATGAAGATGGAATTTCAACTCGAAATTAAAGAATACCAATTATGATGATTTGGGCTTTATAAAAATTTGTATGATCATTTAACTATGCAGAACGGTGAGCTTGTGAACCGGTTTAATGATCTGGAACGAGAATACAATCTTTTGAAGGATGTTACCTCGCAGGTCTTACCGAAAAAAACCGTCTCCATAGCTAACAGGCAAGTATGCGTAGGACAATCGATGAGTACCGTTCTATCATGATAACCTCCATACAGGCCGTGTCGGTACTACCCGCCGCCATGATGAAGCCGGATCCTCATCCTGAATGAATATGATCTTCTTCTCTTTTTTGTCCCTCTTACTTGATTTATGATTATGCTATGTATGGTAATAAAACCAACAAAAAAACCATACCTTAGCAAGGACTTATGTTCTCTTTATCATGCTTTTCCTTTTGTTTGCTGCCTTTATTTTTGTGTGGGTGGTATATGGACCTAGTTCTCTTTATCATGCTTCCCTTTATTGTTGGTTGGATGGGATATGGACTTATGTTCTCTTTATCATGCTTGACCTGTTTGTTCCGACCTTTTATTTTTGTTGTATGGTGGGTGGATATAAAGTTAGTGTTCAGTTTATGTTTTCTTATCAGGCTTACATTGGGTTTCTTTTGTTCACTTTATATATAATAATAGTTCAAAATAGGTATCTACCCTTAACTTAGATTATTCTTGAGTGTTCATGCGGTGACTCTAATGAGTTTACATTTGGTGAGGTAAGGCGCACTCTCGTTCTAATTTATTTATACATGTGGTGTTATTGTGTTTATTGCTTTTTTGTTGCCGGTACTAGATGATACATGCAGAAGGGGCAACACAATTAGGATGGCATTATGTAGAGGAAGCTCCAACGCGGGGTCATCTTTTTTATTGTTTGTTTGGTTATATTTGGGCTGGTCAATTGCATCAAATCTAATTCAAGGGTGCCCAAAAAAAAACAAAACGTATCAAGGAGGCATAAAATTTAGATTTGATAGTTGAAAAGCTAATTTTGGACGGGACAAAATGCTAACGATGTGTTGCTGGTTCCCTCTTTGACAACAACAGTAAAAAAAACAAAAAACTGAAATTGGTACCGAATGAACCTAAAGTTTAGATTTCTGATGTTCAAAATTGCTTTTGT
>CM055077.1:14975794-15032408 GCA_029204045.2 Tillandsia leiboldiana | reverse complement strand
AGAACTAAAATCATTAAATATGGATTTCTTCTAGATCGATAATGATTTTCAATAACAATGTCACCCTTTTTCCCCTTGTAAATCTCCCACTCGAAGGATTCTAGTGAGCCGGGTTTCTATGGGCCGTGCCGTTGTCGGGACGAAAGCCACGGGGGCCGAGCCTGGAACCTGTTTCTTTGTTGATAGGGTTTTTAGTTGTAGGTCTCCCGGACTTTCCGGCCTGTTGTGTTTTCTCTCTCTGCGTGTCGTACCGAGGTTATTATTGTGTTCCCGAATCTATAAGGGATCGGGAACTTTCGCTAGGCGAGCATAGAGTCGGTTCTTGTTTTGATAGGGTTCTTAGCACGTCCCATCGAGGATTTCCAACCCTTATGGTGTCCATGTCTTATCCTGTGAGTTTAGTGTTTCTGTTGTGGGAGCCGTTCTGGGTGGACGGTGCCCCAGCTGGTGGTTTTTCCATCCTGTGGTTGAGAGTTGGTGTTGTTGGTCCGATCTTGTTGATCGTGGTTTGGACTATAGCTGCATGAGCCATATGTGAGCTCGACAGAGATACGCGGTACTTTCCCCCGCCTCCTCGGTGGGGTCCGCTCCCCTCGAGAGCCACTCCGAAGTTGGGCCTGTTACTTGCTATCGCGACTTGATTCGACGCCGCCCTCTGACTGTGCCAGTTAGTGGCATTCAACGGACACCCTACGGTAGACTCGTCCTGTTAGAGTGCGGCAGTAGTGGGGGGGCGCAGGGTTGACCTGGAAACCCTTGAGCAGTCAGTATAGAGTTAGGTGGAGTTTTACTGTGTGTGTTAGATATGCATCATGTTCCAATCTGCTCCTTTTCTTTGAGCACAATAGAGGCATAGTAAGCTGTAAGTTTACTTCCAGCCTTTCAATTTCAGTTGGAGGGTTGTTCGTTAATGCCTCTGTATACCTTAGTGGCAGACCGTCGGGCTTGTTTGGCGGCACCCACTGAGTAACTACTTGGGACGTAGTTCTCAACACCGTCGTGTGTTTTTCCCACATGGACTTCTACTCCTGTTCCTGCTGCTTCCTGTTGCTGCTGCTTCTTCTGATCGAGTAAGGGAGTCGCGTGATAGTTTCCCTACCAGTCATCGTCCCAGATAGTAGTGTACCCCCCCCTCTTGTTTGAGAGTTTATGTTGAGCGACCTTTTAGTGAGGTATAGAGTTGTTATTTAATTTTACGCTTGATAGACTTTGTACTTTTGGTGAGGACCTTGTGTTGTTATAGCTTTTTATTTCTATCAGCTTTACGTGTCATCTCTGATATCTGTATAGTATAATGCTCTTTTGCAGGTTAGTCGCTTCGTCTATACGGGGCTTCCCGTATAGGCGCGGATCTGTTTGGCGAGCCCGGGTCGCAGTTTCGACCCCGGGGCGTGACAGATTAGGTGGTATCAGAGCCTAGGTTGTAGGTCGTGGTGGACTTAGAAACCCTAGGCTTGTGTTTGACATTAGGATGACTACGTGAGAGTCGTGACTTATAGCGAGAGTCCTGATTGAGTTTCATACCTCTCCCAAAGACGGGATGAGTGATTGGCATTTTATTCTCCTAAGTGATTATGTTGGCTGCGACAACATAATGCTTATGGTGGTGACATGTCTTAGACTTTCGCTGGATTGGGTCGTATGGTTGTGTGTCCTGATTTTTGTTATTGTGCAGTGGACTACTATGCCTCTGAGACGTCGTGCAGTGTGGTGAAGAGGGCACATCCCGCATCTGATGGGTACCCGAGCAGCGGGAGGCATAGCTATCAGAGCATAGCGAGACCAGGGTTATGGACCCAGATGTTACCGATGGTCGGAGGCTGTCCGATGCCAGGAGTAGGCCATGGAACGTTTGATGCGCCTGTTGGAGCAGATAACACAGCCAGTTGCATACTGCTTGAGAGTCCTCCAGCACCTCCTTCCTATGCAGTGGCATATCAGTTGTACTATGGCACCGATGGAGCGAGAACCCCTCCCGTGTCGACTTAGTGCCGAGCACCGAGGTAGGGTGGATGGCGGATAGTAGATAAACTTGGACATCATCGGTCGATAGGGCCAGTCCCGGCAGTCCATCCACCCCGATTTGCAGGTTTGAGCTTGGAGCAGTGGAGGCTGAAAACTGGATAGCAACAATGGAGAAGCTTCAGGTACACTTGGCTACGCACTTTTGGGAAGAGGACGCCGAGATTTGGTGGCGTCGAGTTCGTCCTGCTGACCACCGAGAGTGCAGTTGTTGACTTGGAACCAGTTTTGTGCTTAACTGCTCCAGGCCTTCTTTCCTGACAGTGTAAGCAAAACTGGAAGGGGATCCTAGACGCCTGCAGCAGGGGAGTCGCCTCTTCTGGAGTATGTTCGCGAGTTTTGCGGTTGTTGAGCAGGCTCGGTGGGTTGACCGAGGATCAGTATCACGTCAGAGAGAGACGGAGCGCAGGGACCAGCTCCGGGGAGAGACATCTAGTGCCGCCTGAGTTTGGATAGTTGAGTAGATCGAGACCCCCGGGGCCGTCATGATCCCAGTCTGAGGGTCGTGAGTCTCAGAGGAGACAGAGACCAGGAGGTTCTCCACAGCCGATGTATCAGCAGCAGCAGCGGGATGACTATGTCATTTGTGGTAGGCCGCATTCTGCGTCGCAGTGTGACCACAGGCGGAGGCGATGTTTTTCGTGTGGACAGTCGGGCATTTTCAGGCAGCATGCCCTCGAGCAGTACTTACAGCAATACCGCTTGCGACGGCACCCCCTCTACCTCTTCGGGATGAAGGAACTCCCGATTTACCCCGCCAGGCAGATAGGGATACGACGTCGGGGCAGACTGAGCGACGACCACCTACATCGAGCGGATGAGTCTGTACCGCCCGGTTGGAGGGCGCTACGGCAGTGGACCAGATTGTCGCGGGCATGATTTCTTTACAGCAGTTTGAGTTGAGTGTTTTTGGCTTTCCTGTTTGGACTGGAGGTAGAGTTGTTACCCCGTGCACTAGAGGTACAGATTTCTGTTGGTGTTGTGCGTGTGGGGGGGAGCCTTGTGGATTGTGTCCAGTACAGTTGAGACTTGGAATATCACTGGCAGGTGTTACAGTTCAGGGGCAGCTCCACGACTCAGGATTGAGCACACTGGATGACCAGTTGTTGCGGTATTGTTCAACGGCTGATTGGGAATGAGATCATTAACCTTCCGCAGTTGGACTAGAGGAGTTTCATTTTCATAGATCACCAGGGTATCCTTCCTTCAGCTGTGGCTTCAGCGGTTTGCGGCTTGGTGCTACTTTTGGATCGTTGGCGACGATTAGGACTAGAGGTGGGTGTCCGTAGGGGTCGCGTTTAAATCATAGCTTTCGTTTTGTGGCCACGGCAGGACGACTTCAACACTTCCTCCCTTTTCTCGCCGTGTGCTGAAATTGTCGAACAGAACGAAACTTCGAAAGACTGCTCCAGAAATGGAGACGGTGCCCGGAACTGTTCTGGTTTGATTGGGGCAAGGGCATTGGTGCTTCGAAATTTTCGGAACTTTTCGTTAATTCATGCCATTTGTCTAAATTGAGAGTTGTGGTTGACGACTTTCCGGCTGGTGGGGGCCTTTACCCCTTCTTGTTGGTTGTGTTGGCGTAGTACGTGTAGTTTTGGGGCGAGTAGAGTTGGTCGTTCTTCCTTGTCCTCTGTCCTTTGGAACTTCTGAGTTTTTCCAGCTTTCGGACTCCTGGCCGTTGTGAACTCGCTTCGCGGAGTGTGCGTAGCGACTGGGGAGATGGAGACGGGTGTGAGGATACTTATACTTGTGGCTTCGGAACTCCCCTTTTGGGCTGTGTTAGTTTCGAGGACGAAACTTGTCTTTTAGTGGGGGAGAGTGTGAGGTCCCGGAATCCCCCGCGTAGAGTTTGCTGGTTGTTGGGCAGCTTTTGGTGGCCGTTGGGAGTGTTTGTGGGCATGTCGGGCCCGAGAAATGGATTTGTGGTGCAATTTGAGTTTTATTTTGCATCACTGGGGGCCTGCGTGATGTGTCGGTGGTGTTTGTGCACAATTTGGACACAAGTGTTGGACCTTGGGCGTAAAAGGAGATCCCGTGAAAATTGGAGGAACCCGTCGAGTGTTGGGTAGTGGTTTCGCGCGATTCAGATGTCAATTTGGACTCCGGGCGAAGTTTGGATAAAGATTACCCCTCCGGTTGCCTTCGGGAATTTTTAGAGTTGCAATTTGGCAAATCGGACTACAGAATTGGGCCCGGCGCGGAAATCGGATCAAGTTGGCTATCCGGGGGCACTCCGCAATTTTCCGGATCAGAATTTGGAAAATGGACATCGTTTTTGGATTCAGCGCGCGAAATCGCTAGGAATGGACTATTACCTTGTTGGGTTGGAGCCCGGTTGAGTTGCGCGTTTTCGAGGCATCGCGGCGCGTTTTTCGAGGGTGGCGCGGATCCCGAGGTGGTGCGCGGCTCGAGGCGGCGTACGGACGCGGGAATGCGCGCGTCTGGCGCGCATTGGGAACGCGCTCCTGCGCGGGTGACGCAGGGGCCGCCACGTGGCGGGCCCCCGTTGGCGGCCGCGCGGAAGGGGAGCGGGCGCTCGGGTGTCACGCGCCCGTGTGGCGCGTGACTGTCGCGTGCCGCGTGGCGTGCGGTGACGCGGCCGCGTGGACGGGCAGGGCGTGTGCCTGCGCCGGGTGCACGCGCCTGTGTGCCGTGGACCGCGGCTGGGGGCTCCCCCATTGGCCGGTCCACCGTGCACCCTTGAGCCGTGGACCAACCCCCCTTTTTCCCCTTTTTCTTCTTCTTCTTCTTCCTCCCCCGAGCGCCATTTCTCTTCCTTTTTCTTTTCTTTCTTCTTCACCGAGCGAGAGAGGGAGTGAGGAGGGAATTTTTGGGGGTTTGTGGCGGTGCGCCGTGGACCTCGCGGAGCGCGCGAGTGTTTCCAAACGGGTCGGTTGGGCGGTGCGACGCGTTCGAGGTTGGTCCCGCACTTCGTTTTTTTCGGTGTTTTTAGCACAGTTTTGGAGCGTTCTTTTGAACAGTGTTTTAAACCCTCTTGCTCTTATCTGTGTTAGGGACTGTGTTTTACTGCAACCGTTTTGCGTGCGGACTCCGGCAGCGGACTTCGTTTTGCGTGCGGATCGCGTGGAGGCCAATTGCAAGTGTCTACGAGCAATTGGTGGCAAATCGAGGTGGGTGGCTTTGCTTTCAAGATCTATGGACTGTGCTCTAATTCTATTGATATAGAATCATGCATGATAGTGATTGGACTTGGGTAGCATGCTAGAATTTGAATGTTATTATTCCTCGTTTTTATCTGTTGATCGTTTGATCTCTTCTACTTCCTACCGCCTGTTAAATATCTGTTATCTTGGAACCTGACCTAGCACCCCTGTCATATGTTGCATGTGTAACCAGACCAGTAGAAAACCCTCACTTGGGCTAGGGTTATTTATGTTTAGACATCCACACTTTATGTTTCATTCCTGGACTTAGTGTTATCCTCGCCCGGGTAGTGGGCCGAGCGGTCGGGACTTCTTTTTAGTGTGGGATGCATTTGCACTCGTGCTTGGGAGCAGAGTGGAGTCTGGTAGATGTAGGGGTTCGCTTGTCTGTATCGGGAACCGTTTGGGGTAAACGGTGGACCCGAGAGATCTTGTTTTCCCCTGTTTGGGTTGTCGCCACTGTGTTAGTGGCAGTAGTTTACTAGTGTTAGCCGGACCTAGAACCCAGAACCCTTTTCGACATATACATGATTTTAGTCTACCAATGTTTTCTTCCAAACATCGAAGGGCCGCTGGAGTCTGTTCTTGTTTGATTGGACAAAGGCATCAGCCCTTCGGGGTTTGGGTAAAAGACTTGTTTTCTAACTGTTTTCCTAAAAAGAACTAAAATCATTAAATATGGATTTCTTCTAGATCAAATGATTTTCAATAACAAATGTCACCTTTTTCTTGTAAATCTCCCCACTCGAAAGGATTCGAGTGATCCGGGTTCTAGGGGCCGTTCCGTTGTCGGGACGAAAGCCACGGGGGCCGAGCCTGGAACCTGTTCTTGTTTGATAGGGTTGTAGGTGTAGGTCTCCCGGGACTTTCGGGCCCTGTTGGTGTTTTCTGCGTGTCGTACCGAGGTTATTGTGTTCCCGAACTATAAGGGATCGGGAACTTCGATAGGCGGAGCCTAGAGTCTGTTCTTGTTTGATAGGGTTCTTAGCACCGGTCTATCGGGATTCCGAACCCTTATGGTGTCGGTCTTTCCTGTGAGTTTAGTGTTCTGTTGTGGGAGCCGTCTGGTGGACGGTGGCCCCAGCTGTGTGGTTTTCCAGCCTGTGGTTGAGAGTTGGTGTTGTTGGTCGATCTTGTTGATCGTGGTTTGGACTATAGCCTGCATGAGCCATATTTGAGCTCGACAGAGATACGCGGATACTTTCCTCGGTGGGGTCGCTCCCCTCGAGAGCCACTCCGAAGTTGGGCCTGTTACTTGCTATCGCGACTTGTCGACGCCGTCCCTCTGACTGTGCCAGTTAGTGGCAGTCACGGACACCCTACGTAGACTCGTCCTGTTGAGGATGTGCGGCAGTAGGGGGGGGCGCAGGTTTGACTGGACCCTTGAGGCAGTCAGTATAGATTTGGTGAGTTTACTGTGTGTGTTAGTAGATGCATCATGTTCCATCTGTTCCTTTTCTTGAGCATCTAGATAGAGGCATAGTAGCTGTAGAGTTTACTTTTCCAGCCATTTCATTTCAGTATTATGTTGTTACTTTATGCCTCTAGTAGACTTAGTGGGCAGACCGTCGGGCTTGTTGGCGGCACCCACTGAGAACTACTTGGGACGTAGTTCTCACACCCGTCGTGGTGTATTTTCCCACAGGGACTTCTACTCCTGTTCCTGCTGCTCCTGTTGCTGCTTCTTCTGATCGAGGTAAGGGAGTCGCGAGATAGTTCCCTACCAGTCATCGTCCAGAGAGTAGATGTACCCCCGGTCTTGTTTGAGAGTTTATGTTGAGCGACCTTTTAGTGAGGTATAGAGTTGTATTTTATTTTACTGCTTGAGAGACTTTTGTACTTTTGGTGAGGACCTTGTGTTGTATATAGCTTTTATTTCTAGCAGCTTTACTTTCAGCTCTGATATCTGTATAGTATAAATGCTCTTTTGCAGGTTAGTCGCTTCGTCTATACGGGGCTTCCCGTATAGGCGGCGGATCTGTTGGCGAGCCCGGGTCGCAGTTTCGACCCCGGGGCGTGACAGATTAGGTGGTATCAGAGCCTAGGTTGTAGGTCGTGGTGGACTTAGAAACCCTAGGCTTGTGGTTGGACATTAGGATGACTACGTGAGAGTCGTGACTTATAGCGAGAGTCCTGATTGAGTTTCATACCTCTCCCAAGAGACGGGATGAGTGATTGGCATGTTTATTCTCCTAAGTGATTATGTTGGCTGCAGACAACATAATGCTATGGAATGGGTGACATGTCTTAGACTTTCGCTGGATTGGGTCGTATGGTTGTTGTGTCCTGATGTTTGTTATTGTGCAGTGGACTACTATGCCTCTGAGACGTCGTGCAGTGTGGTGAAGAGGGCACATCCCGCATCTGATGGGTACCCGAGCAGCGGGAGGCAGAGCTATCAGAGCAGAGCGAGACCCAGGGTTATGGACCCAGATGTTACCGATGTCGGAGGCTGTCCGATGCCAGGAGTAGGCCATGGAACGTTTGATGCGCCTGTTGGAGCAGATAACACAGCCAGATGCAGTACTGCTTGAGAGTCCTCCAGCACCTCCTTCCTATGCAGTGGCATATGCAGTTGTACTAGTGGCACCGATGGAGCGAGCAACCCCCTCCGTGTCGACGAGTAGTGCCGAGGCACCGAGGTAGGGTGGATGGCGGATAGTAGATAAACTTTGGGACATCATCGGTCGATAGGGCCAGTCCCGGCAGTCCAATCCACCCCGATTTGCAGGTTTGAGCTTGGAGCAGTGGGAGGCTGAAAACTGGATAGCAACAATGGAGAAGCTTCAGGTACACTTGGCTACGCACTTTTGGGAAGAGGACGCCGAGATTTGGTGGCGTCGAGTTCGTCCTGCTGGACCACCGAGAGTGCAGTTGTTGACTTGGAACCAGTTTCGTGCTTAACTGCTCCAGGCCTTCTTTCCTGACAGTGTAAGCAGAAACTGGAAGGGGATCCTAGACGCCTGCAGCAGGGGAGTCGACCTCTTCTGGAGTATGTTCGCGGAGTTTTGCGGTTGTTGAGCAGGCTCGGTGGGTTGACCGAGGATCAGTAATCACGTCAGAGAGAGACGGAGCGCCAGGGACCAGCTCCGGGGAGAGACATCTAGTGCCGCCTGAGTTTGGATAGTTGAGTAGATCGAGACCCCCGGGGCCGTCATGATCCCAGTCTGAGGGTCGTGAGTCTCAGAGGAGACAGAGACCAGGAGGTTCTCCACAGCCGATGTATCAGCAGCAGCAGCGGGATGACTATGTCATTTGTGGTAGGCCGCATTCTGCGTCGCAGTGTGACCACAGGCGGAGGCGATGTTTTTCGTGTGGACAGTCGGGGCATTTTCAGGCAGCATGCCCTCGAGCAGTACTTACAGCAATACCGCTTGCGACGGCACCCCCTCTACCTCTTCGGGATGAAGGAACTCCGCCGATTTACCGCCAGGCAGATAGGGATACGACGTCGGGGCAGACTGAGCGACGACCACCTACATCGAGCGGATGAGTCTGTACCGCCCGGTTGGAGGGCGCTACGGCAGTGGACCAGATTGTCGCGGGCATGATTTCTTTACAGCAGTTTGAGTTGAGTGTTTTTGGCTTTCCTGTTTGGACTGGAGGTAGAGTTGTTACCCCGTGCACTAGAGGTACAGATTTCTGTTGGTGTTGTGCGTGTGGGGGGGGAGCCTTGTGGATTGTGTCCAGTACAGTTGAGACTTGGAATATCACTGGCAGGTGTTACAGTTCAGGGGCAGCTCCACGACTCAGATTGAGCACACTGGATGGACCAGTTGTTGCGGTATTGTTCAACGGCTGATTGTGGAATGAGATCAGTTAACCTTCCGCGAGTTGGACTAGAGGAGTTCATTTTCATAGATCACCAGGGTATCCTTCCTTCAGCTGTGGCTTCAGCGGTTTGCGGCTTGGTGCTACTTTTGGATCGTTGGCGACGATTAGGACTAGAGGTGGTGTCCGTAGGGGTCGCGTTTAAATCATAGCTTTCGTTTTGTTGCCACGGCAGGAACGACTTCAACACTTCTCTCCCTTTTCTCGCCGGTGTGCTGAAATTTTCGAACAGAACGAAAACTTCGAAAGACTGCTCCAGAAATGGAGACGGTGCCCGAACCTGTTCTTGTTTGATTGGGGCAAGGGCATTGGTGCTTTCGAAATTTTCGGACTTTTCGTTAATTTCAGCCATTTTCTAAATTGAGAGTTGTGGTTGACGACTTTCCGGCTGGTGGGGCCTTTACCCTTCTTGTTGGTTGTGTTGGCGTAGTACGTGTAGTTTTGGGCGAGTAGAGTTGGTCGTTCTTCCTTGTCCTCTGTCCTTTGGAACTTCTGAGTTTTTCCAGCTTTCGGACTCCTGGCCGTGTGGAACTCGCTTCGCGGAGTGTGCGTAGCGACTGGGGAGATGGAGACGGTGTTGATGGATACTTACTTGTGGCTTCGGAACTCCCCTTTTGGGCTGTGTTAGTTTCGAGGACGAAACTTTCTTTTAGTGGGGGAGAGTGTGAGGTCCCGGAATCCCCCGCGTAGAGTTTGCTGGTTGTTGGGCAGCTTTTGGTGGCCGTTGGGAGTGTTTGTGGGCATGTCGGGCCCGAGAAATGGATTTGTGGTGCAATTTGAGTTTTATTTTGCATCACTGGGGGCCTGCGTGATGTGTCGGTGGTGTTTGTGCACAATTTGGACACAAGTGTTGGACCTTGGGCTTAAAAGGAGATCCCGTGAAAATTGGAGGACCCGTCGAGTGTTGGGTAGTGGTTTCGCGCGATTCAGATGTCAATTTGGACTCCGGGCGAAGTTTGGATAAAGATTACCCCTCCGGTTGCCTTCGGGAATTTTTAGAGTTGCAATTTGGCAAATCGGACTACAGAATTGGGCCCGGCGCGGAAATCGGATCAAGTTGGCTATCCGGGGGCACTCCGCAATTTTCGGATCAGAATTTGGAAAAATGGACATCGTTTTTGGATTCAGCGCGCGAAATCGCTAGGAATGGACTATTTACTTGTTTGGTTTGGAGCCCGGTTGAGTTGCGCGTTTTTTCGAGGCATCGCGGCGCGTTTTTCGAGGTGTGGCGCGGATCCCGAGGTGGTGCGCGGCTCGAGGCGGCGTACGGACGCGGGAATGCGCGCGTCTGGCGCGCATTGGGAACGCGCTCCTGCGCGGGTGACGCAGGGGCCGCCACGTGGCGGGCCCCCGTTGGCGGCCGCGCGGAAGGGGAGCGGGCGCTCGGTGTCACGCGCCCGTGTGGCGCGTGACTGTCGCGTGCCGCGTGGCGTGCGGTGACGCGGCCGCGTGGACGGGCAGGCGTGTGCCTGCGCCGGGTGCACGCGCCTGTGTGCCGTGGACCGCGGCTGGGGGCTCCCCCATTGGCCGGTCCACCGTGCACCCTTGAGCCGTGGACCACCCCCCTTTTTCCCTTTTTCTTCTTCTTCTTCTTCCTCCCCCGAGCGCCATTTCTCTTCCTTTTTCTTTTCTTTCTTCTTCACCGAGCGAGAGAGGGAGTGAGGAGGGAATTTTTGGGGGTTGTGGCGGTGCGCCGTGGACCTCGCGGAGCGCGCGAGGTGTTCCAAACGGGTCGGTTGGGCGGTGCGACGCGTCGAGGTTGGTCCCGCACTTCGTTTTTTCGGTGTTTTTAGCACAGTTTTGGAGCGTTCTTTTGAACAGTGTTTTAACCCTCTTGCTCTTATCTGTGTTAGGGACTGTGTTTTACTGCACCGTTTTGCGTGCGGACTCCGGCAGCGGACTTCGTTTTGCGTGCGGATCGCGTGGAGGCCAATTGCAAGTGTCTACGAGCAATTGGTGGCAAATCGAGGTGGGTGGCTTTGCTTTCAAGATCTATGGACTGTGCTCTAATTCTATTGATATAGAATCATGCATGATAGTGATTGGACTTGGGTAGCATGCTAGAATTTGAATGTTATTATTCCTCGTTTTTATCTGTTGATCATTTGATCTCTTCTACTTCCTACCGCCTGTTAAATATCTGTTATCTTGGAACCTGACCTAGCACCCCTGTCATATGTTGCATGTGTAACCAGACCAGTAGAAAACCCTCACTTGGGCTAGGGTTATTTATGTTTAGACATCCACACTTTATGTTTCATTCCTGGACTTAGTGTTATCCTCGCCCGGGTAGTGGGCCGAGCGGTCGGGACTTCTTTTTAGTGTGGGATGCATTTGCACTCGTGCTTGGGAGCAGAGTGGAGTCTGGTAGATGTAGGGGTTCGCTTGTCTGTATCGGGAACCGTTTGGGGTAAACGGTGGACCCGAGAGATCTTGTTTTCCCCTGTTTGGGTTGTCGCCACTGTGTTAGTGGCAGTAGTTTACTAGTGTTAGCCGGACCTAGAACCCAGAACCCTTTTCGACATATACATGATTTTAGTCTACCAATGTTTTCTTCCAAACATCGAAGGGCCGCTGGAGTCTGTTCTTGTTTGATTGGACAAAGGCATCAGCCCTTCGGGGTTTGGGTAAAAGACTTGTTTTCTAACTGTTTTCCTAAAAAGAACTAAAATCATTAAATATGGATTTCTTCTAGATCAAATGATTTTCAATAACAAATGTCACCTTTTTCTTGTAAATCTCCCCACTCGAAAGGATTCGAGTGATCCGGGTTCTAGGGGCCGTTCCGTTGTCGGGACGAAAGCCACGGGGGCCGAGCCTGGAACCTGTTCTTGTTTGATAGGGTTGTAGGTGTAGGTCTCCCGGGACTTTCGGGCCCTGTTGGTGTTTTCTGCGTGTCGTACCGAGGTTATTGTGTTCCCGAACTATAAGGGATCGGGAACTTCGATAGGCGGAGCCTAGAGTCTGTTCTTGTTTGATAGGGTTCTTAGCACCGGTCTATCGGGATTCCGAACCCTTATGGTGTCGGTCTTTCCTGTGAGTTTAGTGTTCTGTTGTGGGAGCCGTCTGGTGGACGGTGGCCCCAGCTGTGTGGTTTTCCAGCCTGTGGTTGAGAGTTGGTGTTGTTGGTCGATCTTGTTGATCGTGGTTTGGACTATAGCCTGCATGAGCCATATTTGAGCTCGACAGAGATACGCGGATACTTTCCTCGGTGGGGTCGCTCCCCTCGAGAGCCACTCCGGAGTTGGGCCTGTTACTTGCTATCGCGACTTGTCGACGCCGTCCCTCTGACTGTGCCAGTTAGTGGCAGTCACGGACACCCTACGGTAGACTCGTCCTGTTGAGGATGTGCGGCAGTAGGGGGGGGCGCAGGTTTGACTGGACCCTTGAGGCAGTCAGTATAGATTTGGTGAGTTTACTGTGTGTGTTAGTAGATGCATCATGTTCCATCTGTTCCTTTTCTTGAGCATCTAGATAGAGGCATAGTAGCTGTAGAGTTACTTTTCCAGCCATTTCATTTCAGTATTATGTTGTTACTTTATGCCTCTAGTAGACTTAGTGGGCAGACCGTCGGGCTTGTTGGCGGCACCCACTGAGAACTACTTGGGACGTAGTTCTCACACCCGTCGTGGTGTATTTTCCCACAGGGACTTCTACTCCTGTTCCTGCTGCTCCTGTTGCTGCTTCTTCTGATCGAGGTAAGGGAGTCGCGAGATAGTTCCCTACCAGTCATCGTCCAGAGAGTAGATGTACCCCCGGTCTTGTTTGAGAGTTTATGTTGAGCGACCTTTTAGTGAGGTATAGAGTTGTATTTTATTTTACTGCTTGAGAGACTTTTGTACTTTTGGTGAGGACCTTGTGTTGTATATAGCTTTTATTTCTAGCAGCTTTACTTTCAGCTCTGATATCTGTATAGTATAAATGCTCTTTTGCAGGTTAGTCGCTTCGTCTATACGGGGCTTCCCATATAGGCGGCGGATCTGTTGGCGAGCCCGGGTCGCAGTTTCGACCCCGGGGCGTGACAGATTAGGTGGTATCAGAGCCTAGGTTGTAGGTCGTGGTGGACTTAGAAACCCTAGGCTTGTGGTTGGACATTAGGATGACTACGTGAGAGTCGTGACTTATAGCGAGAGTCCTGATTGAGTTTCATACCTCTCCCAAGAGACGGGATGAGTGATTGGCATGTTTATTCTCCTAAGTGATTATGTTGGCTGCAGACAACATAATGCTATGGAATGGGTGACATGTCTTAGACTTTCGCTGGATTGGGTCGTATGGTTGTTGTGTCCTGATGTTTGTTATTGTGCAGTGGACTACTATGCCTCTGAGACGTCGTGCAGTGTGGTGAAGAGGGCACATCCCGCATCTGATGGGTACCCGAGCAGCGGGAGGCAGAGCTATCAGAGCAGAGCGAGACCCAGGGTTATGGACCCAGATGTTACCGATGTCGGAGGCTGTCCGATGCCAGGAGTAGGCCATGGAACGTTTGATGCGCCTGTTGGAGCAGATAACACAGCCAGATGCAGTACTGCTTGAGAGTCCTCCAGCACCTCCTTCCTATGCAGTGGCATATGCAGTTGTACTAGTGGCACCGATGGAGCGAGCAACCCCCTCCGTGTCGACGAGTAGTGCCGAGGCACCGAGGTAGGGTGGATGGCGGATAGTAGATAAACTTTGGGACATCATCGGTCGATAGGGCCAGTCCCGGCAGTCCAATCCACCCCGATTTGCAGGTTTGAGCTTGGAGCAGTGGGAGGCTGAAAACTGGATAGCAACAATGGAGAAGCTTCAGGTACACTTGGCTACGCACTTTTGGGAAGAGGACGCCGAGATTTGGTGGCGTCGAGTTCGTCCTGCTGGACCACCGAGAGTGCAGTTGTTGACTTGGAACCAGTTTCGTGCTTAACTGCTCCAGGCCTTCTTTCCTGACAGTGTAAGCAGAAACTGGAAGGGGATCCTAGACGCCTGCAGCAGGGGAGTCGACCTCTTCTGGAGTATGTTCGCGAGTTTTGCGGTTGTTGAGCAGGCTCGGTGGGTTGACCGAGGATCAGTAATCACGTCAGAGAGAGACGGAGCGCCAGGGACCAGCTCCGGGGAGAGACATCTAGTGCCGCCTGAGTTTGGATAGTTGAGTAGATCGAGACCCCCGGGGCCGTCATGATCCCAGTCTGAGGGTCGTGAGTCTCAGAGGAGACAGAGACCAGGAGGTTCTCCACAGCCGATGTATCAGCAGCAGCAGCGGGATGACTATGTCATTTGTGGTAGGCCGCATTCTGCGTCGCAGTGTGACCACAGGCGGAGGCGATGTTTTTCGTGTGGACAGTCGGGGCATTTTCAGGCAGCATGCCCTCGAGCAGTACTTACAGCAATACCGCTTGCGACGGCACCCCCTCTACCTCTTCGGGATGAAGGAACTCCGCCGATTTACCGCCAGGCAGATAGGGATACGACGTCGGGGCAGACTGAGCGACGACCACCTACATCGAGCGGATGAGTCTGTACCGCCCGGTTGGAGGGCGCTACGGCAGTGGACCAGATTGTCGCGGGCATGATTTCTTTACAGCAGTTTGAGTTGAGTGTTTTTGGCTTTCCTGTTTGGACTGGAGGTAGAGTTGTTACCCCGTGCACTAGAGGTACAGATTTCTGTTGGTGTTGTGCGTGTGGGGGGGGAGCCTTGTGGATTGTGTCCAGTACAGTTGAGACTTGGAATATCACTGGCAGGTGTTACAGTTCAGGGGCAGCTCCACGACTCAGATTGAGCACACTGGATGGACCAGTTGTTGCGGTATTGTTCAACGGCTGATTGTGGAATGAGATCAGTTAACCTTCCGCGAGTTGGACTAGAGGAGTTCATTTTCATAGATCACCAGGGTATCCTTCCTTCAGCTGTGGCTTCAGCGGTTTGCGGCTTGGTGCTACTTTTGGATCGTTGGCGACGATTAGGACTAGAGGTGGTGTCCGTAGGGGTCGCGTTTAAATCGTAGCTTTCGTTTTGTTGCCACGGCAGGAACGACTTCAACACTTCTCTCCCTTTTCTCGCCGGTGTGCTGAAATTTTCGAACAGAACGAAAACTTCGAAAGACTGCTCCAGAAATGGAGACGGTGCCCGAACCTGTTCTTGTTTGATTGGGGCAAGGGCATTGGTGCTTTCGAAATTTTCGGACTTTTCGTTAATTTCAGCCATTTTCTAAATTGAGAGTTGTGGTTGACGACTTTCCGGCTGGTGGGGCCTTTACCCTTCTTGTTGGTTGTGTTGGCGTAGTACGTGTAGTTTTGGGCGAGTAGAGTTGGTCGTTCTTCCTTGTCCTCTGTCCTTTGGAACTTCTGAGTTTTTCCAGCTTTCGGACTCCTGGCCGTGTGGAACTCGCTTCGCGGAGTGTGCGTAGCGACTGGGGAGATGGAGACGGTGTTGATGGATACTTACTTGTGGCTTCGGAACTCCCCTTTTGGGCTGTGTTAGTTTCGAGGACGAAACTTTCTTTTAGTGGGGGAGAGTGTGAGGTCCCGGAATCCCCCGCGTAGAGTTTGCTGGTTGTTGGGCAGCTTTTGGTGGCCGTTGGGAGTGTTTGTGGGCATGTCGGGCCCGAGAAATGGATTTGTGGTGCAATTTGAGTTTTATTTTGCATCACTGGGGGCCTGCGTGATGTGTCGGTGGTGTTTGTGCACAATTTGGACACAAGTGTTGGACCTTGGGCTTAAAAGGAGATCCCGTGAAAATTGGAGGACCCGTCGAGTGTTGGGTAGTGGTTTCGCGCGATTCAGATGTCAATTTGGACTCCGGGCGAAGTTTGGATAAAAGATTACCCCTCCGGTTGCCTTCGGGAATTTTTAGAGTTGCAATTTGGCAAATCGGACTACAGAATTGGGCCCGGCGCGGAAATCGGATCAAGTTGGCTATCCGGGGGCACTCCGCAATTTTCGGATCAGAATTTGGAAAAATGGACATCGTTTTTGGATTCAGCGCGCGAAATCGCTAGGAATGGACTATTTACTTGTTTGGTTTGGAGCCCGGTTGAGTTGCGCGTTTTTCGAGGCATCGCGGCGCGTTTTTCGAGGTGTGGCGCGGATCCCGAGGTGGCGCGCGGCTCGAGGCGGCGTACGGACGCGGGAATGCGCGCGTCTGGCGCGCATTGGGAACGCGCTCCTGCGCGGGTGACGCAGGGGCCGCCACGTGGCGGGCCCCCGTTGGCGGCCGCGCGGAAGGGGAGCGGGCGCTCGGTGTCACGCGCCCGTGTGGCGCGTGACTGTCGCGTGCCGCGTGGCGTGCGGTGACGCGGCCGCGTGGACGGGCAGGCGTGTGCCTGCGCCGGGTGCACGCGCCTGTGTGCCGTGGACCGCGGCTGGGGGCTCCCCCATTGGCCGGTCCACCGTGCACCCTTGAGCCGTGGACCACCCCCCTTTTTCCCTTTTTCTTCTTCTTCTTCTTCCTCCCCCGAGCGCCATTTCTCTTCCTTTTTCTTTTCTTTCTTCTTCACCGAGCGAGAGAGGGAGTGAGGAGGGAATTTTTGGGGGTTGTGGCGGTGCGCCGTGGACCTCGCGGAGCGCGCGAGGTGTTCCAAACGGGTCGGTTGGGCGGTGCGACGCGTCGAGGTTGGTCCCGCACTTCGTTTTTTTCGGTGTTTTTAGCACAGTTTTGGAGCGTTCTTTTGAACAGTGTTTTAACCCTCTTGCTCTTATCTGTGTTAGGGACTGTGTTTTACTGCACCGTTTTGCGTGCGGACTCCGGCAGCGGACTTCGTTTTGCGTGCGGATCGCGTGGAGGCCAATTGCAAGTGTCTACGAGCAATTGGTGGCAAATCGAGGTGGGTGGCTTTGCTTTCAAGATCTATGGACTGTGCTCTAATTCTATTGATATAGAATCATGCATGATAGTGATTGGACTTGGGTAGCATGCTAGAATTTGAATGTTATTATTCCTCGTTTTTATCTGTTGATCGTTTGATCTCTTCTACTTCCTACCGCCTGTTAAATATCTGTTATCTTGGAACCTGACCTAGCACCCCTGTCATATGTTGCATGTGTAACCAGACCAGTAGAAAACCCTCACTTGGGCTAGGGTTATTTATGTTTAGACATCCACACTTTATGTTTCATTCCTGGACTTAGTGTTATCCTCGCCCGGGTAGTGGGCCGAGCGGTCGGGACTTCTTTTTAGTGTGGGATGCATTTGCACTCGTGCTTGGGAGCAGAGTGGAGTCTGGTAGATGTAGGGGTTCGCTTGTCTGTATCGGGAACCGTTTGGGGTAAACGGTGGACCCGAGAGATCTTGTTTTCCCCTGTTTGGGTTGTCGCCACTGTGTTAGTGGCAGTAGTTTACTAGTGTTAGCCGGACCTAGAACCCAGAACCCTTTTCGACATATACATGATTTTAGTCTACCAATGTTTTCTTCCAAACATCGAAGGGCCGCTGGAGTCTGTTCTTGTTTGATTGGACAAAGGCATCAGCCCTTCGGGGTTTGGGTAAAAGACTTGTTTTCTAACTGTTTTCCTAAAAAGAACTAAAATCATTAAATATGGATTTCTTCTAGATCAAATGATTTTCAATAACAAATGTCACCTTTTTCTTGTAAATCTCCCCACTCGAAAGGATTCGAGTGATCCGGGTTCTAGGGGCCGTTCCGTTGTCGGGACGAAAGCCACGGGGGCCGAGCCTGGAACCTGTTCTTGTTTGATAGGGTTGTAGGTGTAGGTCTCCCGGGACTTTCGGGCCCTGTTGGTGTTTTCTGCGTGTCGTACCGAGGTTATTGTGTTCCCGAACTATAAGGGATCGGGAACTTCGATAGGCGGAGCCTAGAGTCTGTTCTTGTTTGATAGGGTTCTTAGCACCGGTCTATCGGGATTCCGAACCCTTATGGTGTCGGTCTTTCCTGTGAGTTTAGTGTTCTGTTGTGGGAGCCGTCTGGTGGACGGTGGCCCCAGCTGTGTGGTTTTCCAGCCTGTGGTTGAGAGTTGGTGTTGTTGGTCGATCTTGTTGATCGTGGTTTGGACTATAGCCTGCATGAGCCATATTTGAGCTCGACAGAGATACGCGGATACTTTCCTCGGTGGGGTCGCTCCCCTCGAGAGCCACTCCGGAGTTGGGCCTGTTACTTGCTATCGCGACTTGTCGACGCCGTCCCTCTGACTGTGCCAGTTAGTGGCAGTCACGGACACCCTACGGTAGACCCGTCCTGTTGAGGATGTGCGGCAGTAGGGGGGGGCGCAGGTTTGACTGGACCCTTGAGGCAGTCAGTATAGATTTGGTGAGTTTACTGTGTGTGTTAGTAGATGCATCATGTTCCATCTGTTCCTTTTCTTGAGCATCTAGATAGAGGCATAGTAGCTGTAGAGTTACTTTTCCAGCCATTTCATTTCAGTATTATGTTGTTACTTTATGCCTCTAGTAGACTTAGTGGGCAGACCGTCGGGCTTGTTGGCGGCACCCACTGAGAACTACTTGGGACGTAGTTCTCACACCCGTCGTGGTGTATTTTCCCACAGGGACTTCTACTCCTGTTCCTGCTGCTCCTGTTGCTGCTTCTTCTGATCGAGGTAAGGGAGTCGCGAGATAGTTCCCTACCAGTCATCGTCCAGAGAGTAGATGTACCCCCGGTCTTGTTTGAGAGTTTATGTTGAGCGACCTTTTAGTGAGGTATAGAGTTGTATTTTATTTTACTGCTTGAGAGACTTTTGTACTTTTGGTGAGGACCTTGTGTTGTATATAGCTTTTATTTCTAGCAGCTTTACTTTCAGCTCTGATATCTGTATAGTATAAATGCTCTTTTGCAGGTTAGTCGCTTCGTCTATACGGGGCTTCCCGTATGGGCGGCGGATCTGTTGGCGAGCCCGGGTCGCAGTTTCGACCCCGGGGCGTGACAATTGGTGCCCTTTTTGCAAAGACATCTGCCTCTGTTCCTACACCAGCTACTTCTGTTGATTGAGGTAAGGGAGTCGCGAGCTAGATTCCTACCTGTTTACTTGGAGAGCTAGGTGTACCCTTTCCTTCAGGTTTTGTGTTGTAGTCCTGTATAGTCTGACTTGTATTTTTTTTTTTTGTAAGAGGTGGATTGTGTATTGTGGATGTTATCAAATGTATAATGGACTTTCTTTATTATTTTAGTAGTTTTATTTCCAACTCTGATATCTGTTTAATATTGGTAGATACTTTTTTTACAAGTTTGACGTTTCACTTGTGCGGGAGTTTTCTCGGATAGTCGACGGATCTGTTAGCGAGCCCGGATCGCAGTTCGATCTTGGGGCGTGACACAAAGTACCAAACGGATCAATAAAGTCCCAAAGATCCATGTCGGATTAAGCCGAAACGAAAATCAATTTCCAACAAACAACACATCGATTCAGTGAAATAGAATTCAGTGATACATACCTCAAATCAAAGGTTCCAAATTAATTCCTATGTTCCCCTCACCCTCAAGGACACCCAGGAACCTTCAAAATGCAGCAACAAGGCTCCTAACAAGAGGGATTTCCAAAATGCTTTCCTGCTGTCCACACTGCTGCAGAATTTTCTGAAGCTAGGTTCTAGCTGTGGTTGTGACAAATACGGCGAATCCACAGGGTAACCACGAGTAAGAAATACCCACAACACTTCTAAGAAGGTCCCCAAGCTCCTAATCCATCAAAAGGAACCCTTAATTACCACGAAATTGCAACTAGAAGATGATCAAATCACAAGAACATAGAAATTCCAAAATTCTATTTTTCAATTGGTGAGCTGAATAAAAACTAAAATCCACTAAGAACCAACCTTAAAACTAGCTGAAACAAAAATTTCTCTTATTCAAAATGAAGTCAAGATTATCCCCATCCAATTTAAAGTTCAGCTCAAAAAGGAAAAAAAAATCCAAGAAAGATCTATTAAAATCTCAACTTGTCCAAAAATCAGTAACTGTCATAAGAACTTCAAAAAATTCATAAATATCTGAAATTTGGGCGCAAGAGAAGCTCCCACAAGCTCCAAACCTCGAGTTCTACCGGTGGTGAAGCTTTCCATGGAGTTTCAATTCACGAAACAACTCCAAAAGCTTAGGAGAAGAAGAACTCTCTAGGTGATTACTGCGGCCAGCTGCTGGAAGGATGCTTCTAGGGTTGCCAATGGTAGAAGAAGAAGGTGAAGGAGCTCAAGACTTAGCCAAAATAGAGGTTTCTGGAGTTGGAGGAGGAAAAGAGCATCAGGGGAACAGGGGCTCTATTTATAAGTGAATTGGTTGGGTAAGTTGAGCCTAAGGAACAACATGCTTAGCTGCTATCCAACCAGCCAAAATACAGTTTCGGGCACGTAGAACCCAATTCAGGTGTCCAAAACCTCAGGCCAAAATTCGCTAGCCCAAGCTAAGCCTTTGTGACTGCGCTCGAAAGTTTCTGGGCGCCTGGATCCTACGCCCGAAAGACCACAAACCACTCGACACATGTCGCGCATCGATGATAATCACGAGGAAGGTTCACCAACCAAATTCGTGCTGCTACAGTAACTTTAGGGCGCGCTCAAATCTTGAGCACGAAATTATCTCAAACACTCTCCGTAGCTTTGCGCATATTAGGGCTCCTGGATTCCTATTTAGGGCGCCCGAAACCTATAGAATTTTAGTTCTACTCTAAATTTTCGCACTGAGTCCGTTTTCGTATCAATTTTGCGCTCAAATCTGACAATCTGTAGAGGTGTTAATGAGCTGCTAATACTGGGATCATTTCGCGAGTTAAGTTTCGTATCACCACAACAACCCTATTAAAATAAGTAATGACTTTAAAATTGGTACCATAAGAGACATGAAAAATTAATATTAGATAAATTAAAAAATTGGATGGATATCAAAATTAAAATTTTAAAAAATTAAATAATTTAAGCAACATGAGCTGAAGTGTAAATAAATTCTATATATTTTTAACTATTTTTAAAAAGTGTTTCACCAATTCCATTATATTTATTTGACTAAATTTATGGGCAAAGACGAACAGCAAATAATAACAAATAAAAACAAAAAAGATACGAAAACACAAGAACCAATACATACGAAGTGCCCAAGTTGCGACTTCTTCTCTGTCGCTTCCACATCGAGTAATAAAACTAGTAAAGAGTCCATTCTCCCATCTTGCACCGTACAACGGAGCATTCATTTACGTCCGCTTTAAAACACTCCCCCAATTCGTGAATCCCCAAAACCTAAAATCGTATTAATTCATTATTAATTAATAGAAGATCCGGTGACCAAACCCTCGATCCGTTACCAAAAAACCTCTGGTTTTCTACGTCTCCTTTCTCTATATCCCCTGTAGAGATCGGGGATCGAACCCGATCTATCCTCTCCTCCCCTTCTTCTCTTCTTCTTCTCTAATGGCACCTCGCTCTCTCCTCTTCCTCTTCCTCCTCTTTGTTATCATCCCTATTCATGGCTTTGGAGCTTCGTTTAGGCCCCCGGGGCGATCCATTCTCCGATCGCTTGGGGACGGCGACGCCGCCGACGTCGCCGTGGACCTCAACGCCACCACTTTCGACGCCTCCCTGAAGCGCTCCCCCGCCACCTTCGCCGTTGTCGAGTTCTTCGCTAACTGGTCGGATTCTTGTTTCCCTCTCTGAATTCGACTCAAAGTTTGCATTTTTTTTTGCCAAGATTTGATGCTTTCTTGGTTTTGTGATTCCTTTCAGTTGTGTTGTTAAGTAGTGGGTAATTCTAATTACTGATATTTGTGTGTTCCTGTTTTGTTCATATCGAAGTTGTCCTCTTTTGAGTTTAATATTACGAACTGGAGGTGGGATTGGAGGAGAAGGCTGTTTCTGAGAGCATTTTCATGTGTTATCAGATTTTCTCTTCTTTTTGTTCCTTTCTTCTTCTTTTTTTTGTAAATGCTGATCAGTTCATGCTGCTCGATTTGTAACATGTGTTTTTCAGAGGTTATTGATTAGAATCAAATTGTTTTGTGGATGTCATCTATGCTAATCTAGCGGGTGTTTGTTAATTTGTAACTGTTCCCACCACAGATGCAACTTCGATGAACTAGATTTTTCTGCACAAAGATGTAATTTCGCTCTGTATAGGGCTTTTTTTGAAATTGGCCCCCTAAAAATTTTTATTTTTAAAAATAGCCCCATAAATTTTATAATTGCAGAATTGGCCCTATTGGTGCCACTGGGCGCCACGTGTGCGCGCCAGGCGGGCGCTGAGGTGGATTAGTTGAACACGCGCTTTGAGAGTGCGCGTCTAAACACACGCTCTCAGAGCGCGTGTCTAAACACGCGCTCGGAAAGCGCGTGTTTAAACACGCGCTCCCAAAGCGCGTGTCTAAACACGCGCTCTCAGAGCGCGTGTGTAGACACGCGCTCACAGAGCGCGTGTTTACCCCAACCCACCCCTTTCAGCAAAAGGCCGCAGAGTTATCGAGTTCAATAGATTGCATATTTTTTTGTCAAAACATTGCAAATACAATTTTAAGTTCTTGCCAAGAGGTACTTAAATGGGGTCGAATACAACAAGAAAAGCTTACACATCTGTAACAGGGTATCTTAAATGGGGTCGAATACAACGAGAAAAGCTTACACATCTGTACCACTGTACTACTTGGACCTTTCATCTATTGAAAGACAAAGGATCTAGAATCTGAAATTTGGAAAGAGGATCCAAAATGAATAAATGGCTGCCATGATAGCCCCATAAAGTAGTGGTTTCTTAATCTCTTTATGAAAGTCCTGCACTATCTTATATTGCAAATTTGTCCTTAAATTCTTCACTTAAACATCTTAGTTCCATAAAACTTTCTCACATTATCACAATTTTTTTTTCTAGCAATTTCCAGTACTGAGACAAACAATCCATTTGTAGAGAAAAGTAGAATACATATATTCACAATGTTTTGCAAAAGATCCACATGCAGAGCAAAATAGTAACCAAAATACATATATTCACAAAAATTGGAAGTAAATTCTAATTAGTGGACTTAAATCTTATCACTAACAAATATTTCAAAGAACAAGCAAATGCCTAAATACTAGCACATTTGGGAACTGAGAAAAATAAAACAGAGTTTAACAATACAATAGAATAAAACTAATTGGATACAACACTAGCACAACACATCATATCATACAATAGCAGAACACAACAACCCAATAACACAACAAGGCACAACACAACAATCGGTCATCACATCACACAACACAATACAACACATCACATCACATCAAACAAAATAACAACACAACAACACAACAACCGGTCATCACATCGCACAACACAACACAACACATCACATCACATCAAACAATATAACAACACAACAACACAACAACACAATAAAACACAACAGAATACAACACGACATCACATTACAATAAAAAAATATAAATATAATAATACATAACGACAATATAGACTAATCAAATGGCTCTATACTGTCCAATTGATCCAGATGTGAGATGACCGTGCCCTCTGGCTGTGAAGGAGCTGAAGATGAGGGCTGATCGGTATGAGAGGGTTGTCGGTGCCGTGTTCGCCTAAAAAAAAGAAGATCAGGTCCTCGTTGACGACGACCAAGTGGTACATACCCCGATGGTGGCGTAATATCTGATGGTGATGGTGCATGCCCCGACGTCGATGCTCCACCATGATCTGCTGGCTGTGTCCCCGATGTCGATGCTCCACCATGATCTGCTGGGCGTGGAGGTGTAGTATGTGGTAATGTCTGTACAGTGAGTAAACCATCCTCCATCTGAGCAGCAGCACGTGTCAGAACGTCGAAAGGTGCTCCAGTAGGTGAAAGCTGGGGTAGTACACTTCTGACCATATATTCTGTTCTCTGAATGAGATCGACCTGAAATGAAAGCAGTATCACAATAATTACATTGACTTTCGTTTGAATATTAAATTAATTATTATATCATACCAAAAATCTTTCGTGATGTCCATGGGGCTGATATGCAAGGGGGGACGCTGGACTGGAGTAGATATCCACCTCCTGGTGATACTCCAATACCACTGCATGTACATAGAAGCGGCGCGTATATAATCGGGATCTACATGGGGGTCCACCTCTACTATATACTGCAGTCGATCGTCCCAATGCTGAATATGTATGGCATGAAATGCCGCCCAGTTCTCACCCGCTCTACCTCATGAAGTGATGCGAGGTAGAGCAACTACTGTGTCGGGTATATGCTGTCGAAATCCAAAATGACGAAGCACCCGATCCGGAAGATGTAGCTCAATAATATGAAAACATACTAGGGTCGTCCGTGATCGCCATACCGGGGACCCCACTAGACAAAAGGGTGGAAGTGACCCTAGTATATCATCTGTATATGGGCTCCATATAATCTATTGTAAAAAGTATATGATAAGTAACTTGTATTAAAATGAAAGTTATGTGAATGAAAACTTATGATAATTAACTCATGTACCTGGGACTCAAACTGGCAATCAAGTTGATCACGATAAAACTCAATGTCAGCCGTCCTGACATTGTCCCGAAAAGCCAAACTATTATTCCACCTGTTTCATTTATATCATATTTAGTAATGATAATATAAAATACTGAAAACTTAACATTTAATACATACCTGCAACCAAGGGGCACATCAATAAGATCAGCCTGTGGTCCGACTATCTCTGGTCGACCGATATGAAGATGGTCCCATGCCCAAATCTACATAAAAAGCTACTTAGAAATAATAAATAAATTTCATGAATGAAATTAGTAGTAAAGGAATGTACCTGAAGTAATGTCGCAAAACAACAACACCACGCTTTCCCCCTCATGCAAGCACTGGCTAATGCTCGATAGAGATGAGCTAGCGTCGCAGCTCCCCATGCCAACTCACCGCAAGCATCAAAATCCTCTACTAGAGGCAACCACTTTAAATGCACTCTAGTTCTGCTTGGGTTTGGCATTAGACTACAACCAATATGAAATAAAATGTAGGCTCTTGCTGTAGCCTCTATGACTGCGGGCGGTGCATCTAAGGCGATATCATGAAACTGATGATACAACCAGTCAAGTCTGATCTCCCCGCCTCTAATATCTCCGGGCACTACCCCAAGCAGCAGCTCACATAGCGCCGGCCACTGATACGAGCCCCCTCCGGTCACTGCCCCCCATCGATGCGGAGTCCAGTAATAACAGCCACATCCATCAAGGTGACTGTCATCTCCCCATTTCTCAAATGAAATGTCTGCGTCTCACTCCGCCATCGCTCGACTAAAGATCCTAGCAATGCCTGATCCAGCATGACGCGCCTCAATCGCGACACATAATAAAATCCCGCTCGTCGAAGTAGCTCCAAAACCGCAGGATGCTCAATTTGCCAGCGGTTCAATGTACGACTGTGCTCCATAAATTCAACCGGAGAATAATCCTGCAATAATATAAAAATCACATAATATTAGTACATGAAATTTCAAAGAAATAAAAAGGTTAATTATAAAATATATATATATAACCTCATCTCTAATGCAAGTACATCTGTGGTGGGGCTGATCTGTCAATACCGAGGCATCAATCGGTCCTGCCTCCTCGTGATCGTCCATCTGTAATAATACCAATAAGTAAAACAAAAATTATATTAGGCATGAAGTATTGTAAATTAATCAAAACAATCAAGATATTAAACAATCAAGATATTAAACAATCAAGATATAAAACAATCAAGATATCAAACAATCAAGATATTAAACAAATAACCTAATCGTCGACGTCTTTCGGTCCTTCTTTGTTGATTTTCAGGACATGTGCTTTTATAATGGCCGGGTTGTTTACACATACTACACTTGCTCCTACTACTTCCAGCGCTTTCGTCCATAATATTGCGAATGCGAGTAGATTTGGGTTGTCCTTTCTTTCTTCTCTGTTGTGGTGGAAGTATAGGTCTGTCATTTAACTCAACCCAATATCGACGATCGGGGACCGGATGAAACTGTGGTTCATATGTATCTCGAAAGAATTCAGTAGTATACCAACGGGAGCATAGACTATAATAATCTATGTTCATGTGTAAGGAACTACAACAAGATAATATATGTTAACAAGGTAATCCCGTTAGATACAAACACAAACATGAACATGACGAATTTATTCCATTGATAATCACTTGGTATTGCAAATCCCTTCCAGTAAGAACTTCAAATTCTTGATATCCATATCGCCTAACCGTATGTGCTCTAGCCACTGACATTCGGCTATTGATAGTTTTATCCACATCCGATACAAATTGAGTAAACATTGCTGCTGCCTCTTGACGATGTTTTAGAAAGAACTCAACCACTCGATGTAATGTTGCCATTACAAAAGCGGTAATTGGTAAGCCACGAACTCCCCTCAAGACTCCATTTAAACTTTCCGAACGGTTCGTAGTCATAATGCCGAATCGTCGACCACCATCGAAAGCCTTAGCCCAATATGTCCTATCGGCATGAAGTCTGTCAACCCATTGCCAAGCATCCTCATCCATTGCTCTCAATTCTTCCTTTAACATGTTATATTCTCGTTCTTCTGAGGCACTCCCGATGGCATAAAATTTTTTAAGTAGGTGTTTTGCTTTGAAATGAATATTCATATTAGCTTTCATGTGTCGCAAACACCATCGATGAGCATGACCTTCTGATTGTGGGAATACAAGTGCAACAAGGTTCGCAAGTCCTTTAAAGCGATCAGAAATTAATGTAATAACTCGACCTCGTGTTATGTAGCTCCGTAGATAATTTAGAAACCACTCCCAACTCGAGCCATTCTCCCCCTCGCATATTGCGAATGCTAGCGGGTACAAACCACCATTGCCATCAACACCTATGGCAATTAATGCATGACCTCCATATTTTCCATACAAGTGCGTGGCATCGATACTAAGTATTGGCCGGCAAAACGACAAACCATGAATCGAGGGTCCAAAAGCCCAAAAGGCGCGTGCAAACATTCTTGAAGTGTACTCGTCACTCTTGTAGTTTCAATCTTGGTAATAGTTCCGGGATTTGTTGTTTCTAACATTGAGAAATATCGAGGAAGGTCACAATATGATTGCTCCCAACTACCGTATATAATTTGCAAGGCTTTATTCCGTGCCCGCCAGGCCTTGCTATATGAAATGGTGACGTGAAACTCACTCCGAACTCTGGTTTGAACTTCTGTAGGACTCATAGCAAGCCTTGCCTTCATTGTGGGTAGTATATGTTGACATATAAAAGAAGATGTACAATTCCTATGCATTGTATTCAAAATAGGAATCATGCATGTATGTGGTCCCGCATAAGTCTTTACTTTAAAATGTGATGAACCTTTGGGTCGAGAGGCATGTAATCTCCATGGGCAAGAATTGACCAAACATCTCACAGTATATCTAGCTGTGTTTGATTTAACAACTCTAAGTTGCATATTATGTTCAATGTGCCATCGATCCAAAGCATTCACCATGGACGTCTTGTCAGAAAATACCCCATCTTTCCATTGATCATCACTCGGAGGACCTTGATAAATGTTTTGTTCAACAACGGTTTGGTGAATTAATTCATTGCCCAGTAAAAAACGCTGTCGGTGATCTTCAAATTCTTCAAATTCTACCGGGTCCTCGACATCATCATTGTTTGCAAATGAATTTTCAATCCATTCAATCTCTTCATCTTGAATGGCGCATGTGAGAGAATTCAATCCGCCATCATGACCAAAATCAATAGATTGTGGGATACCATCACTATCATCATCTGTAGAGTCCATATCAGTTTCACTTACATGCTCATTGTCACTGCTATTTATTTGCTCATTATTACTTTCTATTACTTCCTCATTTTCATTTATATTTCTCAACTCTAGATCAGTGCATTCTCGATTGCTAGATGATGGACCCTCATATAGATTATGATGGATAGTTGATCTGCAATGATATTTATGATTAACTATTCGAATCTATTCAGATTTTATGTCATTAAATCATATAATCACTTACCGCTCATCAATTCCACCGAATAGATATGGATCCACAGTAGTATATGGTAATGATGTACTCACTGGCACACATGGGACTTCAGACACTCTGTAATACTTATAAAGTATCAATTATTCATTTTCCCCATCTATACTAATAAAGGACAAAGATTGAAATTCATAATTTAGTTGAATAAATTTTCATACCGTGATGTACGAAATCGTTCAAGATCGACAGAATCTCTTTGATAAGCACTATTGCGCATTCTCGTGGAGTAAACAGAGGTTGGACGATCACGTGTAGTCAACACTTGCTTCTCTACGTATACTTTTATGCAACCATGAAATGGGAAAAAACTCATCACGCCTATAATCCCATGATCACTTGATATGTCAAGTAATTCCCATTCATTAGGTCCCATTGGACATCGAACTGTTATGCGAAGACGGAACTCCGCTCGATCATAATTAGTGACCTTGTATATTTCTGCTTCGAAATCCCGAAATGTGATGTCGCGGCGAATTCCGATCAATTCTTTATATCCACCAATATATTGTGGTATATTATTGTTCACGAGTAAATTTCCGTCCCAATGAATATAAAACGGAACACATTCACCAGACATACTGACGTACTAAAATTAGCAATAAACAATATAATTAGTCAGTTAGACTTTTATTGAATTAAGTTATTTAACATTCCAATTTGAATAGATTCTTTGTAATTTCGTCTAATTCACAGTAATAGCTATAAGACTTGGTGTTTTGTGGCCAATGGTGTAGGTTTAAATGGTTTCATTTGGCACAAAGTAGATATTTTGGGCAACTATGTTTACGTACTTATATCAGAGTAGAGTATTAGATGCTACTCTATAATTGTTTCGTATGTTTCTACATTTCTAATTTTGAGAACTTATGAGATCTTACTCGACATCCTTTGATAGCTATAGATTACATGTGAATCAGACTTCAAAATACAAGACCATTCAAAAGAGAAGACAAAAGGGGTACTTATGAAGCCCCAACACAACTGCTAGGAACCATAAATATGCCCATAACTCAGGTCTAGCCAAGCCAGGAAATAAATACTAAAGTCTGCAGCAAAACTGGATCTGGTCCATAATGAAACTGAACTACTGCAAAATCCAATTGGACCTTTCAGAACTGATTGCACCCAGTCCAAGATGGAAGATCATAACATTTCATACAGTTTTTTCATTCGGTGGTCAACCAGAAATGAGACAATAGTTTAATGGACAAGTATTGTAGTCTACCTAATTTTCTCTGAGCAACTTCATTAGTCTTAGATAAAGAACTATGGGCAGCCATGCAAAGGTTAAAATATCACAAATTAGCATTTTATATACAATGTATTAGATGAGTTTATGCTACACTGCCGACCCAAGGAGCATGCAGGAATTGTTTTTATTCATATGAAGATGAACTAATGCTCGAAGGAGCAGCATTTTGTGTCTTCGTTCATTTTACAATTGAGCATGCTACACATAATTCTGATCCTTGCATGGTAATACATCGCCTTGTAATAATTCTTTTATTTAAGCGAATTATTCTCAGTTGACAAATGAGACTTTGTGCTATTACTGTCATGTGAAACAAATACTTATGATACATTGTTTATTCATACATACGTAGTGTGATAGGCATCAATGTTTTGGGGAGGGGGAACAAAATACTCACAGATGAACAATTGGAGGTTGAAAATTTTGTTTTATCTTCAAAGAGGCGACGACGGCGGATGCTCAGTTCGCGCGGTTCCTTCTCCTCGAAGAGGCGACGACGGCGGCGGCTGTTGCCGCTGTTGCGGCAAACGAGAGAGAGAGAGCAGAGAAGAGAAGAGGCGACGACGGCGGTTCCTTCTCCTCCTCCGACGACGGCGGCTCCTTCTCCTCCGACGACGGCGCTGGATGTTGCGGCGAACGAGAGAGAGAGAGAGGGAGAGAGCGAGAGATAGAGCAGAGAAGTGAAGAGGCGGGTCGGGGGTTAGGTTAACCGAGCGCGTGTCACACGCGCTCTCAGAGCGCGTGTTTAGACACACGCTCTCCCACCTCAGCGCCCGCCTGGCGCGCACACGTGGCGCCCAGTGGCACAAGTAGGGCCAATTCTGCAATTATAAAATTTATGAGGCTATTTTTGAAAATAAAATTTTTTATGGGGCCAATTTCAAAAAAAGCCCCTCTGTATATGAATAGAAGATCCCATTTCTGATGGGTAGCATGCGGGTCCTCTTGTGTGGTCCCAGGGAGAACTAGAGTTTGACATGCTCACCAAATGATGGAGGATCTGAGTTTTGTGTACTTTTGCACTTCGACTGCAAAGTTTGACATTCTTGCTGAACTCTTAGGTTTCAGAGTAATTCCTTCTTATCTGTTTCTCTTCTGGGGGCAACTCTTCATCATTTCAGTAGATTCTAGAGGAGATCATTGGTAGAGACCAACTAGAGGAGATCATTGGTTGATAGCAACTAGAGGAGACCATTGATTGAAGAGCAACGTTTCTGTGATGAAATCATGAAAACAATGTCACATTCTTTCAGTGTCATTCATTTACTCAAGTTGATTCGCCTCCTTCTAGGATTACAAGCTTAGTAGGATTGTCCATTAACAAAAAGATCACCTGCTGACGGAAATTTCACAGTTATTTCTAATGAATAATCAAAGTGGATGGTTCTATTTTGCTATCTTGCTAACTTGCTCTAGGGAACCAGGGTTGAAAGAATTGAGACTGACTAGTAAACAAACGAAACTGGAAATCAGTTTTGAGTGATCAGATCTGGGTCTCTAGGTTGGCAGGAGCTTTTTATTTGTTGTTTGGTTACATTCAAGTGGTTTGATCTTCGAATAGAATTTTAACCAAAATGATTGGTGAAAGTTAAGATGATATCGACCCATTACATTTATTTCTGCCACCTTTGATAGTAGTGCTTGTTATGTAAATCTAGTTCAGCCAAAATGAAACATCTTATTGTGGTGAATGGTCTCGTATTGTAGATTTGATATTCAGCTATAGGAAGATGATGGATGGAGCCTAACTATTAAGATACTTTGATTTCGACATATGAGCTGTATAAATTACGAGTTGTCCAAGCTAATTAAGGACAAATTTCCAGTAATACTAGGAATATTTTATAGTTGGTTATGCTTTAGGTTTCAAGCTATTATCTTGAAATGTTTTGTGAATTTCTGGAATATAGTAGTTGTTATAAAGCATTTCAGAATGCCGGATCTGGTTATATAACTATTTTTTTTGCCTTTGCAAAAGTCATATTTGAATATTTTATAATTTCCGGTATCATTTATGTGCGCCATTTTATAACTCTATGCAAGCATTATTTTTTTTGTCTCTTTCCATTTGTATATGCTGATTGAATGTTGCTTGGTTGCTATTTCTGATTCCTCAGGTGTCCTGCTTGCAGAAATTACAAGGTATATGAGCTTACAATGTTGAGTTAGTATCTCGAAATCTTTCCATTGCTGGCCTTAATATTTTATTGAGAAACATTATGCAGCCTCATTATGAAAAGGTTGCAAGGCTTTTTAATGGACCAGAGGCGGTGCATCCAGGGATTGTACTCATGGCACGGGTTGACTGTGCAATGAAGGTATTGTAGCTCTAGTATGGTTTCTTCCTTTCTGCTTTCCTTTTGTATCTAATTAAGTTGGCGATAGGACATCTGTTAATATCTGTTTTGCGTATAATGTGTCCTTAAATGTAAATGTACTTTGAGCTCTCTTCTGTGATTTTATTGCTTCGAAATATGTGATACAAATATGAATTTATAGTGCAAAATATTTTTAAAAATTAACCTAAATCTCTTTCTATGTGTGATTACTTTTTGGCCTTTGAAGATCAAATTTAATCAGCTTGAATGAGTCGCTTGATTGACTTCTCTAATCCTGTTATAGTTGGTTAGCTTGCAAATTTATCTTTTCTAGAAAAAAGAAACAAGCATAAAGTTATGGTTATTTTTTTTCTTTTTTCTTTCTGTTGCCAAACAAACCCCTTAGATGTCTAGACTGCAGATGACCTACCATCTGCTGGCATACTGAATTGTACAGATTTTGAGTTTTAGAAAGATTATGTTAGCATAATCAGACAAGGCCTAGATATATCAATAGTTTCAGGAAACAATTAGATATTTTATATAGAAAGTAATTTTATTCCTTGGAGAAATGATTACTTTGGGGCCTATCAACTTATGTTAGGATTAGAGTGAATGGTGAAGTCATCGAAGTGCTAACTAGTGTTAGATTTCCACTTTCTTTAAATTCAAGCTAAGTTGCAACATGTGCTGAGCATCCCAATCAAAAGATAGAGATAGGCACATCTTCTCTGAAACCTAAAATACTCTAATCGAACATGAAACTGATACTGTTATCAAGCTCCATGATGATTTGCATGTCAACATCTCTTCATTTTGAGACTTCAAATTTTCTTTTCATTAGTGTCTGCATAACCAACCTTTTTGGCACTATTTGAACATGTGGAGTTTACCTGAACATTTAGAATTTGCTTCAAGTATCATAAATCTCCTTAGACAGTTATGGTTTAGGCTGTTAGGATTTATACCTAGTATGATAGAATTTTTGTCATGACTAACCATGAATGTTTTGTTTTTTTGGCCGACATGGTTTTAATTGGTAGAATGGGATTTTGCACTTTGATACAGTGTGAAAAGATGAGTCGTGTTTTATTTATTTTAGTTCATTTGGTTTTTAATTTTTGTTTAAGAATTTTGGGCTTAATTTTGGTTATTGTATTGTTTTGTTTGGTTTGTGGCGTGTTGTCCTGATAAGTGATGTCTATAATATCTTTTTGTGTTAATTGGATCTTTAATTATTCCATGGTAGGCATGTTAACTTTTGAGGGGATAGATGGGTACAACAATATGCTATGTGACCATCAAGATGATTCTTTTGATTTTTATAGTTTATCCAGCAATCAACATACTTTTATGTTTTAAAAATCTCTGGTTATGGTGTAGTATTCTGACTAGTTGCAAAACACATATTCCTAGATTATGTTCAGCACACCGTTGAATTAGTGATTGGCGTTGCATTTCAATGATGCCAGCTTTAGAATTTGCCTTTAACTTGGTCCTGTATAACAGACGAGTTCTTTATTCTTGTGGAGTGTTACACATTATGACAGCTTTTCTGTTGCTTTTAACTGTTTGACAGCACAGGTGAATACAAATCTTTGTGATAGATTTTCTGTTAGCCATTATCCTATGTTACTATGGGGCCCTCCATCAAAATTTGTGTCTAGTCGGTGGGATCCTAAGCAAGAGAAAAGTGAGATACAGTCAATTGATGATGGAAGGACAGCAGAACGTTTGCTTAATTGGATAAATAAGCGTATGGGCAGGTATATTCTCCCATTTTCTGCTTGAATTAGACGTGAGTGCTCTTCATTGTCATTGATGTCTTTTATTGTGACATTTTTTTGGGGATTATGTTTCACTTTTTTTAATTCTTGATTTCGTTAGATGCCTTAAATTTAACTCATAAAAACTCACCCACTTAAGTGGATAGATAAGCGTACAGTCAGGCATGTTCTTCAACTTTAAGAAACACTTTCTACTTGAATTAAACAGAGTATAATAAGTGCTCTTCAATGGCATTGATTTCTTTATCTTGTTGACAATTTTTGGACAATTATGTTTTGCTTTTATAATTGTTGAATTTGTTAGATGTTCTAAATTTAACTGATAAAACCCATTTGGAATGCATTTCTTGCTGTAGTGTCACTAGTTGGAAGTTGACACCTGTTTGGCGATTATATTTCACTTTTATAATTGTTGAATTAATTAGATGTTCTAAATTTACCTGGCAAAAAGTTACTCAGAATGCACTTCCTGTCGTAGTCATTAATTGTTGTAAGCTAGCTGTTCTTGTTATGCCCGTATATTAATTTTCTACTTTATCTGATATACATTTCTTCAATTTTATCTAGATTTGATTGTATTTCTGGTGAAATCTAATAATACTTTAGTAATTCTCAATAATGTCTAGTAATATCATCATTTCCATTGTTCATACTGAGAATGAAGTAGCTAGTTCTACGTATTTGGGGCAAATAAAAAATGGCGCAAATCAAAAGTATATTATCAGTAAACATGAGGAGTATCTTTCCTTAGTTGTTGGCAGGAATTCTATTTCTGTTTGAAACTGCAATGTTAATATTGTTAGACTAGAATGTTCGGTGGTTCTGAGATAAAAAAAGAAGAAAAAAGATCAATGTGAAGTTTCTTTTATTGGTCAATAAATGACTTGGCCCTAAAAAATTAGTGCAAGATTCTTAAAGTAGGTTATATTTATTATAAGCGTTTTCTTTGCTAATTGCTGCATGTTGGCCTTTATGGCAATCAAAATATCCAGATATAAGAGCTTAAAACAATATGAGTGCATTCATAATAACTAGCAACATGATATATATAGTATTAAGAGACAAATTAGTAATATATTCTGCTGCTTATTTCTCACCTTTGCTTGTTTTTGTAACTTTTTATATTGGTGTTAGAGGCAATTGTACTGTCCATTCTCAGATGCTTTTATCTCTGATTTTTGGTGCTACCATCATTTACTTCCAAATAATCCCTACTTTTAGTTAATTTGTTTGTGTTTATGAATATTCCAGTTCATTCAGTTTGGATGATGAAAAGTTTGAGAATGAAAGTACACTTCCACGAAATGCTTCTGATCCTGAACAGGTATATATTTCATAAATCACTAGATTTATATGTTATTCTCATACTATCGATTCTATCTAGCAGTTCACTGTATTTTGTGAACATACTGACTAACATTGTTCTGTCCTATCTTATTCATTAGATTGCTCGTGCTATCTATGATGTTGAGGAAGCGACAGCCAATGCATTTGAAATAATATTGGACCACAAGGTTTTGTTCATTTCTCCTAATTCTATCTAGAAACCTAGCAAGTTTTAGAATTCTATTGTATTTATTGTCTTACCGTATGCAGATGATCAAGCCAGATACTCGAGCCCCACTTATAAAGTTCTTGCAGCTTTTAGTGGCTCATCATCCTTCTAAAAGGTTGGACATCTTGCTCTCTTATGAATATAAGAGATGTAGTGTGTGTCTTGTTACTTATTAATGTGTTATGTTATTAGGTGTCGTAAGGGCAGTGCTGAGGTACTGATAAACTTTGATGATCTGTGGCCTTCAAATCCTTTTTTGGCCAGTTCACAAGAGGTCACCAGATTGCAGGAAGGAGATCCCGCAAAGAATTATTGGATTTGTGGCAAAGAAGTTCCTCGTGGATATTGGGTATATAACCTGCATTATACTTTGATTGAAATAATTTCTCCAAAAAATTTCTTCTATTCTGTACTCTGTATTGGTTTTGCCCTGATTTGTTACTCTGATTATATCATGACTACTCTAAAAAAGGGAAATACCTATACCTAATTGTGGGAGAATATTTCGTAATCTTTATGAATGGTTGGCTTACATTTGATCTTAGACTCAAATTGTATTTCACACTATAATTGAGCTTTTTCATTTTATTTCTATATGTAACTTGAAGCATTACTTATCTATAGAAAATTTATGAAAAACTGTTTTAATGTTGCAATGCCTACAGATTCGCTTGCTTTACTCCCATAGTAGCTCTGTCAAGGCTATAAAATCTATTATTATAACTAAGGTCTATGTTTTTTTTTTAAAAAACTTTTCTTGCTTTTTTTGGCTTAAGGTAGAGTATAGCTGTTTGTAATCATATAACATGCTGTGAACATGCATAATTTAGTGGACAAATCAATAGAAGTGTTGTCAGTAGTTTTTATTTAACTGTTTATGTCAAAAAGGTTGTGCTTATCAATTTTCTGATGGTAGTATATTCTGCTATTTTAATTGTAATTGAAGGTCTTTCTTTTATTCATTGGAACCAGGGACGAAGCTATAGTAGGGCCCAAGGTGGCCATGGCCCCTCTCAACATTTTAATATTACTCAATAGTCCTTAGTATAATTTATCACTTTCTTTCTTTTACATAATAATGGTCCCCCTCAACTTTTTAATATTTATTTTTGTGCCAACATAATTTTCTTTATTTTTTATTTGTATACATTTTAAATAGATGAAAATATATTAGGAGTCTCGTACTTACAAGTTATTTGAAATACATATTTTAACTCCAAATTTTTTATTTCATATTTTTTAAATTTCTAACTATTTTTGGTAAGCTATTTTATTTAACTTAATAAAATATTATACTAAATTTAATAGATCTTTTAGATCAAGTCATTGATCTAATTGAATTACGGTTATATTTAGTAAATTTTTTAGTTATTTGAATAAAATAATATAAATAAAATAATTAAATATTAAATAATTTTTAAATTAAAAAAATTTAATATTTTTATATTAATTATTTAATTAATAAATTTTTTTAAAAAAATTGATAATGTACTAAAACTTTTATTTGAATATATTTTGGCCCCCCTCATAATTAAATTCTGGCTTCGTCCCTGATTGGAACCTTGCACATGTAGTCAATTGTACTTTATTGTTGATCCTGCTCACCAGGGCATGAAGGATTCTATTCGTGTTCGTTTTTCCTTTATTTCCTTTGAAAATTAAACTACAGCTGGTCTACAGTTGTAAACCTAGATCTTGTTACTCATGGTACATATTTGAACATGGTGCCAGTTCCTTCTCGTTGCACATTGGTTGATCTGATCAAGTTTTAATTGATTGTTGCGATTGTCTGTAAGATATATATATATATATATATATATATATATATATATATATATATATATATATATATATATATATATATATATATATATTGTTTTAGGCTGATTCATTTTTTAATCTTTAATATGGATGCCTATCTATGCCTCTTTTTTTCTTTTCTTTTTTTAGATTTTCTCTTGTTTGCTATTGGAGCTGAAATAAATTGAACTAGCTGTCTTATTTTCATAACCAGTGATTTGTGTGTCTAGTCTCATTTTGGTTAAGTGAATATGCCATCAAATCATCTTACTTTCGGAGAATCATATTGTCCAGCTGATTTCTTTTTTTACCACTAAATGCTGTCGAAGACATTACTGCATGATATGCTTTTCCAATTCCCTTCCTAAAGTATCAGGAGTGAAGGACATCTGTGTGCTTATAGTAGCTGTACAAACTGGTGCTCTAATTGTTTCTTCTTTGGAGGTGCCTTTTTTCTATTTCCTTGTGTGTCTTCTGGAGGTTCTTATTGTTGTTCATGATTTAAGTTCTTGTTTGTCTGTCATTTATGTCAACTGTTTACTTTGAAAATTCAGTTGTAAATTAGCCTCTATAGTTGTCTTAGTAATATTTCTTTACTTCAGATTGTTTGATTTATTTACGGGTTCATGTTATTTTTGGAGTCGTGCGTGTCTCTCCTCTCAACTCATATGTTTTAATCTGCTCACTGTGCCTGTTACATCTTAATAGTTTATGAATTCAATTTTAAATTTCAGACATCAATTGTTTGTGAATTCTATTTTAAGTTCTCTCTGAACTTTGCCAGCTGTAGTCATTTTTGTATGTTGAATGCGCAACTGCTCAAGATATCGCTCTTCTAATTGGTATAAGGTGATAAATTGTTTTGCATCCTTCATTCATGTAAACATTTACCATAGCAGCTCATCTCATCTATTGTTTGTAACTAGCTATGCAATATTGAAATAAAAACCAATATCATATATTTCAGGTTGATTTAGGAATTACTGGTTTAATTACTCAAATTATAATTTTTATCATTTGTACAATATGATCTTGCAGATATTTTGCCGGGGGAGCAAGAATGAGACTAGAGGTTTTAGGTAATCAATCGTTAACTACCTTTATGTTCCAATTTTATTTGTTCTTTATTTTTCTTTTTTTTTTTTCCGGTTTCACTCTCTTTGGATACATGTGTTTGTTGATCTATTAGCTGGCTGAGCTAAGGGCAAAGGAAGTCATTTGTCATAGGTTATTGCAGGAGAATTGAGTTATCGACAAACTAGATTACATTTAGTGGACTTCTATTTCCATCTCATAAACTGTATCTCTTAGTACTCTATAAGGGATGTGGGTCGTAAATAAAGTGGTTTGTAGGAGAACTGATTGAAGAATGAACTAGATTGCTGAGATAGTAGGTTAGTGTTCATATTTGTCTTGCAGGGAGAACTTTTTCCTCGAATAGAGGGTAAAAGGGGAACCTCATCCCCTTAAAAAGATGGGGCATTCCTCAAAAGTGCGACCAATCTCTGATTAGTTGGTAGGTACCCATATCCCGTGGCAATGTGCCACTGGTTTAAATTTTGGATGAAGCTTGTATAGGGTGCATTGCGCGGATTGCCTATGGGCTTGATAAAAAATAGGGGAAAAAAATAATCCACAGTCAAGAAAATTACAAGAAGATGAATAAGCAGGTAGTTGCTCGTAGTATGTTAGATGCATAAAATAGTTTCAAGTTCTTCATAGTTTGATTGTTTGTTTAACTGGAAGTAAAAAGTTGAAAGGATATTTTGGTTTTGCCTAAATTTAGTGAGACTCATGATGCAAGGATTCAGGCATGAGCGCATTATTTCATCTCTCTAAGGCTGCCAAATTTGTAAAGTTTGAAGTTGATTAGTAGTAGCGAGGAAGTAAAAGAGTTATAGTATGAGATTTTTGTTGACTTAGTTATATCTTATAGTGCTTCTATACATAACTAATGCGGGCACTTGAAAGAGATGGCTCTATTGTTTGAACAGAAAAGCTGTTACCAATTGCAAGTATAATGCAGCAATTAGTTGCTGAAAATTTGAAGGAGACAGTGGAATCTCTTTCATGAATAATGATAGGGTCGCACTGTGGAAATTTGGTCCATGCTTACGCAAATTCTTTGAGTAGAGAATATCCTAAACAAACAAGGCAAGATGCAATTGAGACTACATTGGTATTCAAGAATATGTCCTCATTATTAATCTTTATGTGCATTCACATTATAGATATGTGCATCCATTTGGTAGATTATGTGTTTTCTGCATGCAATAGCTACCTTCCTTAGGGCTAGTAAAAGTGTGCAAACTTATCTCTATAGGAGAACCTTGGAGCAGATTATACAAATAAATGTAAGTGTCTTGGTAAAATATCTTGTAATTATGCAACTTGATATCATTTTGGGTATGAATCATCGGTCATCTTCACTTAGGCCAAGTTAGGTTATGTGGTGGTTAAAAGTACCATTTTGGTACAATGGAAGACCCAAAAAATGTAAAAGCGCTCACAATCTCCCCTCTTCCAATGCTCTAAAATGCGGTTGCAACCACCACCGGAGAAGCATCTAAATTCAAAAGCGCTTACCATCTCGCCTTTTCCACTGCTTTAAAATTGCAATTGCAACCGCCACCGGAGAAACATGTGGCTATCTTTCATGCTTCTCCGGCGGCAGTTGCAACTGCAATTTTATGGCGTAAAAGAAGGGAAGATTGAAAGATAGCCATCACATTACCAAACTAAGCCTTACTGGTTGTGCTCATGTTGGAAAAGGTTATATCCTTGGATTTTTTCTATTACTTCTTGACAATGATATTATTCTCCTGTTGATGTGTAAAATGACTTCAGCACTTCAAATGTAGTATCATCCTGTTAGTATAGGCGCATTAGTTGTTCTAGTTTTAAATTAGTTGGGGGCTTGTTGATTTTTACAAATAATGGAAATAACAATTCTGATATGGTATTCTTGTTATATTTTTAAGTGAAAAATGATAATAAAAGTATGTAGTGAGAGTTTTTGTGATTACTTTATGAAACTCCTGATATTATTTGTGTTGATGAGAAGTATATGAGATGGATATAAGACACAGAACTACAGACTAGTTTCTAGACAAATTGAAGTTAATATTCTTTCTTGCTATTCTCTAATACAGCTGCGGCCTCTGGGTCCTGTTACACTCCCTGTCTGTAAGAGTTGGAGATGGAGAGAGTCAGGCGGTTTTTACCACAATCTGCGATTTCATCCATAGTTTCTTCATCTGCGAGGAATGTCGCCGACACTTCTACAATATGTGTTCACGGTACTAGAAGAAGATTAGTTTGTTATAAAAACATTTACCTCTTACAACATTGTTTCCAAATCTTACTCTGGAAATTTGTCCTGCAGTGTCTCAACCCATTTCAATTCAACACGTGACCTAAACCTTTGGCTATGGAGTACGCACAACAAAGTGAATGAGAGGCTAATGAAAGAAGAAAAAGCCTTGCACACTGAAGATCCTATTTTCCCAAAAGTCATCTGGCCCACAAAACAGCTCTGCCCATCTTGCTATCATTCTTCGAGCAGGGCGAGTAACGGTTCAATGCAAATCGACTGGAATGAGGATGAAGTGTTCCACTTCTTAGTTAATCACTATGGGAATATTCTTGTTTCCTCTAACACGGATAGTGGTGTCAATGGTAACCGAAATGATTTATCACTGATCGATGATATCACAGCTTCTACTAACGCTGTAGCCGTACCTGTTGGAGCTGCATTGTGTATTGCTCTCGCTAGCTGTGCATTTGGGGCGCTCGCATGCTTTTGGAGGGCGCAACAAAAGAACCGAAAGTACTTACACCATCTACACTCTTTAAAGAACATATGATTTGATTAGGAGGGTAATCTTCTTTATTTTTGTCTTAACAGTAAATAATTTGGTGTTTGGGGAGGCTTATACATTTTTTTTTTGTCTCTTTGATTTTGATGCAGGCAAAGAAAGACCTGGAACTAAGAGTTGGTCGTATAATTGCTCGGCAGGGTGCTCAATTGACAAAAGGTGCGTGACATGGGTGGATCATCATTGTCCGAGTTTGTTTAATTATGCCAGATTATTTTTTCTTTGCTATGAAATGTATAGTATCTTTATAGTTACAATTTTGATCCAGTGCCAATGCCGAGTACATTGTTTCAAAAAAGAAATGTCTGAGACATAAATTTAACATTTAGAAGAATGTAAGATTCCTGTTAATACGATTTTGTTTTACTCTTGCTCCTCAAATGGGTAATATATCAACTAGTTGGATTTGTTGTAAGCTAGGTTGCTTTTAGGTTACAAATAACTGTGTTGTTGAGTATTTTACTGGAAATGTGACTAGAACACTAGGCTATATTGATTGTAGAATTTTGGATATTTTGAGGTTATGTGTAAGCTAGGTTCTCTTCTTTCTAACTGCACAAAAATGTAGCGTATTTTTAAAACAAAGTGTTCAAGCTTTCTGCTGTAGCTTAAATTTTTTTATTATTAGAGCTAGAAGTGCATGTGTATCAAAATGATAAGTGCTTGTGTAACAGCTGACGAATTTTGTTATCGTACGAGAAAATGAAAACAGCGCACTATGTTCCTTTTCAATCAAATTGTTGGTTCTCTATTGCCAGTCCTATGAAAGTTCTTTATTGACAGTACCTGTGCATTGGGTGGGATGCATTTTTTGTGTTTCCATCGGGTGCAGATTTGCAATATAGTTCAGGGAGCTTTTGCATCAATTAGCTTGCGAATCTTCTCACATCCTAAACCGATTTGGAAATCTTCGAATATTCCTTCTTGATGTAGTTGTTGTGCTTTGCCGCCTCCATCTTGCTTGTCATAACTTTGCTATATATATATATTGGCAATGCATTCGTCCTTATATTTCCTGGACGCGCATTGCAGATTTTGTCATTCACCGGTGTAATCCTGTTGTTAGTGTTGTGTTGTTAAAATTTTTTTGGTATATCTTTGCTAGCATTGTAACAGTATGCACTACATAATATGCTCCCTCCCCTCAGGAAATTCTCCATGCTTATCTAGAACTTGAGTTTTTATTTTTATTTTTATTTTTATTTTTATTTTGTGGTATGTAACTAATTCTTGAAATGGAGAAAGTGCTGATTTTACTGTCTCCATGTTAGCTACCAAATATGTATATAAATGATTCTTTTAAAAGTAGGATCGAGTAAAGACCGTAGTGGAGCATATTTATATATTTACTTGCAACTCACTATTTTCCTTTGTTTTCGTATTCATTTGTAGTTCATTTGTTTGGCACTCCAGCCATGTTTTATTTCATGGTAAGTTTTGGGATACAAGCTACTTTCGTTCTTTTTTTTTTCATATCCTTTGCCTGAAGGAATCTGTGTACAGAAATATGATATAAATGTATGGAGGGAGAGTGCTTACACCCCATTATTATAGGGTTAACAAAATTCTTTGGATTTTTAATATTTCGAAAAAAAGAAAAAGACAAGGGCCTTTGGATTAATTTATCAGAGAAACTCAGAACTAAAAAAAAGAAAAAGAAATTAGGAGATGTCAATTGAGACCATCTGAGAATTTTTTTTGCAAATGATAGGTTCTCCGTGCATTTTTTAATTAGTAATTTATCTTTAAATATTAATATAATATATTTTTTTTTTGATACATTCGTATAACTAGGGGTGTGTACGAAATTTGGTTCTAAATCGAAAATTAAATCACTATTTGGTTCAGTTTATATGATTTTCGGTGGTTCAGTTTGGTTTGATTTTGAAATTTACTTAAATTTGATTTTAGATTTCGGTTTGATTCGAACATATTTTTTAACTGAATCGAATCAAAAATTGAATAGTAATATACTATTTTTTATACTTTTTATGTACATATTTTTTAAAATTCTATATTCATCATTAATTTTTTTTGTGTGATTTTATAATGATTCAATTTTGAAATTTAAATTATAAATTAGTTTACAAAAAATAGAAAATTTAAAAATTAGTTGTTAAAGCGAATCAAACAGACTAAACTTTTGTGGATTTTCACATACTTTTGTAATAAAATATATCTTTCATAACTAATAATAAGTATCTTAAAAATTTGTTTATTACAAATTACTGTTAGGCTTTTGATGAGGAGCAAGGAGGTCGACGGCATGTTGCAACGGATCAGCACCAGGCCCTCGACGATCGTCAGAGAGCAAGAAATGGTCGCGCAGAGGAAAACTGGAAACACCACGAATGCGTTCCACCATGAGGTGTCCGGACTGCTCTGACAAAGTGAGCATAGTGTCAGGGATGGCCTAAGGATTGCCGTGCTCCGGGCTTGACCGAAAAAGCATTGTCAACCATGGGGCATTTTCGAGCACCTGGTGGGAAGCCATGATAATAGTGGTTAGGGGCAGGTTTGGCCGCAACTCAGGAGAGCATGGGCATAGGGGGGTACCAAGGAATGCCGTGCGTCGGAGGCAATGACTGGTCGGAGGAGTAAGCCGCTGCCACCGAGAAGTTCTTGAGGCGGTAGTCGTCATGTTTTAGAGACAGTAAATTTGGCCGATTCGATCACGCAACAGATCTGCTACTCAGGTTATGATCTCTCCCTACCTAAAAAACGGTGATACATTTCAAACATACAACCATACACTAAGAAATACATATATATATATCAGAGTATGACTTATAAATTCAAACTCTGTAACATAAAATACAAATGTATAAAGTTGATACATGTTATGAGAATGAACTTAATATAATTTACATCAATTGTTTCAGTTTTACCGCTTTCAAAATACACAAAAATCACTCTATACCAAAATGGTATACTTTCTCTCTCTCTCTAGACCCTTCTAGGTCTACTACTCTATGAGGTCTTTGCCTTGATCTCGCTCGTGCCTTGCCAGCGACATTTGGATCAACAAAAAGGGTGTAACCACAGGGTGTGAGAACTATAAATAGTTTCCAATAGATTTAACCTTTGAGTAATATGTTCTACAACCACTTGGTCCAATGAAAGTATTAGCAAGATACATTTGAACAAATATATTTACACTAGCATACTTTTTAAATAAAATATGCCAGAACTCAACTCACAGGTATGTTTGTGGAGACCCGAATCCCAATTGATGTTTTGATCGCGGGATCAGTGGCGTGACGACACTATTTTTGTGTGTGTCAAATTCGTCTGCGCACAAAACGGACGCGAAAAATCGACTCAACGCACTTTTCTGGTGAAGAATTAGCCTTTTCAGTGGATTCGGGCGCCTGGATGTACAGTGTGGCACCCGATTGATCGGGTCAAGGTGGGGACACATGGCAATTCCCTATTGGACCAGCGCAACGTGCGTGTGGTGCGCGCACCACGCTTGGCGGGCGCCAGCTCACCCGCGCAGCCACGTGGCGCGCGCGGATTGGGCCGGCGCAGCATCGCGTGGCGCGCGCAGCGTGTTTGGCACCACCGCCATTGACCGGGACGCGTGGCGGCGATCCGGAGTGTCGGGCGCATCGCGGATGCGTGCCGCGTGGCAGGGGGTTTGGGGCGCAGGGGATGCTTGTTTTCAAGCGCCCAAAACTTGAAATTTCTGCTGGCTATAAATTTCGGTCCGAGGATTCTTTTGAGCTTGTTTTCTTCGCCTCTTAGCCCACAAAAGAGATGGTTGCGACCCTGAGGAGCTCACCCACCTTCTCCACTTGATGTTTATTGATCTTGGGCTAGTTTGATCGCTTCATCTGTATTTTTTCCCCCACGACGGTTGAGCTCGAGATTTCAGTGCAGTTTTGGCAGCACCGTCGACTCTTTTTCCGTTGCTTCCCCTGAGCTGTAGAGATGGAGTTTTGACTTGAAATTTGGAGGAGAGCTTCCTCTTTGATAGAGCTACGAGTTTGATATTGATCATAGCTCTTTATTCCAGCTTCTGAGCAGGTATATTAAGCTTTTCTTGGACCACTTGCATTATGCTGGATTTCTGCGAAAGGTACGATGATTATGGTTTTTCCTCCTTGTTTCTCTTGGATTTTGAGATCAGGAAGCTTGGGGATGTCCTAGACTCCTTGAAGACCTTGTGGGTTGGAATTCTTCCAAAATTAACGAGTTACTCTTTATGTCTATTGCATAGGAATCCATCATGATTACTTCGCTTTTGGTAGATCTGTAAAATCTGTTGGTTATTTGAAAGATGGTAGAAAACTGAACCTTGAACCCTTGATATTCATGATGTATATGTTAGAACTGAGTTATGGAATTTTGACTAGCACCCTGTCATATGTTGCATTATTAGACCGATGACTTTAGAAAACTCTTTACGAAAATGCTTGTCAAACTGGTCTTTCTATTCCTGTCAATATTGACTTCATATATTCTCTCTCACCCGAGTAGAGGGTTTGAGTGATCTGGGTTCTGGGTTGCATTTATATTTGTGACTGGGGCCGAACATTGATTATATTACTATTGATCGATGTCTGCGATCTCGAATGACTCATCTCGCGCGGTTCACCTCGGGTTTCCCGTGGGATGGTATTCACGATTCAGATGGATATTTGTATGTGGATGGGTGTATGTGGGTATCAGGTATTGCGGATCCATGACTTCCAATAGACGCAAGCATCTATTGTTAATTACCCCCGTGTGATTGGGGCACCTTCGATTAAGAGACCTTTGTGAGGAGGATAGAATAAATCGTATCCTAATGATTGACCAAATCCTAAGTATATGTATTAGGATTTAGCTGGATCTGAAATTGACTTGATCCCGATTATATGTGTTGAGGACTAGTCGATATTAAACTCTAAGTATATGTGTTAGAGTTTAATTGGGTTCAATTGGCTCTAATTATATGTATTAGAGTCCAATTATATTTGATTTCATATTTGGCGTATGTTCCAAAGTGGAGAGATGACCAAATCCCAAGGATATGTATTGAGGTGGGTCGGATGCTACTCGAAAGTAGGAGATGGCTAAGTCCTATATGTATTAGGATTGACCGAGTTTGATATGTTTTTCACTCTAGTTATATGTGCTAGAGTGAGAGGTTGACTAACCCTAAGTATATGTATTAGGATTAGTTAAGTTGATTTGGTTTCTACCCTAGGTATATGTGCTAGAGTAAAAGGTTGACTAGACCCTAAATATACGTATTAGGGTTAGTTGGGTTGGTTTGGATGAACTGGATGAACTCTAAGTATATGTGTTAGAGCTCGATCAAATTTGATTTGACTAAATTCTAAGTATATGATTTTAGAATCTAGTCGGTTTGGATATAGTTTTGCCTTAATTATATGTGTTAAGGCGATGGAATTGAATGGGTTTTGGATTTTTATTTATGGATTGGATTAGCCTTTGGGTTTTATTTGTGGATCGAATGGGTTATCAGTTTTATTTGTGGATCAAATGGGTTTTGGGTTTTATTTGTGGACCGAATAGGTTTTGGGTTTTATTTGTGGATCGAATAGGTTTTGGGTTTTATTTGTGGACCGAATAGGTTTTGGGTTTTATTCGTGGACTGAGCTTTGGGACCCGTATGTGGTTGGGCTCCGTATGTGGACTGGACCTTATTTTTATATGGGTAAATTTGAGGCCTTTATATGGGGTGAGCATTATTGAGTTCATTTATTAGGCCTTTTTGAATCGGACTTAGGCTACAGGTTGATTAGGACTCATTTCACTTTTATCTCGATTCAAAGAAATTCCTATTTTAATATCCCCTTTTATTTTATTTGGCGTTCGAAGAAAATTTTCTAATTTTATTTTGATGTGGGATCCGATTAAATTTCCTTTTCTTTTTTTTTCTCTTCCTTTTTTTTTTTTGAAATTATTTGGGATCCGAAGGGAGAAATTATTTGGGATCCGAAAAAGTCCTCTTTTTATTTTATTTTTATTTGACTTGGGATATGAAGGAAATCCACTTTGATTTATCTTTGGGATCCGAATCCGCTTTGACTTATCTTGGGGTTCAATCCCTTTTGTCTTGTAATTTGACTTGGGATGCAAGGAAAAATTTTATTTTGATATGGGCCCCTTTTTGAAAGAGATCCGAGAAAGTTTTTATTTTTGAAATTATCGGGGATCCGAAAGAAGAAACTATTTGAGATCCGAAAAAGAAATTATTTGGGGTCCGAAGGAAGAAATTATTTGGGATCCGAAGAAGTCCTCTTTTTACTTTATTTTTATTTGACTTGGGATATGAAGGAAATCCACTTTGATTTATCTTTGGGATCCGAATCCACTTTGACTTATCTTGGGGTTCAATCCCTTTTGTCTCATAATTGATTTGGGCTCCGAAGGGAATCCACTTTGATTTAACCTAAGTTCGGATGTCCGAAAAAAATCGTCCGAATCGGTTTTGGGCCTAAAGTTAGGGCGTCCGGAGAGGTCCTAACCGGCTTTGTTGACCTTCTTCTTTTTTTCTTTTTTTTTTTTCTTTCTTTTCAACCTGAAGTAATTCTTTTTTTCTTTTTTTTTCTTTTCTTTCTTTTCTTTCTTTTCTTTTTTTTCAACCTGAAGTAAGTGGCGTCCGAAGAGGTCCCAAACCGGCTTTAAAGAAATGTATTTTATTTATTTTTCTCTTTTCTTTCTTTTCAACCTGAAGTAATTCTTTTTTTTCTTTTTTTTTTTTTCTTTTCTTTCTTTTGAACCTGAAGTAATTCTTTTTTTTCTTTTTTTTTCCTTTTCAACCTGAAGTAAGGGGCGTCCTAAAAAGTCCCAAACCGGCTTTAAAGAAATGTATTTTTTTTCCTTTCTTTTCCTTTTCAACCTGAAGTAAGGGGCGTCCGAAGAGGTCCCAAACCGGCTTTAAAAAAATGTATTTTATTTATTTTTCTCTTTTCCTTTTCAACCTGAAGTAAGCGGCGTCCGAAGAGGTCCCAAACCGGCTTTAAGAAAATGTATTTTTTTTTTTTTTTTTTACCTGAGAAACACGTCTAAAAAAAAAAGGCGAGGAAGTCAATCCGCGGAGTTGAGGAAGTTCGATCGGAGAAGTTGAGGAAGTCGCGGAGTTGAGGAAGTTCGATCGGAGAAGTTGAGGAAGTCGATTGTGCTATCTCTTCTTTTTTATTTTTGTTGAGGATGTCGACCGGAGGAGCTGTCTCTTCTTTTTTTGTTGAGGAAGTCGACCGAAGGAGTTGAGGAAGTCGACCGGGAGAAGTTGAGGAAGTCGATTGTGCTATCTCCTCCTTTTTTTGATGTGGCTATATGAGGAATATGTGGTGGAATCTGGAAGTCGATTGTGCTATCTCCTCGACCGGGAGAAGTTGAGGAAGTCGATTGTGCTATCTCCTCCTTTTTTTGATGTGGCTATATGAGGAATATGTGGTGGAATCTGGAAGTCGATTGTGCTATCTCCTCCTTTTTTTTTTTGATGTGGCTATATGAGGAATATGTGGTGGAATCTGGGAGGAGTTTTTTTTTTTTTTTGTGGTGAAGTATCGGAGGAGTTTTTTTTTTTTTTTTTTTTGGTGGAGTATCGGAGGAGTTTTTTAGACCGGGCAAAAGAAAAATTTCCCCTCTTTATTTATAGTGGGAGTGGCAGAGAAATATCGCGTGGGTTTGTTGGGATTTGTTAGGGATTGACGAGAAAATGCGGGTTTGTTGAGAAACGACGTGCGTGGGAATGTGGGTTTGTTGAGAAACATGTGGTTCAAATTTGAATACGTTGGGGAAATCGTTATATTCAAATTTCAAATTTCAAATTTCAAATTGAACATGTTCGAACTTTTAAAATTAAAAGGTTATGTTCAAATTTCAATATTGCGAGAATATGGTTATATTCAAATTTTAAATTTCAAATTTCAAAATTGAACGATTATGTTCAAATTTCAATATGTTGAGGGAGTATGGTTATGCTCAAATTTTAAATTTCAAAATTCAAAATTGAATATGTTCGAATTTTAAGATTGACCGATTATGTTCAACTTTCAATATGTGTTCAAATTTCAAGATTGAACGGTTATGTTCAAATTTGAGAAAGTATGGTTGTATTTAAATTTCAAATTTCAAATTTCAAAATTGAATATGTTATGTTCAAATTTGAGGAAGTATGGTTGTATTTAAATTTCAAATTTTAAATTTTAAAACTGAATATGTTATGTTCAAATTTGAGGAAGTATGGTTGTATTTAAATTTCAAATTTCAAATTTCGAAATTGAACGGTTATGTTCAAATTTGAGGAAGTATGGTTGTATTTAAATTTCAAATTTCAAATTTCAAAGTTGAATGGTTACGTTCAAATTTGAGAAAGTATGGTTGTATGTAAATTCCAAAGTTGAATATGTTCAAAATTGAGAAAATATGGTTGTATTTAAATTTCAAATTTCAAATTTCAAAATTGAACGATTAACGAACGAGAAAAGTTCAAAATTGAATTGAGAGATATTTTAAAATTTGATTGGAGATTTGAATATTTTGAAATTTGATTGAAAATTTAAAATTCAAAATTCAAAATTCAATTTGAATATATTTTTTTTTGAAATTGAATTTTTAAACAAAAAGTTTACTATAATGTAAGTCCCGCTGGGCACAAAAAATAGGATCCGACTGGTTTGGTAAACTAAAAAAATTGACGGTGCTTTGATGAGACCTATAAGCTTGTGTTCACAAATAACCTAAGCTTGTATTCGCAAATGATCTATTAAGGGGGTTTGAACTTGTAGTAAAATTTGTTGGACCCAAATTATTTATATGTTAAAAGTTTTGGGCTTATACGGGGCTTATATAGATAAATCAATATTACGGACCAACCATAATCTTTTCCCTTTTTTTTTCTATATAATTTGTTTTTTACCTCAAACAAATGCCCCCCATCTTTTCGTTGTACGAGGTACGAGTACGGTGAAAAGATGCACGTTCAATTGTTTTTCTCTCTTCATCTTTTTTTTTCAAATATTTTTTTTTTTCATTTTTTTTTCGTACGCATTCAATTTGATTTCTCAGTTTAATGACATGGCGGTCGATTTGAATATGGGTTGCTCAGTTTAGTGACATGGCGGTCAATTTGAATATGGGTTGCTCAGTTTAGTGACATGGCGGTCGATTTGAATATCGGTTGCTCAGTTTAGTGACATGGCGGTCAATTTGAATATGGGTTGCTCAGTTTAGTGACATGGCGGTCGATTTGAATATGGGTTGCTCAGTTTAGTAACATGGCGGTCGATTTGAATATAGGTCGCTCAGTTTAGTGACATGACGGTCGATTTGAATATGGGTTGCTCAGTTTAGTGACATGGCGGTCAATTTGAATATGGGTTGCTCAGTTTAGAGACATGGCGGTCAATTTGAATATGGGTTGCTCAGTTTAGTGACATGGCGGTCTATACGATTTGTATTGCTCAGTTTAGTGACATGGCGGTCTATATGATATATGTTGCTCAGTTTAGTGACATGGCGGTCTATTTGATATGTGTTGCTCAGTTTAGTGACATGGCGGTCTATATGAATATGTGTTGCTCAGTTTAGTGACATGGCGGTCAATTTGAATATGGGTTTGCTCAGTTTAGTGACATGGCGGTCAATTTGAATATGGGTTGCTCAGTTTAGTGACATGGCGGTCGGTATGGATATGGGTTTAGTTTAATGACTTTCCGGTCGTTTGAAATTGGGTTTAGTTTAATGACTTTTCGGTCATTTGAATTTCGGTTTAGTTTAATGACTTTTCGGTCGTTTGAAATTGGGTTTAGTTTAATGACTTTTCGGTCGTTAAGATTTGGGTTTAGTTTAATGACTTTTCGGTCGTTTGAAATTGGATTTAGTTTAATGACTTTTCGGTCGTTTGAAATTGGGTTTAGTTTAATGACTTTTCGGTCGTTTGGAATTGGGTTTAGTTTAATGACTTTTCGGTCGTTTGGCATTGGGTTTAGTTTAATGACTTTTCGGTCGTTTGGATTTGGGTTTAGTTTAATGACTTTTCGGTCGTTTGGAATTGGGTTTAGTTTAATGACTTTTCGGTCGTGTTTGGAGCTGCATTTAGTTTAATGACTTTTCGGTCGTTTGAATTTGGATTTAGTTTAATGACTTTTCGGTCGTTTGAACTTGTGTTTAGTTTAATGACTTTTCGGTCGTTTGAAATTGGGTTTAGTTTAATGACTTTTCGGTCGTTTGGAATTGGGTTTAGTTTAATGACTTTTCGGTCGTTTGGATTTGGGTTTAGTTTAATGACTTTTCGGTCGTTTGGATTTGGTCTTAGTTTAATGACTTTTCGGTCGTTTGGAATTAGGTCTTAGTTTAATGACTTTTCGGTCGTTTGGATTTAGGTTTAGTTTAATGACTTTTCGGTCGTTTGGATTTAGGTTTAGTTTAATGACTTTTCGGTCGTTTGGATTTGGGTTTAGTTTAATGACTTTTCAGTCGTTTGGAATTGGATTTAGTTTAATGACTTTTCGGTCGTTTGAATTTGGGTTTAGTTTAATGACTTTTCGGTCGTTTGTATTTGGGTGTAGTTTAATGACTTTTCGGTCGTTTGGATTTGGGTTTAGTTTAATGACTTTTCGGTCGTTTGAAATTGGGTTTAGTTTAATGACTTTTCGGTCGTTTGGATTTGGGTTTAGTTTAATGACTTTTCGGTCGTTTGGATTTGGGTTTAGTTTAATGACTTTTCGGTCGTTTGAAATTGGGTTTAGTTTAATGACTTTTCGGTCGTTTGGATTTGGGTTTAGTTTAATGACTTTTCGGTCGTTTGGATTTGAGTTTAGTTTAATGACTTTTCGGTCGTTTGAAATTGAGTTTAGTTTAATGACTTTTCGGTCGTTTGAAATTGGGTTTAGTTTAATGACTTTTCGGTCGTTTGGATTTGGGTTTAGTTTAATGACTTTTCGGTCGTTTGGATTTGGGTTTAGTTTAATGACTTTTCGGTCGTTTGGATTTGGGTTTAGTTTAATGACTTTTCGGTCGTTTGGATTTGGGTTTAGTTTAATGACTTTTCGGTCGTTTGAAATTGGGTTTAGTTTAATGACTTTTCGGTCGTTTGAAATTGGGTTTAGTTTAATGACTTTTCGGTCGTTTGGATTTGGGTGTAGTTTAATGACTTTTCGGTCGTTTGAATTTGGGTTTAGTTTAATGACTTTTCGGTCGTTTGGAATTGGGTTTAGTTTAATGACTTTTCGGTCGTGTTTGGAGCTGGTTGTTTGAAATTGGGTTTAGTTTAATGACTTTTCGGTCGTTTGGATTTGGGTTTAGTTTAATGACTTTTCGGTCGTTTGGATTTGGGTTTAGTTTAATGACTTTTCGATCGTTTGAAATTGGGTTTAGTTTAATGACTTTTCGGTCGTTTGAAATTGGGTTTAGTTTAATGACTTTTCGGTCGTTTGGATTTGGGTGTAGTTTAATGACTTTTCGGTCGTTTGAATTTGGGTTTAGTTTAATGACTTTTCGGTCGTTTGAAATTGGGTTTAGTTTAATGACTTTTCGGTCGTTTGGATTTGGGTGTAGTTTAATGACTTTTCGGTCGTTTGAATTTGGGTTTAGTTTAATGATTTTTCGGTCGTTTGAAATTGAGTTTAGTTTAATGACTTTTCGGTCGTTTGGATTTGGGTTTAGTTTAATGACTTTTCGGTCGTTTGAAGTTGGGTTTAGTTTAATGACTTTTCGGCCGTTTGAAATTGGGTTTAGTTTAATGACTTTTCGGTCGTTTGGATTTGGGTTTAGTTTAATGACTTTTCGGTCGTTTGGATTTGGGTTTAGTTTAATGACTTTTCGGTCGTTTGAAATTGGGTTTAGTGTAATGACTTTTCGGTCGTTTGAAATTGGGTTTAGTTTAATGACTTTTCGGTCGTTAAGATTTGGATTTAGTTTAATGACTTTTCGGTCGTTTGGATTTGGGTGTAGTTTAATGACTTTTCGGTCGTTTGAATTTGGGTTTAGTTTAATGACTTTTCGGTCGTTTGGATTTGGGTTTAGTTTAATGACTTTTTGGTCGTTTGAAATTGCGTTTAGTTTAATGACTTTTCGGTCGTTTGAATTTGGGTTTGTGAGTCGATTAAGTTGACTCAGCAGATTTATTTGGAGTTAGCTCGGTTTGAACTCTTGATTTGTTTCAGTTCGGGTGGAGCTGGTTTGCTTGATTTGGATCATCCCTGAAGTTCGATTTGAACCTTTGTTCAGGTTGGGTTCAAATTGAATTGGTTTGAACCTTTTGTATTTGATTTGGGCTGAGCCGATTCAGGCTTTCACTTGATTTGTCCCTTTTGAATTTGATTTGAGTCGAACCATTATACTTTGGTTCAGAACCCTTTGAGACATGGTTTAGGTCGAACCCTTATGACTTAGTTCGAGACCCTTTGAATTCAATTTCGGTCGGGCCCTTATAATTCGGCTCAACTTGGATCATAATCTTGTGGTTTGGTTCGAGATCCGTTTGAGTTTGATTCAGGTTGAGCCACCTTGGGGTTCGGTTCAACTTAGAATCCATTTGCATTTGGTTTGGATTGAACTCTTGTGATTTGATTCGAAATCCGTTTGAGTTTGATTTGACTCGCCATCTTTGCGACTTGGTTTAGAACTCTTTGATTTTGATTTGGGGTCAAGCTGGTTCATGGCCTGGTTCAAGTTGCATATAGTTCCGTCCAGACTCGATTTAGCTTGAATCGGCTTATGATTTGATCCGGCTTGGCTTGATCCTCCTGCGGTTCAGTTCAGGTTTAACCAATTTGTAGTTCAAGTTGAATTCTTTATGGTTCGGTTTAAGTCGAACCGGCTTGTGGTTTGGTTTGGCTCGAACCTTATGCAGTTCAGTTTAAGTTGAATCAGCCTAGGTTCAAGGTGTATCCTTCATGGCTCGGTTTAAGTCGAGCTAGCTTGTAATTCGGTTCGACTTGGCTCGGTCCTCCTGTGATTCCGTTCAAGTTGAGCCGACTTGTAATTTCTTTCGGCTTAGCTTGGGCCTCATGTGGTTCTGTTTGGGTTGAACCGATAAGTTGAATTCTTTATGGTTTGGTTTAAGTCGAACCGGCCTGTGGTTTGATTTGGTTCGAATCACCCTCTTTGCTGTTTGGCTCAAAACCTTTTGACTTTGATTTGGGGTTGAGCTGGTGCATGGTCCAGTTCATATGATTCCACCTAAATTCGATTTGGTTGAACCGGCTTATAAATTGGGGGCATTTTATTTTTTTTTTCTCTTTTTTTTTGTATTGAAATATATGAGTTTATTTTATCTCGGGAAGCAATTGAAATTGTTGCGTATAACTTACCCTAAGGTGAGTTAGAATTCCTTCGTAGACAAAAATGGGTTTATTTTGGTTTATTTTGAAAAATATGGATTTATTGAAAAATATGGGTTTGTTTTGAAAGAAAAATATGTTTTTGGTGGCAATCGGGCGCCCATATAGGTTTTCACCCGATGCCTTCCCCTAAATTTTGCCTGTGAGTTCGAATTGTGTATTCTCACAGCGGGGATCTCATTTTTGCCTGTGGGGTTATACCACAGCTAGGATTTTTTCTTTTTTTTTTTCTCTTTTTTTTTTTTGAAATTTTTTTTTTTTGAAATTTTTTTTTTCCATTTTTTTTTCTTTTTTTTTATTTTTTTTTACTTTTTTTCTTTCTATTTTTTTTTGTTTTTTTTTTTTTTGATATATTTTTTTTTCTTTTTTTTTGAGATTTTTTTTTCATTTTTTTTTTTTTTGAGATTTTTTTTTTTTTTTTTTTCGAAAATATGAGCTTTCCTTTGAACACCACCCTTTTGGATGTAGGTGAGTAGGTGAGCTGTTTACCTACGGGTTGGTGAAGAGGATTGGGTATGCCCCCATTAGATTATTTTTTCGATGTTGCAGCCGAGAAATTGACCATATTTTGTGCATTATTGGGAAAGGATAGTAAAGGTAATCATGCCCCCAGTAAAAGCAGCTATGTTCATATGTGTTGGTGCTATTTTCTCGATGTAATCGTTAGGATTCACCTTCACCGCTTTTTTTCATCATCTTTTTTTTTCTTTTTTCTTTTTTCTTTTTTTCTTTTTTTTTTTGTTTTTTTTGTTTTTTTTGTTTGGTTTATATATATATATATATATATATATATATATATATATATATATATATATATATATATATATATATATATATATATATATATATATATATATATATATATATATATATATATATATATTAAAGGTCTCAAAGATGGAAGGAGAAGTCAGGTCCCACTGGGCGTGCCATTTTGTCTGCGATCTCGAATGACTCATCTCGCGCGGTTCACCTCGGGTTTCCCGTGGGATGGTATTCACGATTCAGATGGATATTTGTATGTGGATGGGTGTATGTGGGTATCAGGTATTGCGGATCCATGACTTCCAATAGACGCAAGCATCTATTGTTAATTACCCCCGTGTGATTGGGGCACCTTCGATTAAGAGACCTTTGTGAGGAGGATAGAATAAATCGTATCCTAATGATTGACCAAATCCTAAGTATATGTATTAGGATTTAGCTGGATCTGAAATTGACTTGATCCCGATTATATGTGTTGAGGACTAGTCGATATTAAACTCTAAGTATATGTGTTAGAGTTTAATTGGGTTCAATTGGCTCTAATTATATGTATTAGAGTCCAATTATATTTGATTTCATATTTGGCGTATGTTCCAAAGTGGAGAGATGACCAAATCCCAAGGATATGTATTGAGGTGGGTCGGATGCTACTCGAAAGTAGGAGATGGCTAAGTCCTATATGTATTAGGATTGACCGAGTTTGATATGTTTTTCACTCTAGTTATATGTGCTAGAGTGAGAGGTTGACTAACCCTAAGTATATGTATTAGAATTAGTTAAGTTGATTTGGTTTCTACCCTAGGTATATGTGCTAGAGTAAAAGGTTGACTAGACCCTAAATATACGTATTAGGGTTAGTTGGGTTGGTTTGGATGAACTGGATGAACTCTAAGTATATGTGTTAGAGCTCGATCAAATTTGATTTGACTAAATTCTAAGTATATGATTTTAGAATCTAGTCGGTTTGGATATAGTTTTGCCTTAATTATATGTGTTAAGGCGATGGAATTGAATGGGTTTTGGATTTTTATTTATGGATTGGATTAGCCTTTGGGTTTTATTTGTGGATCGAATGGGTTATCAGTTTTACTTGTGGATCAAATGAGTTTTGGATTTTATTTGTGGACCGAATAGGTTTTGGGTTTTATTTGTGGATCGAATAGGTTTTAGGTTTTATTTGTGGACCGAATAGGTTTTGGGTTTTATTCGTGGACTGAGCTTTGGGACCCGTATGTGGTTGGGCTCCGTATGTGGACTGGGCCTTATTTTTATATGGGTAAATTTGAGGCCTTTATATGGGGTGAGCATTATTGAGTTCATTTATTAGGCCTTTTTGAATCGGACTTAGGCTACAGGTTGATTAGGACTCATTTCACTTTTGTCTCGATTCAAAGAAATTCCTATTTCAATATCCCATTTTATTTTATTTGGCGTTCGAAGAAATTTTCTAATTTTTATTTTGATGTGGGATCCGATTAAATTCCCTTTCCTTTTTTTTTTTCTTCCTTTTTTTTTAGGAAATTATTTGGGATCCGAAGGGAGAAAATTATTTGGGATCCGAAAAAGTCCTCTTTTTATTTTATTTTATTTGACTTGGGATAGGAAGGAAATCCACTTTGATTTATCTTTGGGATCCGAATCTTTGGGATCCGAATCCGCTTTGACTTATCTTGGGGTTCAATCCCTTTTGTCTTGTAATTTGACTTGGGATGCAAGAAAAAATTTTATTTTGATATGGGGCCCCTTTTTGAAAGAGATCCGAGAAAGTTTCTATTTTTGAAATTATCGGGGATCCGAAAGAAGAAACTATTTGAGATCCGAAAGAAGAAACTATTTGAGATCCGAAAAAGAAATTATTTGGGGTCCGAAGGAAGAAATTATTTGGGATCCGAAAAAGTCCTCTTTTGTAAGAACTTGAATTTTGAAAATAAATAAGTAAATGAAATCGATAAAAGTCAAGTTGAATTTGGATCATAAATGGCTCAGATA